>JAMPIV010014244.1:737500-925068 GCA_024509875.1 Oreohelix idahoensis
TACAAGTGGTTTTGGTTTTGGCTTAAAAGATCATCTTCATTGCACACGGACAACTCCATCAATGCTCCGATCTACTCCTTTAGATCACGCAAGGAGGTTCTCTGCTTGATGTACGAACTCCTTGGCACCGACGAGTGCAAACTTAACCTAACCTCCACGATTTCCCGATATCACCTTCTGAGCCTAAGAGAACTGGTTGTAGGTGGTGACTGTTAATAGGACACTGTTCGTTGTTCTTGTATTGTACTTTGCTATTTCTTCTAAAGCCCACTGTACATCTTTGTTCGCTAATGCTGTCAAGATAGTCAATAGTCAAGAAAGTAGTATATGAGAAAGAGAGTGTGTGATAAATGTTATACATGGAGAATACATCAGTAAACTAATGTCAGTAAATAGTATGTACATGGAGAATACATCAGTAAACTAATGTCAGTAAATAGTACACACAGGGGACAACAAACAGGGGAGGACACCAGACAAGAGATAAAAGTGATAGGGTTATCGGGAAATCGAACCAGGGACCATTCGAACGGCGCCAACGTCTTGATACGAGAGGGAATCGTGATAGACAGACAGACAGACAGACAGACAGACAGACAGACAGACAGACAGATAGATAGATAGATAGATAGATAGATAGATAGATAGATAGATAGATAGATAGATAGATAGATAGATAGATAGATAGATAGATAGATAGATTTTTTAAAAATAAAATATTCTTATTTTTGACGAAGCGAGTCCCGTTCAACTTGTCGGTTATATTAGGGCGCATATCCAAATATAAATTACCTTTAGGTTAGAGTTAGTTTTAAAAAAAATATAGATAGATACTACTTTTGCCAGGCGTATCCTACTGTAAGGCCTCGTGCCCTTCTTGGGTGACCAAAATCCTACGACCTAGGCGTTCAACAGTTTCCCCATTTCACATTTTTCAGCATACACGTAAGAATGTTAAAATATCGCTTGGGTTGTTGTGGTTGTTTTGAACATGGCCCGCATAAACGCGGGCAGCATGGCGATACATGAATTCAGCAGGTTTAAATCTAAAACAGCCTAGTTAATTAATTAGCTGGGCGATGGGCGGTCATAGATAGTCGAGTACAAGCAGACAGTTTTGTCCCCTGATGTGTGTATGTAGTGAAGGGAGTGAAACAGTCAAAATAGTGTTCAGAATCCTTGAATGAATCGAATGCTGAGCTGTGTTTCATTGGCCGGAATCCACCCAGCATTCTAAACTGCAAATTGGAAAAGAGACCCATACACCCGCCACCTTAAACAGGGCCATTTCAGAGTGTGAGGCCCCGTCATTGTTTGCGAAGAGGGGTATACAGTGCGGTAATCTTACATGCTTGGTTGTTGTGAGGCCCCCACTCTGAAGTGATGCTCACCTTTCTAGGGCGTGCCTATACTGGAAAAAATATTGTCGATTCCCTTGTATTGAATTAAGCTGATTAGTACTAAATTAATGTATTCTGCATAATAATCACAAAATCATTAAAAAAAATTTTTTTTAAGGCTTAGGGGAGTATTGTTTAGAAACCGAATAACATCATTTTACAAATTAGTTTGTTACACATTCTCTGACCCCCTCCACCCAGTTTTTGGATAATGTACTCCTTCTGTCCAGTTTTTTGGAAGCGCAGAAATGGAGTGTTCTTCGTTTGTACAGTAGCTCTAGTTATTCCCTATAGTAAATGTCAGAGTTGTCATCAAGTCTTTCCTAACGAGTCCCAAGTCAAGTTCTCAAGTCTCTTAGTACAAATCTCAAGTTGAGTCGCAAGTCCCTAACAATGGCTTCAAATCGAGTCGACAGTCGAGTCTTCAAGCCCAGCCTCATTTTAGATCTAACACTGTTAATAGCCACAATCACGATGTATCGAACAATTACATCGATCACTACAAATAATAATGAACAATATTAAAATTTTTAGTACTTTTACTATTTTATATTCTGATTTTTTATTCGACCAAAGTTAATATTCAGTATTAGATTTTAGAAATATTATCTTCTCAGATATACTCATCCCTCACCTACCCAGTATACAATGGAAAGAATGGAATAATACATACGATCATCACCAAACCTTAAGCTTAAGAGAATGTATAGTTTAAGGACGCATGATCTAGTTTTTTTTTCCTGTCAAAGTTTTATCAAAGGCAGGATGGTAATGTTTACATAGCCGAAGAATATTATTGTTCTAACGGCCGCTGGTGTCTCGAGATGTTTGTCTAGCAACATTGTCTAATTATGTCTGATAATGGAGTAAAATATGTTTGCACAATGGAATTCTTGTAATGTTTGGGTGATATCGCTTAACGCAAGCGCATTTTTTTAAAACTAATAAAGAGTGCATTGTGAATGAGGACAACGAGTCGTTTCACCAAAATTCTCGAGTCGAGTTCGAGTCTTTATGCCTAAATCTCAAAGCGCCTGAAGTCGAGTTGCTGTAGTGACTTAAATCCGACTCGAGACCGAGTCGACTGACTCGAGTCGACAACACTGGCAAATGTGAAAACCTGGCAACCCTAATACATACATACATGTATATGTAGTATATTCATACATGAGTAAACACATACCTGCATTTATAAATATACCCATACATGCGAACGCATATCAGATATGGTACACATATACACAATCATTTAAAACTATTTGCGAACACCGCTACACAGCCAAATTATGCACAGGTATTTATAGACTTGAAAAATGATAGAATATAAACGTAATGTTTTTAAAATATGTTTGCTATGTTTCTGTATAGTGCGTCCTTTTAACCATTCACCATATGCATGGAAGTGGTGTTTATAGTAAGACACCTTTCTTACGTGTTATTCTGTTCCTGATTATGCGTACCGTACTTTTTTTTTTAAATACTGAGCTGTATTAATTCTTTATGATGACGTCGCTTCGTTACTAAACGTAAAGCAGTTTATTTTGACTGGAAATTCAGAGAGAGTTAAAGAGAAACAAAATTGCAGACTGTTAACACACATATTAAGGGTGTTTTGATGCAAGCAGCAGAAGCGTGACTTTAGAACAAAATAAAAATTTTTTTTAAATGCCTTCGATTCCACGAAGCAGAATACAGCAGCTATAAACAGATAGTTAAGAAAGACCTCGAAAATTGGATAGCAGGAGTGACATGAGTGACATGAGTGTGCATGACACATAGAGAAAGAGAGAGAGCGAACGAACGAACGAACTTTATTTTCAAAGGGTTTAGATAGAATTGGGAACGCAGGCCCGTCTAACATTCTGCCCTTCCTTTCTCTCGTCTTCCATACTGAATCCATTTATTCTCACATGTATCTTAAATAATACTTAAATAATAAAATAACAATAAAATAAAATCCCAACATTGTAACAGTACAATAACAGTTACACAGATTTACAGTACCTTATCATAATTAATACTAAACAGCACAAAATTATCTTTAAAACCTACATATGATGTTATGTATTTATTTAAGAACATAACTAAATTAGGGTGGCAACTGGCATATAATCTGCACTCATGATGTATTTGAAAAGTCTGTGATTGAATGAATATGGACTAAGCGTGTTTTTTAAGTCGTGTGGAAGATTATTCCACAGATGAGCAGCAGAAAAAGCTAAACATTTCTTGAATAAGTCGAGCCTAGGCTTGGGCATGTGTAATTTATTTAAGTGTTGACTGCGTCTTCCGCTGCATTTGAAAATAGGCCACAGATACGTTGGAGCATTCTGTGATAAGATTGTGTGAATAAATTTGGCTTTGTTGAAGAGAAGGCTCTTTCTTAGTGGTAATATGTTAAGATATGTATATGGGTCTACACTCTGTGTGAGGTTTTTGTCTGAAATTAGGCGCACTGCACGTTTTTAAAATGAATAGAGTCTTTTAGTCTTGGACATGGTGCAGCCATCCCAAATTGTGGAACAATAGTCTAGACGTTTGTATTTGGGACGTATAAAACATTTTTCGTGTCTCCTCATCTAGGAAATGTTTGATTTTAGCTAACTGGTAAACTTTTTGTGCTGTTTGTTTGGTCAGTGCTTGTACATGGGAATTCCAACTTAAATGTTGGTCAATTATGAGTCCTAGTGTTTTATTTTCATTAACATTTTCAATTAAAGAGGTTCCAATGTAGAGCTGAAGTGTTGTTTTCAGTGAGTTTTGTAATTTTTGTCTAGTTGATATTATCATACATTTTGTTTTAATGATATTTATTTGCATGCAATTTTCATTGCTCCACTTAATAAGATTGTCTGTGTCGCTTTGTAATAATATTTCTAGCGTGTTGCAACTTTTATCACTAGTATAAATGGTACAGTCATCGGCAAATGGGTCGCAGGATGAGTACTTGATGTGTAATGGAAGGTCATTTATGTAAATGGAAAAAAAGTAGAGGTCCGAGAATAGAACCCTGAGGAACACCGGTGTCAAGAATAGTTGCGCTTGACAAGGAGTTATTGTACCACACTACTTGCTGTCTGTCGGACAGGAATGATTTAAGTAATGTCACTAGTTTAAAGTTAACTTTCATTGTTTCTAATTTTCTTATTATAACAGCGTCATCTAACATATCAAATGCTTTCCTAAAGTCTACAAAGATTGCTCCACATATGTTATCGAAATTGATGTTTAGGTGCAAATTGTCTATCATCTTAGTTAGAGATGTGTGGCATGAATGCTTTTTGTCTAAACCCTGACTGACTGTCAATTAGCAAGTCATTACTAACTAGGTACTGTAGTGTTGCTTTATGTATGTGTTTTTCTAGTGGTTTAGAAAGCGATGATAAAAGAGAAATTGGTCTATAGTTACCAAGATTACTGTTATCTGACGAGCCAGGTTTGAAGAGAGGATATACTTTGGCAATCTTAAAGGCCAAAGGAGAATAACTTTTAGCGATACATTGATTATATATATAAGTTAGTGAATCACTAATAGCTGGTGCGGCGTAATGCAGTATTCGATTACTAATTCCGTCAAGCCCTGATGAGCTATTATCTTTAAGGCCAATAAGATAGTTATACACTTCATTAACTGTCATAAAAGGAATGTCGGGTGGAACTGAGTTTGTACATTTGTTTTTACAGAATGCTGAAAGTTTGTCTAAGTCACTACAGGAAGGTGGTATTGTGGATTTCAGACTGTTTATTTCTGCTTGAAAGTGATTGCTGAAGTCTGTGCAAGTAAATGAAGTGTTGGAAGAGAATGAATCTGGTGCATTATGTTTTTTCGCTAAGGTGTTAATTGCCTTCCATATTTCCTTACTATTTGATTTGTTCTGAACCATATTTCAAAAATGATTTTTCTTTTCTTTGTGAATTAAATATTGAACCTTGTTCCTGTATACCCTGTATGTGTTGAGGTCCTTATTTTTGTGCGCTTGATCTCTCTGCCTCATAGCCTCCAACACTTCCTGCGTGATCCACGGAGATTTTAATTGTCGTTTGACGCGAATTTCCTTAGCTGGTACGTGCGTGTCAAAAACACTATAAAAAATTTGTGTCCAGTATGCAATAGCGTCATCCGGATCAGGAAGTTGGTAAACATGACCGAGAGGTGCAGTTTAGCAAGTCATTCAAAAATAATTCCTGACTGAAATGTTTGAAACTTCTAAATTTAATACTTACATGTTTATTTTTTGGGAACTTTACATTTATTCTTTGACCATGTACAGCATACTGGATAGTTATCACCCATTGCAATATTAGGGACAGAGCATTCTATGATGTTTTCTGTGCAACTTACGTAGATGTGGTCGATTAGTGTGGATAATGCGTGTGTAACTCTTGTAGGCTGGTTAACTATTTGTTTTAAGTTGTACGAAAGTATTATATTTTTCCATGTTAGATTTGAATTGTGTGCATCGATATTGAAATCACCAAGAAGAACAACCTCCTTGACTGTGGCAAATACATTGTCCATCATTATGGTGAAATCTTCGTACCAGATAGGTCCTGCACTAGGATTTCGATAAAGATATCCCACCAGAAATGGGCCCAGATTTGGTACGAGAGGGAGAGAATTAAGAGAGCCAAAAATAAAAACCTTCCAAACAAAAGCAGAAATGAGGCTTGTAAGCACCAGATCATTACAAAAAGTGAAGCTGAAGGTGATTGAAAATTGACTGAAATAAAAATAAAAAACTGCTTCAGATGTAACTTCTCTGGCATGTGATATGGAACTCACAGTGAAAGAGAAGCAAGAGAGGTCAAGGAGGAAGTGTACAAATGACTCTGAGGGACAGAACGAAGCTGGCCCTCTTGCAGGAAACTTGCACTTTAGTCTTCTTGTGCTCTTGTAGTGGTAATGTCTGTAGCAACTTATTTTAGACGATATGCGTACACGTGTATACATATACAACATACAGTAATAAAACAGATGGTCAATTCAATGAATGTTAGAATGTTTACTTTAATTACTTTTATCGCTGCTCACTGACGCAATATGACACGAGAGTCTCGTCTTTTTACACACAACACCACTGCACATTAACGAAATAGGAATTCATTGTTTTGTCAAACATCTTTGTCATTTACATAACATGACTTCTGTGTCTTGTCACACATCATCCCCCTTTACAAGATGTGAACTGAATGTCATATTTTCATTTACACAATGTGAATTCAGTGTCATTTCAAAACATAATTCTTATTTACACAATGTGAATGCAGGGTCTTATCAAAATGTGATTCCCATTCACCCAAGATGAATTCAGTGCCTTTCAAACATCATTTCCATTTACACAATATGAATTCCGTGTCTTGTCAAATCACCATTCTTATTTACAAAATGTGAAAACAGGGTTTTTGTCAAAAGATAAAAATCATTTACAAAACTTTTATACAGTATCTTGTCAAAACATAATTCTCATTTCCACAATAGAAATTCAATGTCCAGTCATACCCATTTGCACAAAATGAATTCAGTGCTTGTCAAGCATTATTCTTATTTACAATGTGTGAATTTGCTGTATTTAAAAAAAAATAATTCTCATTTATACACCTTGTAGCTTCCAGGCAAAGAAATAATAACACTTCTTCTTCCTCAGGCATGTCGTAGAAGTCGACTAATACGTGGTAGTGCATGAAGCTGTCAAACCTCATCATGTCAAACTAATTGCTGCAGAGACTACTGCCGCAAGAGTATGTGACTGATTAGTGCAGGTTTCCTGTGTGAGGGCCAGCTACTGTCATGATCCCCATGCTCCGTAGGGACCGTAAAGGAAATTGATGATGATACTTATTTACACAATGCGAATTCAGTGTTTTTTAACAACATCTCCTTTACACAATGTGAATTCAGAGTTTTGTCACAACATCTCATCTACTCAATATGAATTCAGTGCCTTGTCACAAAATCTCATTTACACAATGTGAATGTCTTGTCACAACATCTCATTTATACAATGTGAATTCAATGTCTTGTCACAACATCTCATTTACTCAAAATGAATTCAGTGTCTTGACATGACTTTTGTGCATTACCAAACATCACTACCATTTATACAATATGAATTCAAAGTCTTGTCACAACATCTCATTTATTCAATATGAATTCAGGATCTTCAGAAATACCATTGTCATTTACGTAACATGACTTTTAGTGCATTACCAAACGTCATTGTCATGTACGTAACAGGACGTTTAGTGCATTACCAAACGTCATTGTCATTTACACAATGTGAATTCAGCGTCTTGTCGCTACGTCCTTTTTATTTACACAAGATGAATTCAGTGTCTTGTCATAACGCTAGTACTTACTGGAACATCCGATTGTGTAAAGGGTTAGATCACTTGTTTCTCGCAGCAAAGTTACTGTGTTCCGTAATCAAAAGCTGGAAGCGTGACGCTCCATTATACCCAACTGTAAATGGGTGCATGAGGGTGCCTGATACCGCTCTTGAGTTCGGGAAGGCAAAGGCAACAAGGAAGGCAACTTGTCACCCCACCTCATAGAGGTGGACATAGTATGGTGAAGTCTTTAACACTTCACTCCTTACGGCAGTATCTGCGATAGGACTTCCATTTGCTGCTTACTGACAAGATATGATTTCAATACCTTGCTGTCATACAACACAGCAAACTCACAACATGATACCGGTGCCTTTTTCTCTCAGACATGGCATTTCTGATCACAACAATGACATGAGTAAGAATAATGACAACATGAACACTACAATCTATACATGTCATATTTTTGTAGTCTATCAATGAATCAATGTCCGTTAGCTCCCCAAGGAGCATAGGCCTTCAACAAACACATGCCAAGTCCGTCATGTCACGTGCCATCAGGTCAAGTAATTTCCACGTTATCCTCATTTTCACTTCTGCATCTAGTTGTCTTCTCCTTGTGTAATTTTGGGTCTACCTCTGCCTCTCTTTCCCAGGGGATATTTATGTAGTGATTGCTGGTAATTATAACACTCTACAATGTTATACCTTGGTGCAATTGGTTTATTAACTATCACGAGAGATAAACCTGTATGGGGCCACCAATCTCATCATGTAAAACACATTGTTGTAGAAAACATCGTTGCAAGAGTATAAACATACGTTGGTGCAAGCTTCCTACAAGGGGACTTGCAATAATGACTGTAAGCTCCATGCGGAGCGAAAAAGGAACTGATGATGATGATGAAATAAAGAGAGATAAATAGAGTGGGAGATGAATTCAGTCCTATTGTATGGCTCTGAAACATGGAGAGCAACAAAAACAACAACCAAGAAGCTACAGACTTTTATAAACAGGTGCTTGCGTAGAATAGAAGGACTGAAATGGTATGACAAAGTCATAAATGTGGAACTGATGACAAGAACCAGACAAGTGCCAGTGGAACAAAAGTTAAGAAGAAGACGCTGGCGATGGATAGGACACACATTGAGGAAACCTGTTGATAGCATTACAAGGCGGTCCTTGTTCTGGAATCCACAGGGAACGAGAGGCAGAGGTAGATCAAAAACACATGCAAAAGAGAACTGGTGAAAATGATGAGGAAAATATGGAAAGAACTTGAGCAGATGGCAAAGGACAGGAAGACTTGGCATGTGTTTGTTGAAGGCCTATGCTCCTCGGGCAGCTAAAGGGTAGTGATTGATTGACATGTCTACGTGCCAAACAATACTTGTTTTGTTCACCATGATTGTCACATTTCCACATGAGTGAGTGTTGCAACAAATCTAGCATCCACTTAAGTCACTGTCATAACCAGGGCTGATCCACTTAAGTCACTGTCATAACCAGGGCTGATCCACTTAAGTCACTGTCATAACCAGGGCTGATCCACTTAAGTCACTGTCATAACCAGGGCTGCGGAGTCGGTTGTTTTTTAGTGTATTGAGAGTCGGTAAAAAATGTCCCGACTCCGACTTTTATGAGACTTAAGCCAAGGCAGATCCAAGTTTGATCCATTCACATAAAAAAACGGGGCAGGGGAGAGGGAACACTTTAAAAAATTGAAATAACATTTCAAAGTAGTTGTTTATTATTAACTTAGTACATTTTAAGCAATGGAAGTAAAAAGTACCTTATGAAGTTGTTGAAATAGTGAGTTAAAAGCAAAAAATAAAAAAAATTAGAAGGGACTAGAGTTCTGCAAATCCTGCTCCATCATTACATTATCTAACACTGAAAGAAGCTGAGAAATTTGACCCTACTTCTAAACAGAGCGCTCAAAATGCAATACCTTGCTTGTTGCTTTGGCTTGTCATAGATAGCGTTACCACCCACTGAAGTCACTAATGAACGTTTGTTTTCTGCAATCAGATCCGATTGAGAGCAGCGATTAAGCCGGATCTATTAGAAGCGATCCTTTTTTAAGAACCAATTCAACTTAAATAAAAATTATCATATTTTAAAATACTTTTTGAGTTTGTGTTGTGTATTATTGGACGAATGAATGAATAGTTAAAAATATAATCTACGAAAGACACGTATTCATTTTTTCCGACATATAGTGTACGTAAACACTTAACTCCATGTAAGTGCATAATTTTATACCATATACTAGTAAAAAATAAAAAAAAGAATAGTAGGAGTCGGAAGTCGGAAGCCGGAGTCGCACTTCTAAAATTTCAGGAGTCGGAGGAATTTTTGGCCTACTCCACAACACTGGAAACAGTTGAAACATACGCCTGCTCAACTGTTAATAACATTCCAACAACCAATTAAGTGATTGTAGCAGCATTCATAAAGCCACATACAATTAATGCAATAATTATTATAACACACATTTACGTGAATGTAACCACAATTTCTAACACCAACGTACACGATTTTTTTTTTTGGTACAGCAATTCATCATTTGACAATGATTATTTTGGCGATTTTAACACACAGTTGTATGATGTTTAACAGTTACTCTAATATTCATATACATGTCTACAAAGTTAACAGGTTAAAAAAAAAAACCAAAAGAAACGAAAGAAAAGAAGAGCAAATAGTACTGAAGCCAGGTTTACAAATGAACAAAACATTAGAGATACAGGACAGATCGGGATTACACTTCGTCAGTCACAAGCACAAACGCGAAACAAGGATGAGATTCAAAATATCTCGTTTTTTTCTAATGTATTGTTCATGTGTAAAAGTGACTCTATTTATCACTTTTCATTTTTTTTTTTTTTTTTTGCTTTCTGTTTTCACTTTTACAACAGCCTCCTTTCGTTCTTCTTCTTCTTCTTCTTCTTCTTCTTCCGTCCTTAGCCAAAGACCGACCAAGCAGTCAGAGGCCATCACGCCTTGTGGCGTCTTAAGGGCAACAGCAGATTGATTTTCTCTGTTGTAGTTTCCCATCACGCCTAGCGGCGTCTTTAGGGCAACAACAAATAGATCCATCTGCCGTTGTTTCCGTAATTGGTGTGACAAGCCAACGGGTGATCAGCCCATTGGGCCCTCCTTTCGTTATTACGACATATTACGTCCATTGCTGCTACGCACGTTTTGGTTGCGATCTGTTAGTACTTTTAGTTAGGTTTTAATTATAAGGACAATCTTCATTGCATACAGACAATGCCATCCGTGCTCCGATCTCGTCCCTTCGATCACACAAGTAAGATCTCAGCACAGTGCACGAACTCCGTAGCACTTTTATATTGTGCTAGTTATTTCTTTGCACTTCTCATTCACAGGTATTTCTGTAGCCCCGTCTTGTTCCTGGGGGTTTCCCATGTGACGAAGAACGGAATTGGATGACTGCTCCGTCATGCATGTCGTACTAGGCCACTAATATGCTGTTGTGCATGAGACTGGCAATCTCGTCTAATACAAACTATCAGGGCGCTGTCACAGCACGTGAATGATTGGTGCAGGCTTCTTGCTCCACTGGGAGCGAAAAGGAAAATGATGACAAATGATATCTTTATGTATCATTTCTTGTTATATCATTTCTCATTTTTCCACAGCTTTGCTATATTTCTTATTTTTTGTTTCCTCGCTTCGTTTCCTGTAGCTAACGAAGAGTAATCCCGAAACGCTCCCTGTTTCTAGTCTATTGTTTATTTGTAAAACTGTTTCCAATGTTATTTTCACGTTGTTTTCCTGTCTTTTTGCCAACTTCTATTATCAGCTTTAAAATCAACAACCAGGAAGTAACAGACTTTATTTTCACGTTGTTTTCCTGTCTTTTTGCCAACTTCTATTATCAGGTTTAAAATCAACAACCAGGAAGTAACAGACTTTATTTTCACGTTGTTTTCCTGTCTTTTTGCCCACTTCTATTATCAGGTTTAAAATCAACAACCAGGAAGTAACAGACTTTATTTTCACGTTGTTTTCCTGTCTTTTTGCCCACTTCTATTATCAGGTTTAAAATCAACAACCAGGAAGTAACAGACTTTATTTTCACGTTGTTTTCCTGTCTTTCTGCCCACTTCTATTATCAGGTTTAAAATCAACAACCAGGAAGTAACAGACTTTATTTTCACGTTGTTTTCCTGTCTTTTTGCCCACTTCTATTATCAGGTTTAAAATCAACAACCAGGAAGTAACAGACTTTATTTTCACGTGGTTTTCCTGCCTTTTTGCCCACTTCTATTATCAGGTTTAAAATCAACAACCAGGAAGTAACAGACTTTCATAAATGGATACTCAGAAGGATTGAAATCATATAGCAGGATCACTAATTTGGAACTAATGGTAGTAACCAGACATGTACAAGTGGAACAAGCGATGAGGAGATCATGACAATGGACAAGACGCATATTGAGGAAAATTCGTGATAGACTTACAAGGCAGTCCTTGTTCTGACATCTCCAGGGTAGGAAACATGGAGGAAGATAGAAGAGCAAATGGAGAAGAGAACTAGCGACAGACAGTAGGGGGTGAGGAACACATGGACAGGCCTTGAGCGGATGGCACGTGACAGTTGGACTTGGCATGAATTTGTCGAAGGCCCATGCTCCTTGGGGAACAAAACAGTAATGAATAAATTATCTTAATGAGAGCAACATCTTTCGTTCGTTGTACATATAACATGGCTGAAGTGACGTCCAGTTACACAATTGTAATATCAAGTCTTACTACGCTACTTTAACTGCTTTCTAACATACACTTACAGTCAGTGGCGTACCAACAATGTAAAGGGCCATCGGGCAGAAATTATGTTCCGGCCTCCTTAAATAATGAGCTCAAAAACTACATTCAATGTACGACATACCTGTATATAAAATGTAACTACTTACTGCATCGTCATCAGTACACTTCAGCCTTCCACGGAGCACACACCTTTAATAAAAATTGTGCCAGGTTCTCATGTCTTGTGCCATCCGTTCAAGATATTTCCATGTCCTATGTATTCCTTTCATTTGTCTACAGAATCTGAGACACGTTATGAGGTTTAACAAAGGATATATATATATACTAAGCTCCCTACCGACCACTACTTTTCTGTGCCTACTCGGTGTTGGGGCCCAGTCTATCCGGGAGGTAGGTACGCCGCTGAATAAAGTCATGACCAATACTAATTTATTACACACATATCACATAGCTGTAATAGTAAATCCACGTACATAATTGGAAAAAACAGTTACAATAATTGTATTGACGATTCCTTATATGAAAACTGACAGTAAGAAGTCTAAATCCCGCGCTATTTGAATATATCATAAATGTATTGTATGTATGAACTCAAATAATTGGAGTTTTCTGTGAATGTTACACAATGGCTGTGCTCCCGCAAAGACAGAATGCTACATAAACATATGAAACATTCGTCGTCCCCAAGTACACATCAACTATGTAATTGACATGTCACATTTTACGACTCATGTTCAGTATTCGCTCATATGCCCATAGTTAATATCCTCAATTAACTTGCCTCTTCTCTTTTCTCTCTATCTTCCTCTCTCGCTCTCTCAGCTGTACTTCCACTGTTCTCACCGTGAAACCTGGAATCAAATTCAGGTGATATTAAGTATTTAGAATAAACACTCGTTGACTGTACAAGCAAACGTTTAAAATCTTAAATCACATGACCGCAGCACGTGAGCAATCTTTCATAATCACAATTATTTCTATTTTCCTTCCTTATGGAGCATGGAGCAATTATTGCAGCTCATCCTCATTGCAGGAAACCTGCATCAAAGCTTTCATGAACTCTTGCAATGATAGTTTCTGGAGCAATCTGTTTTACGTGATTAGTTTGGCAGCCCCATGAACAATCTTATATTAATCGCTGAATACTACATGTCGTAGGTAGCAGTACGTCTAATCTTTCTGTGTCTTCTCAAAGGAACTACACGTTCAGAAATGAACAATCAACTCAAGCACATAAATCATTGAGTAATTGTCATTTAACGACATCAAGTAAGAATTTTTGTGGAACATGATCACAAAAGACGGACCCAGAGATTAAATCCTGTACAAAGATCTATGTACATAAAGAGGGAAACATTCAATATGGTCACGTCAATTTGGCCAGGCATTAACATGACGTGGAGATCGCTTTATCAGATCAGGGCGTGTGATATAACGTGATAATATCATGTTTGTACATGTTTATAATGCTGCAGGAATAAGCGTATATAACATTGTCGGTATTGTTGTCAGATGCATGGCCTAATATTTTCTAGTCTAAGGAAAAATTCGAAGTGATGAAATTGTAGGGACGTACGAGATGAAAATAACACAGTAGAGCCATGAAAAACTCCTCTTGACGCACGACAGATGAAACTACTCACAAGCCCTGAAACAGTAACAAACACAGTAATGATGGTATCAAGAAAATCAAGAGGAGAACTGCAGTCTTCTTCTCTGTCTGTTCGCGCCCTATAGAGCATGCAGTAACGACTGCAACATGGTCCCGATTCAGGAAGCCTGCATCCAAGCATTCATGTGCTTTGGTAGCGGTGTTTGTCTATATCAGTTTGTTTAATGTGATAAGGTTGCCGGTCCCACACATAACCTCACGTTAAATGCGTCTTACATGATTGAGGTAGCAGTAGTCTTAAACTTTCTTTGTCTCTTCAGAGATCACCGTGAAGTACGAGGCAGCAGAACTAAAGGAAAGCTACGATAACCAATAGGGCGAACGGAAATAAGTAGTGTCAGTCTAATTACGGTAAAGGTCAAAGAAATGGTTTTCATTAGGACCACGAGGTTTACGCCTGGAACAAATGAACGAATGCAATAATAAAACTGCCTCTGTCGTTTGGTCTTAACGAAGAACATTTAGTTCGTAACGTTAGATATTTCTTTGGCATTTTTTGTAGCAAGGCAAACCCTTTGTATTAACCACTGTTCATGATGATAACGATAATTGGAAAAAACAGTTACAATAATTGTATTGACGATTCCTTATATGAAAACTGACAGTAAGAAGTCTAAATCCCGCGCTATTTGAATATATCATAAATGTATTGTATGTATGAACTCAAATAATTGGAGTTTTCTGTGAATGTTACACAATGGCTGTGCTCCCGCAAAGACAGAATGCTACATAAACATATGAAACATTCGTCGTCCCCAAGTACACATCAACTATGTAATTGACATGTCACATTTTACGACTCATGTTCAGTATTCGCTCGTATGCCCATAGTTAATATCCTCAATTAACTTGCCTCTTCTCTTTTCTCTCTATCTTCCTCTCTCGCTCTCTCAGCTGTACTTCCACTGTTCTCACCGTGAAACCTGGAATCAAATTCAGGTGATATTAAGTATTTAGAATAAACACTCGTTGACTGTACAAGCAAACGTTTAAAATCTTAAATCACATGACCGCAGCACGTGAGCAATCTTTCATAATCACAATTATTTCTATTTTCCTTCCTTATGGAGCATGGAGCAATTATTGCAGCTCATCCTCATTGCAGGAAACCTGCATCAAAGCTTTCATGAACTCTTGCAATGATAGTTTCTGGAGCAATCTGTTTTACGTGATTAGTTTGGCAGCCCCATTACTACTTTACTTCAACATTCACAGTAATATGCAAGTAATCTAAATATCGCGGCATAGCAACGAAAGAGAGCAGCTTGTATACAAAAGGCGCAGAATGCAAAAAGTACATTGAGATGTAAATTAATAGTAAAGTCATCTTTGCATGATAGATTTAAAGACTACTTAAATCACCATGGTACAGTCACCAAAAAAGATTTATTCAGCATAGTAAACATAGAATACTTACAGGGACCCAAAGATGCAGCAATAGAGAATGCAGTCAGCGACCCATAGCTTGACTGCTTGCGTCAGCGAACTAGAGCTGACCAAGACCTTACTCCACCTCCACGTGGTGGTCCTGGAAACAGGCTGCATTAAAGTCGAGAAGAACAGGCAGCACAACGAAGACTCAGATTCCATAAGAGACGAAACAATAGGAGCCTTACATAGCGCCCAGGTAATATTACAGGACATGAAATCCATTAAACACCAAATAGAAGTCGACATCGCCAAACTCGCAGAGCTAAAGGAAGAGAACGAAGAAGTCCTCAAAAGAATTGAAACAGACAGAAGGATCGTCGAGGATATCATAACAAAAAGCATAAAAAGCAATCAAAGAAGAGAAAGAAGCAAAGAAACTAAAGACAAAATAATAACCGAAATCGTAGAGGAACGCCTTCCAAAAAGCAATCAAGGAAGAGAAAAGAAGCGAAAGACAAAATAATTACCGAAACCCTAAAGGACCTCCTACCAAATATAATAAAGACAGCCATGAACAACACACAGCCGAAAAAGACAACAACGAGTAGGGACCAAACAGGCAGCTAGTGGTCCTTTTCAGGACCAGTCATCTCCAGGACTAGGAACGTGATACCAGCGAAGACGTTAATACCCTATATACCCCAATATAACCGTTTTTAACCCTTCAACGGGTTTTGGTTGAACAGGGTATAACAGCAAAATAACAGATGTAAGGAAAAAAAAATGCATCACTGCAGTCTGGCTGAGAGAGCAGGGATCGAAGAGGGAAGACAAACCCGGTCCCAAAAAATGCCGTGCTGAAGTCGGATGTGTCGGACGAAAGGCGCAGATACCGCAGCTCCGGTGTAAACAGACACAACGCAACCAACGTCCTTTTCAGGACGAACGAGGAAGAAGAAGAAGAATACTTACAGTAACCAAGAATTTTTATTTATTATATTTATTTTGTTGTTAAAATCGTACGTTTTGAATGCAAACATATTTAGATGATGAAGAAAATCCCTGGAGACCATAGCGTTTTGATTTTACAGAAGATTGGACAGCTACAGATGATTTTCTGAAAGAAACGTGCGCGCAGAGGAGACTTATTACACATATTAGAAAGAGTTTATCTACTTTATTTGGTCATGTGACCAGAAGAGGAAAGTTTAAATATATAGTGACAACAGAAAAGACTGAAGGATAAAGAGAGAAAATACAGGACAATTTGACTTTGTAACATTGAAAGTGGACAATTTGACTTTGTAACATTGAAAGTAGACAATTTGACTTTGTAACATTGAAAGTGGACAATTTGACTTTGTAACATTGAAAGTGGACAATTTGACTTTGTAACATTGAAAGTGGACAATTTGACTTTGTAACATTGAAAGTGGACAATTTGACTTTGTAACATTGAAAGTAGACAATTTGACTTTGTAACATTGAAAGTGGACAATTTGATTTTGTAACATTGAAAGTAGTCAACAATAGGAGAAATAAACAAAACTTGCGGTTAGCAAGTCGTGGAGAGACATGATCAGGTAAGCCAGCTGACATAGTACTTGAAGAAGTAGAAGATAAAAAAGATGATAACGAAGAAGAAGGAAGTGAAGACAGGTAAACACCACATGCTTTACATTTGATAAGCAAACTACAGGTTTCTATTTCCCGAGGCAAAGTTACCGGGAGGGGAACCAGGTAGAGTCACGTTCCAGTCTACCCAGCTGTAAATGGGTACCTGACTCTGCTATTGAGTTTCTTGAGCAAGGGAAGGCAAAAGGAACGAGGAAGGGAACCTCTTAAAGCTTAGACCTAGTATTGTAATGTCTCTAATACTTCATTCCCCCTCCGACAGTATGTGTATCGAGTTTAACTTTTTATGATAAAATTCGGTATTTGTTCACATGCATATAAGTCCTTGGCCTTGCTGTATTAAGACTAGGTCTACATGTGTGGCCTTATGCTATGTCAGCCGTGAACGGATACTCCCAGCGACACTTAAAAGCACGTCTCATGGGGTAAAGGTCAATCTATGACAGGCTTTCAAACCAGGCCGTGGATTTTTATTTTGAAAAGAAACGCATTTGAAAATAAAACATGCTGGAAAAGAAACACACAGCGGCATACGTAGAATGAACATTCATGCGTCCTCGGGCGTGTCTGATTAGACAACTGACGTGGGGCTGGCAGCCTCATCATTGTAGCAAAATATGCGAGAATAAACGCTAAATTCAGTACGATTTAGGCATAAAACGATAATAAATACATTAGCCCGCATGTGTCTGACGGTTGGCATCTAAGCCTATAGAACGATTTCACGGAAAAAGTCTGACACGCTTTAGTTTCGTTTTCGACAAATACTACTAATATTTAACTTTTGCCCAATCTGCTGTATACACTTTGTAGTCTAGCCTTACAATTTAACTATTGGCGGAAGCATACCGCAATATAGCTATCTGAAGTAACACTTTCTGTCAACTTTGTAGCAAAATCAGTAAAAATCCTTACATTTTTGGTAGTATTACACGATACCATGCTAACTAACCAACGGGCTGATCACCCGTTTGCCAGACACTTCGATTACGGAAACAACGGCAAATGGGTTGATTTGCCATTGCCCTAAAGACGCCACTAGGCGTGATGGGAAACAATGGCAAAGAAAACCTATCTGCTGTTGCCCTAAGACGCCACTAGGCGTAATGGCCACTGACTGCTTTGACGGTCGGTGGCTAAGGACAGAAGAAGAAGAAGATGCTAACTAGTAACGCAAAGTCCTAACCCGCCCCGTTTACACCCCGCTTCGATGACACAGTCTGCAACGCATATATTCACACTGCGGAAAAGCCAGCCAAGGCATAACCACGCAGACAGTTTTATTTCCTCCTAGTGATAGCATTTCTGATGTAACTAAAACAAGTAGTTATTTGAAAAAATACATGCTCGCAAGGCGAAGGAGAGGAAAGATGGCGGACTTGTGTAAAATTTTATTTGACGATGGACGATGACATAAATTGGAAATTTTAAACCATTATGAAGTTCCCCATAAGAATTATATGGTAGTATGACGTAAAGTTAGCTGAGTAAGATTGTACTTTAAAATATATGATAGTCCCAGTATTAGAGAAGTTATTGAAGAAATACTAATATCTAAGAACACACGACCAGACACACTGGCGTTCCTGCTCATGTTTTTTTAGTAACGTTAGGGGGACGCGAGCTTGGGAGAGGCAGGGAGGTACATTCAAATTCGCTTGGGGTGAACAGAGTATGAATGGGAAAGGGGAACGGTAGGAGAAATGTAATCCTAAACGTGATATCTTTTGTATTGGACATGACTAGAGCAGACTAGCCAATCGACCACCAGTTATTTGAAATTATTTTGGTTTTTCATTCAAACTTCTTTTGAATTCAAGTAGTAGAACGTTAAGATTGGCTAGTGCTGGTAGATATTAGCAAAAGGCTTTGATTATTCATTGCCAGTTGAACTAAAATTTGTATACAGATACGCTGAAAAGCAGCTGTATTAATTTTAAACTTAAATAAAGAATAATTTCACAGTCTGTGCAGTTCGGAGGAAGCTGAGGCCATTTCTTCACCAAATCAGCGTCATTTGTTTATATATTTCTTGATTGTGAGGGTCTATGTTCCTGTTGCTGGCTGGTGACAGGAAACCTGCTGAGTGCTTATAAACGCCAACCAGTCTCCAACCAGACTTATATGCTATCGAATATCCAGTAGGAGCTTTGGCGAGTGTTGAACTTGAAATTTCTGCAACTACCCATTGAATTATCTTACAACAAGGACTCCCAGGTGAAGAGTAAAACATCTGGGGCATCTCTGACATTTTCTTGTGTTTCAAAATATTACACAGGAATTTTATGGGGGTAGGATGAACTACAGCCCTCATATACAGTGACTCTCCCGGTAGATAACTAAAGTGAACTAATTTAATATTTCATACAGGAAGGACATTTATAACTACATAATAACTTTTAGTTATTGGGCAGATTGTCCCAACAAGTTTAATTGTTCCTTTTCTGTAAACTATCTTGTCCTTATTTTCAAAGACCTGTCCACAAGCTATGAATGGACAGGCAAAATAAATTGTAAATATTTGTTCAAAGAAAAACTTAACTGCTAGTTATTAACTTCTTTAATAGAAACTTAAAGTGTTTGATTGTTGTGTACCATCATTCATTTCTCCCCTAGACACTAGGTACACCATACACCATACACTAGAGCCATAAGAGTGACCGTGTGAGACCTAGGGAGGTAGCTGTAGGTTCTCTGCACATAATTCATCATCATCATTTATAGAGTCAGAGGCCTACATTTTCTTGACCTCACACGGTTATAGCAGACACCTTTTCATTCTTTTTAGGATACCATCATAACCTCCCCAGCAAAATCAACTTTGCTACAATCATGTAAAACAAGTAGCTTCAAAAACTACAACTGCAAGAGCACATGTTTTGATGCAGGATTCCTTCGTGTGAGCCAGCTGCAAGGATTATAAGGAGCGACAAAAGAAGAACGATTAAATGCATGGCTGTCACATAGCTCTGACACATAGCTCTGTCACATAGCTCTGTCACATAGCTCTGACACATAGCTCTGTCACATAGCTCTGACACATAGCTCTGTCACATACTTCAAAGAAATTTGTTGCACGGACAGATCACACAGCATTATTATCAACATATTTCCCTGCACTCCTTACGGAGCAGTGAACTACCACTGCTGCTGGTGTTGCCGGAAGTCTACACAAAGGAGTTACATCCTCTTGTGGCGGTGGTTTTGCTAGTAAATCATTTTACATCACGTGGTTGTCAGCCGCATTCAAAAGCTCATATTAGTCGCCTTGTACGACATACCTAAGAGTGCAGCCGTCACATTCTTTTTTTTTTTGGTCTCATCAGAGACCCCCGGAAATTACACGGGACAGATCACAAATACCCACTCATATATTTCGCATTCACGTGTGACCTAAATACTTATCCAACACTCTATCAACCCTCATATATACTATACACACATATACCACGTTGAATGACCCAATGATCTCTGAACTATGAACTTCTAGCTGAAACATGCTGCCAGAATAGAAATATGCATGAGAACCGCCAACTAACAAATATTCTCCATGTTTACCCCCTTTACATGATGAAAGTCATCCATGTCTGTTCCTTCCTTCATAACAAAAGTTCTATATGTTTAATCCACACCCCAACTACCAGATTAAAAGGAAGTTCTTGAAGTCTACACCTTGTCCCCATAACAAAAGTTTACTCACTCCCTATAACAGAAGTATTCCATATCTACTTTCTCCACCATTACAAAAGTTCTTCATGTCTACCCCGCTTCACCCCCCCTCCCCAGCACATGCAAAGGTTCTTCATGTCAATAGTAGTCTACCCCCCACCTTTCCCAGCACAACCACAGGTGTTTCATGTCTACAGTAGTACACACCCCCACACACACTACACACACACTAAAGTTCACCATGACTACAGTAGTCTACACCCCCCCCACACTAAAGTTCACCATGTCTACAGTAGTCTACACCCCCCCCCACACACACACTAAAGTTCACCATGTCTACAGTAGTCTACACCCCCTCCACCCACACAAACTAACGTTCACCATGTCTACAGTAGTCTACACCCCCACCCCACCCACACTAACGTTCACCATGTCTACAGTCACCCACCCACACTAAAGTTCACCATGTCTACAGTAGTCTACAACATCCCCCCCCTCCCCACCCACACTAACGTTCACCATGCCTACACCCCCTTCCCCCGACACACACACACACACTAAAGTTCACCATGTCTACAGTAGTCTACAACATCCCCCCCCTCCCCACCCACACTAACGTTCACCATGTCTACACCCCCCCCTCACCCACCCACACTAAAGTTCACCATGTCTACAGTAGTCTACAACATCCCCCCCTCCCCACCCACACTAACGTTCACCATGTCTACACCCCCCCCCTCACCCACCCACACTAAAGTTCACCATGTCTACAGTAGTCTACAACATCCCCCCCTCCCCACCCACACTAACGTTCACCATGTCTACACCCCCCCCCCCTCACCCACCCACACTAAAGTTCACCATGTCTACAGTAGTCTACAACATCCCCCCCCTCCCCACCCACACTAACGTTCACCATGCCTACACCCCCCCCCTCCCCACCCACACTAAAGTTCACCATGTCTACAGTAGTCTACAACATCCCCCCCCCTCCCCACCCACACTAACGTTCACCATGCCTACACCCCCCCCCCCTCCCCACCCACACTAACGTTCACCATGCCTACCCCCCCCCCCCCCCCCCCACCCACACTAAAGTTCACCATGTCTACTCGTTAACAACAACTTCTGCCTGCCAACTATCTCCTTTAAAGAATAAAAAGAGAGAACAATTCTCAATTATTATTATTATCTCCCCTATAACAAAAGCGCATGCGCGAGTATTACATCGTCTATATCCGTGGTTCTGAACCTATATATCGTGGATCAAACCTTGAAAGAATTGTCAGATCTCAGGAACCCCTGCATAAAAAACTATTATAGTTACTGCGCATGGTACCTTAGCGTGATCAGAAAGTTGTCCGTGTGCAATGGAGATAGTTCTTAAACTAACCCCCCCCGCCCCCCCCCCCCCCCCCCCCCGCAAAACCCACCAAATCAAAAAGTTGTAAATATTTTAATCCAGTAATAATTGTCAATGCTCTTTTGCGTAGATATTGATTTTGTCTGTGGATCTGTTTATTTTGGCCAACTTATCAGCCTTCTCTTTTTGTGTGGTTCACCCTCCCCATAAAGGATATCAGCTCTAATGTAAGTTTGAAGTGTATGTAGAAGAAACTTCAGTTTTTTCTTTTTTTTTTTCTTTTCTTATTTTCTATTTTCTTATATTTTTTTTTTTTTACCTTACCCAAGTTGGCCTAAAAGCCTTATCAAAAATGTCTACTCTATAAGGTGCTAATGAAATATGGTATGTGCAAGACTCAACATGGCTCTGTTGAGCACTGCTATAAGGGACTGCTCGGCCACTGAGCAACACGTCGAGCACTAACATTGCCCGGCGCGCAAAGTTAAAAAAAAAAAGGTTATTATTTTTTTTTCAAACATCATATCTCAATGAACCCCTAGCGACCTCTCGTGGAATCCCAGGGTTCGGTGGAACCCCGGATTGAGAAACCCTGGTCTATATGCTACCGAAATTGTCAAAACTCACATGAAAACTCATAGATGTTGAGATTTCGTATAATGAAATACAGGGTGTATATAAAGTCGCTGTGCAGTGAAATTTACGCCCGGGCGAGACTACGTCACCAGAAATGTGGTTTTCAATTGGGGCTTGTTGTGTAATGCTGCACACGGGATTGTGGAACACAGCATTGGAACACAGAATATCATGACGTAAATTTGCATCATTCGTGACGTAATTTCTAAAATATGTTTCAAATTCACTGCACAGCGACTTTATAAACACCCTATATATATAACTCTTCATTCCCCTAAGGCAGAACTGTACTTTATCTTTTACTAATGACTTTCAAACACGAGACTCTGGCAATTAAAAAACATAAGTTATTTTTTCAGGATACTGTAAAACAATGACGTTTGTTATCATAAGTTGAATATTTGACTCTCATGTTCCAACGAAAGTCTTGGAAGTTTAACAGTCTTACAGACAATTAAATTCTTACCATTCTAAAAATTACAAAAATGCTACTGTAATCATATTTCTATAACTTTCACATACAAAACTGTACAACAACATAACCCTATAAGCATAAAGTTATATGACTGAACACAGCACGAAGTCATAATGATTTTAACGGTTGAAACAAGAACTGGAATTTTCGTGATTCTACTACAATATAACAATTCACAAAAACACATCCATTTAACCGACAACAGCGAGATTCTTGTATCAGAATAATAATACTCCTAAGGCCAACAATAATGAGATTTGTTTATTTATTTTCTTTTTAATAGGATTTTTGTGATGATACAAACAATGCAAACATTTGACATTCAACCACTATTATTTCAAACAAGCAGTCAATTTGTCGTTACTTCATTGGCTCAATCTATCCTATTATTGCTGGCAGCTTTCAAATTACCTCCCCTATTGATCTATCGCGAGCAAGTAATTTGTGTCTGGTTGTTTTAATTTTTTTATTACTCTCTTCTCTCCTTGTCAGTGTCTTTCTTTCTATTTTTCCCAGATAGACACACACACACACATAGTATATGTATGTGTGTGGGTGTGTGTGCGATTGGCAGGCTGGTTAAGAGCACCTCCTTTTTGTTGTCGTTCAAGTACCATACCTGGCGGCGAAGACGATCATGTCTCTCCACAACTTCATGTCTGCAATACTGTTTATCAGTTCTGCTGTTGACTTCTGTCCATGCCATGATGATAGACTGCCCAGTATCATCTCTCTTATGTCGTATACTATCTCGTTATCCTTCAATCCTTCTATTTTCACTCCTTATGGAGCACGGGAACCACCATTGCAGGTGGTAGTGTATAAGGTGGTAGTGTATAAGGTGGTAGTGTATAAGACAACTCAATTATTTTGAAACAAAATTACCTACAAGTAAAAACAGGAAATTCAAGTTATTTGTACCAGAATAATAATAATCGCCCCTCAGTCATAAGTCCCAACGGGCTGATCACCCGTTTGCCAGTCACTTTGATTACGGAAACAACAGCAAACGGATTGATTTGTCGTTGCCCTAAAGACGCCATTAGGCGTGATGGGAACAACGGCAAAGAAAATCTATTCGCTGTTGCCCTTAAGACGCCACTAGGCGTAATGGCCACTGCTGACTGCTTTGCCGGTCGTTGGCTAAGGACGGAAGAAGAAGAAGTCATAAGTGACTATGGGAATGCGCCCCGTACGTGACAGCCGTTTATTTTCCTGGTGCTCCTTCCATGTTTTCTTCTTTTTTGGTTCGGTTTTTGCCTTCTTCTGGCGAGGCGCGTGCCTTTCAACTTATTTGGTTATATCAGAGCGCATTTACCATCCAAAAAACGTCAACTCTGTTGACTGCTAACCCGATCAGCGTTGATAGATACTAAGTCCTGAATAGGACCAACATTATCTATCTGCTAGCATAAAGCCCTAAAAAGGACTCGCTCTCTTCTGCTTGCCGTGAGAGCTTCTTTTCGTCCAATCTGAGGTGGCGCCTTAAAGATCATCACCACTTAGTGTGATCGGCAGATTCATCCTCCCAGGTTGCTGGATTTATGTCCAGTGCCCCATGTCTCTCTTGCACACATCTTTGAACCTCAGTTGCACACATCTTTGAACCTCAGTTGCACACATCTTTGAACCTCAGTTGCACACATCTTTGAACCTCAGTTGCGGTCTTTTGCCATGTGCCAATTTTCCGTAGAAGATATCTTTAGGGATACGACCATCTTCCATGCGGCGGACATGGCCAAGCCAGCGTTGTCTAAGTAGTGTATACATGCTTTGAAGGCCAGCACGTAACAACACCTCGACATTTGTCACTTTGTCCTTCCATGAGATGAAGCTGTCCTCTCCAGGGCGCGAGCTTGGGCACAGTTATTTGGCGATAAAGCTGTTATTTGTAGCAACCACCAGAGAATTAGACAATAAGAAA
This sequence comes from Oreohelix idahoensis, assembly GCA_024509875.1. Classification (NCBI taxonomy): domain Eukaryota; kingdom Metazoa; phylum Mollusca; class Gastropoda; order Stylommatophora; family Oreohelicidae; genus Oreohelix; species Oreohelix idahoensis. The sequence goes on from JAMPIV010014244.1 coordinate 762,774, forward strand.
AAACACAACTTACAAAACTCCGCAGTTAGTCATCGACATGAGATTAAAAAGGCTGAGATGACTGGACACGTGGAAGGATTGAATAAAGGCCAACAGGAAAACGAGCACAGTGTATACTGTACAAATTCAAGGCACAAAACCACGAGAACTTTCAAAATGAGACTGGATGGACGACAGCACAGCGTAGGCGATTAAGGTAGCGAAAAAATGTAAAGGATATTCGAGAAAAACTACGAAAGTGGTATGTTTGTTTTAAAATGAATCAGTATAATAAAACCATAGGATATTACGAGTATTTAACTAAAAATATTAATAAATTAAAGAAAAGAAACCATTTTCTTTCCAGCTTCACATAACAAACTAAAGACATATAGAAAATAGTAGGAATAAAAAAAAAAATTATTTTGACTAACCTACTTCTATCACATTAACTGAGTACTACCACATGATTGACACGTTCCTTCCTATTTTAATATATTTTTATACCCAGACTTGTATCCACTGGATATACACTAAACAACAAGTCAAAATAATGAACAATAACTGCCATTTTATAAAAAAAGTTTAACGATTTTTAAATGTTTAATTCGAAGGAACAAAAAAAAAAAAAAAAAACACAAAAAAATAGTCTTTAAACTGACATTACAAAAAGCGGCAAAACTTGCAGCCAGCTATTAAATCACATGCTGAATAAACCAAATCTCACATTGAGTTGTAATATTTTTGTAAATAGAATTTTACTAATAAAATGACAGCTAATTATCTTTATTGTGACTTTGTTTCATATAAATTAGCTGTAGAGGAGTGGAGAAATAACCATTTAAACATAGGAAGCGACTTTTTCAATCACTAATTAAGTTATCTGCCCCGTGTAGGTCCCGGGTATCCTTGGGGAGACAACGAAAGACTACTGCTCCATCATGCATGTCGTATAAGGCGATTAATGTGAGGGTGGGCATGAGGCCGGCAACTTCATCATATCAGGCAAATTGTTGTAGAAAACAGTGTACACAAGCATGTTAAGTCTGAAGAAGGTTATCTTCAAAGGGGACTGGGTGCAATGCTGGCGCCATGCTCCCTAATGTGTGAAGAGGGAATGATAATGATGATGACCAGTTTATCTATGGCATATTACAGCTAGACTCTGACTATAGAATATCATCATCATCATCATCATCATCATCATCATCATCATCATCATCATCACAATTACACTTAAGCTCCAAAAGGAGCATAAGCCGTCATCAAACTCATGCTATGTCCTTCTGTCCTGTGCCATTCGCTCAAGGCCTTCTTAAGCTTTTAAATTATGACTCCAGTTCTCTTCTCCATGTGTTTTTTGGTCTCTCAATGCCTCTCTTACCCTCGGGATTCATAACGAGACTATGGCATTAAGACTGTCATTAAAATAAATCTTCTTTGAGGACATGACTACAAAGTTCTCTAATCGTTGAAGGAAATTGTATGTATTAAACTCGTCATTTAATTCGAGTCGATAATGTCAGGCTAATGCCTTTACTTCGAGTCGATAATGTCAGGCTAATGCCTTTACTTCGAGTCGATAATGTCAGGTTAAGCTACATCCAGGTAACAGAATATGAAATAGTCTTCTCTAATTATGAATTCGTTTTCACCTAGAACAAATGACATTAACCAATCACTAACTGACATTAATTAACAGATGTTTGAGCTGACATGAATAATTTAGTCTATCCAATCAAAAACTGAACTCAGCATCTGACACTGGTTGATCAACACTTGAGGATATGTGTTCATTTAGAGTTAGTAAATAAGTCAATTGATGTTACGAACGAACGAACAATATTTTCAAAGGGTTAAGAATTGGGCACGCAGGCCGTCTTACATTCTGCCCTTCCTCTCTCTCTATCATCTTGCATACTGTATCCATTCAATCGCACATGTATTTTGAGCATTATTTAAGCATACAACATTATCAAGGTAAAATAATAGCATACATTTGTAATATCCATCCCTAGTCAAATTTAAGTATGTTTAAAAAAAAATCATAATAAAAAAAATAAATAAATAAATAAAATCAATTGAAAAAATAATTAATTAATTAAAATAAATTAATAAAAAATAATAATAATAATAATTAAAAAATAATAACAAATAAAAGAAAGTAATGACAAAAAAACCAAAACAAAACTCTGTCAACAGTTACCTTACATAATCAACAATTGATAAATGATTTAATTCATCATCATTTCTGGAGCACAGGGCCCATCTGGTCTCCTGCAGGAAGATTGGGCAGCATTCATGTGATCTTGTTGTGGTGGTTGGTGCAACAATTTGTTTTAGATGATGATGTTACCAGCCTCATGCAAGTAGTAAACATTAGTTAACCAGTTAACAAATCACACTATCCAGTTAACTAGTGATGTTAACCAATCAACAGTTATCACCATCCAATACACCAGGATTTCCTAACCTTTTTTCTGCCATCGAACCCTCCGATTGTCGGATGAAGGCTATGGATCAGTTCTTAGAAAACATAAATTTAATAATAGCATAAGAACAACTTTACATAAATTTAATAATAGCATAAGAACAACTTTACATTTTAAATTGTAGGTTATGTATGTCGACTATTCCAACGTTTTTCTAACATTAAAACTCTTTCTCGTTTCCCCTTCCGTCACATAGAAATCTATCAAATCACCTTCTGTGATCTACTGGCATAGTGAGATCTATCTTATGCTCAACCTAGTTGTGGTGTGTATGTAAAGTTCTGTTTTATTCCTCAGGATGGCCCTTTTCTAAAAACTCTTATTACCATTATTGCTGAGAGTACTCTGTTGTTTTATAGCTCTACGGGTGTTCCGTTTCTGGGCATAGAATCTGGCACTTCATGGAGTTTCCTGGCTAGACGATCGAGTATTTATGCGGATGATGCCCGTGGGCTGATCAATTAAGTCGCCAGATTTCTATCATCTTTACAGTGCTCATGGGCCATGTTGGACCTCCATGAACCTCTGCGGTCTGTGTCACATGAGAGCTTTAGTCGTTGACTTCCAAACAAAGAGACTTCTTTGCGCAAATTATCTTTACAGTCCTATTGTTTGAAATATACGTAGTTTCCGCTACAAATATGGTGGACACAAACCCCAGGCTTGTAATGTAGTTATAGTCATAGCTGTAGAGGTCGGTGAAGGACGTCTCGTAGCTGCCTCAATCTTCTGAAACTATTGACTATGAAAGGACAGTCTAGAACAAGGGCACTTAAGAGGCTCAGTGAAATTGCGGAAAGGGCATCGTGTTGGCTGAGGAGCAGCCGCAACGGGCTATGGAATTCAGGACAGTAATTTATATATAAGTTTATAAGTATAACTTAAAGGTTACATTCACAATTGCCTCAAGTTGCCAGCATGGATAATACCAGTAGTGAAGTTGAAAGGCGCAACCAAGGTGGAATGGTTTCAATTCCCAGCGCAAGCAGAAAAAAAGACACCACTAGGCTGACCCCTGGGAGCCATGACACAAATGAGCCTGCATCCCCCCTTCCTTCCCTATTTTGAGGAGAGAAAGGAGCACAAACAGTTGTTCGACGGAGGGACACTTCTGATGATCAGCTTGCCTCCTGTTGTACGCTCTGTATAGAGTTTTATATCGTATCCTAAGACCAACATAGATGTCTTCATGTGCAGCTGTGATCTGTTATTCTTGTGATGTAGGGCGACTTGAACATCCCATTGCTACACTGCACATATTTTCCTTCAGTAAATGATTTAACTGAGCAAAACCGTAATCCATACCTAGCATCGCGGAGACGTTATTATACCACTAGACCACGAGGTGGCGACAATACTGTCCACAGATTCTGATAAGAATGGCAGAAAACTGCAGAATTTCTGATACAATCAGTTTGTATAAACAAAAATACTCGCTCCTGTTCCAAAATAGAGTGCCAGTTAAAATCTCAGCAGCAAAGGAAACACTGTACGCATGTACCGTATGTGTAGACGTTAATGGCGAAAACAATCAATGGTCTCCATAATTATTTGTAGAGCTAAACACTTTATACTTGGGAAATATGTGACTAAAAGGAGATAAAGTGAAGCTCTCCTGCCCTAAACCTACATGTTTTAGGAAGATAAGAATAGTTAGCCTGGAAGGTAACTCACGTAGATAAAGAAAGCTGATTTTAAACTACTTCCTGCCTTACAGATTATACTGGTCTATAAAAACAGCTAGCTGATAAAACTAAAGATAAGACGGAAAGCAACAGGAAACCACCGCATTCCCTCTCCCTACTATAATTAATCTCGCTCACAATCATTAGCAAAAATATTTAACTTATGTATTAACAGTTAATGGTGCATTTAACTGGGCTGGGATCTTCTCTGGCTGGGTAGCTGTGTGTCGCTATACTTATTAGTAATTTTATTTCTAGATCTCATAAGTAGAATGCAGTACGAATAGTACCACGAAAGAACCAAGCGGAAATATACGACACCAAACTATAATGTACTATCACAATACTACCGCTTACTGGAAGAAGGGAATATAGTCCGGACATAACACACAACAAATATTAGTATTCTGTACGTTTTAGGGGCCTCGTTGAACAGGCGTGAGAACATGCAACAAAACTACTTAAGGCAGATACTGAGGCAAACAATGGCAAAATAATCGTCACGTTATATAATATGTGGAATAGCAATGAGTATGCACGAATAAATGTAAACAATTCAGTTTGAACGCTAGCTAAACAAAAGAAATTACAACAATTCAATATGGACGCTGGCACTTAACGCAGTAAATATTCAACAACAATTTTAAAAAACACGCTGTGCTGAAAAGTGCTCAAACTGACAGGCACCCTTTGAAGGAGTGGGGAAAAGGGGATGTTAGGTCATGCATGGAATCAGTAATGAAGGTAAAGAAGAAATCTCATTTATATCCAATCTAATAAATGGTGACAGGATGTGATAATATAGGCTGAGTTGTACTCAAGGAAAAAAGAGGATACACCAACATTTCCTAAGGCATCAATAGCCCTGAGTTTGTAATGATTATTTCAAATGTCCGAATGTGGAGGGATAATTCACGTGTATGGAACAGCGCATTCATTGACATCACGTGATTAGATCTGTTGTATTTGGATAATTAAAAATTCTTCAATTTCCTTTCTTTAAACCCGCAATACCCACTGACCCATTTATGCAATGATTAATGCATTCGTCCACCATTTGTTCATCACTTTTTCCAGTATTTATTCATTAGTTTATTTAATAATAAACGATCTTTTTTCATTTACACTGTCATTATCTCAATGCTTTGTCAGATCTGGTTCCTTCATTCATCCCTTCATTGGCACGTGCGTCTATCAGCTAAAATAACTAACGGACTGGAACAAATCCCTGGCTGATTCCGTACAACACAATCGTGGCAAGCTTACCGATACGACTGCCATATTATACGGTAAAACGTGCAAAACACCATATATGGGCTAAGAATCCAACAAACTTAAGAAAAGTTAAGGGAAGAAGAAACCAGAAGAATGTTGTACGTAAACAAACAGGATGTGTACAGTAAAGAATAAACCAGTGAGGATAATGAATATACAGACAAAACGAGCAATGGCCTTGCCTTGCATGCCGATCAATAAGATCAGCCCGTCCCGTGAGATATCTGCGGCCTGAATACTGTGTAAAGCTAATGGTGGCTTGAATACCTGGCTCTAGTATTTACTCTAAATGGCTGACGTCGATAAAGTTAAGGTTGTTGGAAACTATTTTTACGGCGGTAACATATTTAACAAATCCCTTGATACCGGGAACTGTTTCCATTAAAACCATGGAACTCACCAAATGATAAGATGCATGTTGAGAGCTGTTGTTTGCGTTGTTTTTTCATTATGTAAGTGCAGTACTACAGAGGATGCATGTTGAGAGCTGTTGTTTGCGTTGTTTTTTCATTATGTAAGTGCAGTACTACAGAGTACTGACCGATATTTGAACTTTCTGTACTTTCGTGTTTGAATGTCAGTTTCCCTTTCCTTTTTATATGACACGTGAGCATATGAATTTATATGATAACATGAGCACTTGAGTTTATATGATAACATGAGCACATTAATTTATATGATAACATGAGCACATGAGTTTATATGATAACATGAGCACATGAGTTTATATGATAACATGAGCACATGAGTTTATATGATAACATAAGCACATGAGCTTATATGATAACATGAGCACATTAATTTATATGGTAACATGATCACATGAGCCCAAGAGTTTATATGATAACATGAGTTATCGTTCATCCTCATCATATGTGCATTATATAATATAGTAACTGGATTGGTTATATATAAGGTGCATTGGCCACGGATAAGGAAGAAATACTGATAGCGATTCATGTTCGTCTATGAGAAAATGACAATGCAATCGATGAATCATCAAGGCTAAGATTGCTGGAATTCGGCATCAAACGTAAGACCAGCAGGAATGGACGTATGAGAGGACGCATCCGCCATGTATACAACCAGTGCGCAACAGGAACAATTAGCATTCATACCCTTCGACATTTGCTGCGGGAGACTGAGCACCTATGGGTTTGCCCGGACTGCAATGACGCCGATTCTGATTAACAATAATAATAACAATAACAATAGCAACTGGAAATAGAAATGAAAGGGATGATGAGGAAGACGTGGGAAAATCTTGAGCCGATGGAACAGGACAGGAGAATTTAGCAGGAGTTTGTTGGAGGCCTGTGCTCCGTGGGGAGCTGAGGGATAGTGGATGACATAGACAATTATCATCTTTCCTTTTTGATTCCCACGGATGACAGGGTTGTATTTATTGCTCGGCACTGATGACTGTTTTGGTCATTTTATTCAGCTCTGTCCATAAAGTCTGTTCATCATCTTTACTGTTGCTATCAAGGTGCTTCTTGGCTTCCTCACTTTTCTCTTTCCCTGTGGGTTTTAGTCGAGCGCATATTTGGCTATACTCGTTTCCTGAGCGTACGTCCTATATAGTCCATTTTCTCTAGGATATCTCCAGTCACAGTGGTTGTTGTTGCTGTTATGGTTATAGATCGAGCAGCATTTGGCTTCACGCCCTTCCGCCCACTGCCAAGTAGTAGTATCTGCACATTCGTGCAAGCTGTTTTGTTTTGCTCTATTTAAAAAAAAAAAAATTTGCTTCGTTTTGGCGAGGCACGTCCCGTTCAACCTAGTCGGTTATATTAGGGCTCATATGCAAATATAAAAGACCTTTAGGTGTGATGACAATTATATGTTTCGCTCTATAAAAGGTTCTCCATGTGTGCCCTCAGAGGAAGAAGCACTTTACTAACATAGTCGAGCCCTGGGCACTTAAAGAGGTGATGGTCAACGGTTTCAAATTGGTTGTTACGTGTTTCACTCTGTTGGTACTATCTTTTACCATCGGATACATAGTTAGTATGCGTCAAAGCCATTTGTTGAACACTGTTTGTGTTTAGGCGTGATCTTGTTGGTGATATGCAACGTTTCCGAACCAAAGAGAAGTTCAGAGTTCACATTTGTGTTGATCAGCCTAATTTTATTTTCTTGCCGAAAAGTTGCCAAGTTCTATATTGGCTAAAATACTTTGGCCACATAAAAAGTCATAACACCTTGCAGAAGACCATAATAGAAGGGAGAGTTGAAGGCGAACGTGCAAGGGGAAGACAGCGCTATAAGTGGGAAGATAACATCAAGAAATGGACAGGAAAGAGTCTATCAGAGTGCACCACCAAGACAAGAGACAGAAGACGTTGGAGATCCATTACAGCCAACCTTCGTTGTGGAGATGGCAACTGATGATGATGATATTGGTAAATTGATGATCGCTTGTTCAAATATCTCGTAAAACGAAAAACAAACAACTATATTTATAATACAATGGAGTTCAGTGATACAAGGAGAATCAAACCCCCTTCCTCTAGGAACAGGCTATGAGAAAAGGTTAAGGTAGTACCTTAGCAGATACTGCTGTAGAGAAGTAAAGTGTTAGAGAGTTCTGTATACTATGCCTATCATTTTGTTGTGGGGTGAACAGTTTTCTTCCTCGATGTCTTTGCATTCACTAGCTCAAGAGCAGAATCAGATATCCATCTACAGCTGGGTAGACTGGAGCGTAATACTACCACGTTTCGAACGAGAAAACTTTGCCGTGAGAGGCTAGCGCATTAATCACTCTGTCAATGGGACGCGGTACAAATTGTTGGCCCGTGTTTTAACGCTGACACTTGGACAAGAGGGAATATAAGTCAAGTTATATACTAATTAGGTTGAAACATCCCTCCCTCTATAGACGAATCTGATAATCAGAAGTATACTATGTTATTAGCTGTCTGGTGAAGAATAAACTCCTGAGTTTATTTCTCGACAAAATCGATACCAACAAGTTGAAACTTTCATCAACTGAATGTTTGTTCAGATTAGAATGATTGAAATGGTTTGACAGTATCACCAATGTTGACCTCATAGAAAGAACCAGGCAAATACCAGTAGAACAAGACGCGAGGCATAGACATGGCTTTGAACAAGATACACATTGAAGTCACTTGTTGATAGCATTATCAAGCAGTCCAAGAAATAATAAACATAGGTAAACTGTGAGATGGTCGTTTATCTCTGAACACATTTCATTTTCCGTTAAGAGGCTATGACGTCGTTGGAGTGTGTGTGAATTGAATCTCCGAAGTGCCTATTATGTCTTAGTCTTTGCTGATATCTAGTGTCCTTCACCTTTAATTGTTGTTTCTTTCTTACAAGTGCCAACGATTTACCTGTATTCGTTATTCATTAACAACTCACGGGTCTGAGGCTTTCTTCTTTATCTTTTTCTATTTTAAACAAATCACCGTATTGGATATGTCGATCGTTTGGTTATCACGGACAACAGTGGACAGGAATAAAGACGATAACTAAGTTTGAGAAAATGTAAATTGTGCTATCGTTACGAAGTTATATATAGATTGGATCATAAAAGAGCAAACACATGAAATTGACAAATGTAAATTAAAATAGGGTTTTAAAATGTTGCTTTCTGTTACTTTAGCCATAATATTCCGTTCTGCAGTTTATGTTGTGTGTTTAACCATAAAGAAAGATTTATTACCCGACAGACATATATTTTTTCTTTTGCGATTCTGTAAAATTGTTTCTTAGATTTTTGTGATGAATGTTACCAATGTCAAGGACATATTTTCATCTTCAATGTTAAGGTCGTAGAGTTAAATGGCTCGGAAAAATAAAGAAAAACAAAACGGCATCAAGAACTTTAACATAATTTAACCCGTGATTGCTTGCTCATAATAGACAGATTGAAATAGTGTAACAAGGTCACCAATGTGGAAGTGAGACAAAACTAGACAAATATTAATGGGACAAGATGCGAGGACAACTTTGGCTATAGATATGACACGCATTGAGAAACCCGACAACTAGCCTGCACAAGGGAGTATGCTAAAAAGGTAAAGGATCCCGTTACACACCCATTGAGGCATATTGGGAATATGGTGTTAGGCCCATATTTTCTTGACCAACGGCACACTAGGAGTGATATGGTGAGCATCACGCCGGCCGCTTTAACCTTCCCAGAGTTACTCTGGTACCCAATTCATGAGGCTGGGTCGACCCCGGAGCTTTTTGCGGTCTAAAAAAATCCCACCTCAACTGGGGATCGAACCATGGACCACCGAGCTAGGAAGTCAGTGCACTAACCACTGTGCTACCGCGGCTCGCACAAGGGAGTCCTTGACTAGAATTCGCCATTTTAAAATGAAATAGAGAGATACCCAAAACTGCACGAAGAAAAGACCTGGATATAGACATGCTCGAAGAAAAGACCTGGATATAGACATGCGATATAGATGACAATGAAGAGAACTTAAACAAATCGTGCAGGATAGAGGTTGTTGACAGGTACAAATGAAAGACCTATGCCCCACCCAGTCTTAAAGGAAAAAGAAAACGAAGTTAATATAAATTGTCACCATAACTGATGACGTCTCATAAGAATATTTCCCCTTCTTCTCCAAGGACCTTGTCAACTGGTGTAGATGATCACGTCTCTCCAGAGCTTCCTGTCTTAAGTACTATTGTTAACTCTGCTGTTGACTTCTTTCTGTGCTACGATATAAACTGTCGAAAATCATCTCTCTTTTTTGTCATTTATTTCTTTTTTTCCTTCAGTCTTTCTTGTTGTCATAGTACATCCAAGCTTTACTCCCAAAGACAGCTGGTTGATTCGATCGCATGAATAACACACTTCCTTTGCACGCAGACGTCTTTCACAACTTCATCTTAGATAATTTTAAATGTTTGTAGCATTCTTTATACTTTTCTGTAAAACCATGCCTCAGAGCTCTCCGATAATCTTTTGGCTTGCTTACAGATTGTCCATGACTCGCTTCCATGTGACACAATTAGCTCTATAACCATGAACTCTTTCTTACATTCATTGACAACGATTTGTTGCATAAGATATGTTCAATTTCACGCCCTGCGTTTACCTGTGTAATCTATGCATGAGCTTACGGTTGGCTAAGCAGGTAGAGTGCTTTACTCTCGTGGCACAGCTTCGAGTTCCGGGATCGAAATCTGTTATCTTCATACTCCAGTCTGCCCACCTGTAAATTGATACATGATTCTACTCTTGATATATGGACGGCAAAGGCATCGACCAAGGGAACTGCTTACCCCACCTCATAAAAAAGCCGGACCTAGTGTATGGCACTAAAATGAAATGTCCCAGGATATGAAGAACTAGTCGCGAATTTAAGCGCAGAATAACTGCGAAGGGCGAAAGCATTACCTTGTTAAAGAGATACAAGTAAAATAACACGGATCCGCCTTTATTGCTGCTGATACGGTTCGCCCTTTCTCTGTTTTCGAACTCGCAAGCAATTATTGTGTTTTATGACTAGGCTAGAAGGCTTTGCGTTCCAACATATTTATGACACCTCTGAACGCCTGCAAGCGTCTCTAAACACTGTCAAATATTACTGTTGTGTGGGTATCTTGAGTGGGTGTAAATTTATTATTATCAATCGCCGCCCCGCCGCGCCCCCCCCCCCCCGTACTACCAATGATTTTCACCCCAGTTTATTTTGGACCAAATTTCGAGAGCGCGGTAAATAGCCTTAAAAAAAAAATAAAAAAAAAGATTTGTCAAAAGCCAACGGTGCAGCTTTCAAGAATATTTCAGACTTTGACAGTAAGTGTTGGTTAGCGTGTTCTTTAGCGCCGGTATCTTCAGTGATTCCTTGCTATGTTATCATAAAGACCAAAAAAAAAAATAAAAAATAAAGCCAATACACAAAATTATACATGCCGTCTTGCTGATTCTAGACCAGGGGTTCTAAACCATTTTTGTAATGCCTTGGACCCCTTTGATTGTCCGATGAAGGTTATGGAACCCCCCCTCCCCCTTCTACATTTAAGCATAATTTAAAAAATTTACATTTTAAATATTTGGTTCACATCTACAGAGGGTAAAACAAAGATCTACAATTTCTTGTTCACATCTAGAGAAGGTAAGTAACACTGATGATTTCCTGATCACTCGTTTATAGAAGATAAGCAAAGCTGAATATTTATTGTTTACATCTATAGAAGGTAAGCTAAACTGAAGATTTCTTGATCACACATCTATAGAAGGTAAGTCAAACAGTCTAATAATAATTCAAAAAATTACATAGCGCCTCACACACACATACACAAACAAACACACTATTGATCATAACTTTCGAACCTCACAATCAAGATTATCAACTTTATATAACAATAATGATACTTCACAAATGAACGATACTGGAGAGTTTGACATCGTGGCCTGGAAAGAAGTCAACAAGATAACTAATACACACCGTTGGAGGATAAGAAGTTGTGGACAGACGTGATCACCTATGCTAGCGGGCATGGCAAATGGAAAAACGATACTTTACGAATCCGTAATTATACGTTAATCGGGCTTGTGGATTCCGAAGTACGACGCCAGGGGAAGGCAACGGATAAGCCGTTGCTGTCTGATAAGCACCTCACAAAAGGCTACTAAGGAGGGTTGTGCGCGTGTCAGTAATCTCATCACGTAAAATAACTTTCTACAGAAACAACCAGGGCCAAAGGGAGGGCGTTTAGTGTTTTAGAGCAGGCTTCATATGAAACGGCCAAACGTATTTGTGAGCCATGGTCCTTAAGCAGCGATTAAAAGTGCAAGAAGATGGTGAAAACATAAGTGCACAATTGATCACATGACCGTTTTATTGTACAAAAATTTCAGTATAAAACGAACAGCGTAGAGACAGTGAAGCGAAGACTCGGGCTTCTGCAATATTTTGAATGACGTGTCTTGAGATATTCTAGACGTCACGTAATGGTGTTTTCAAATAAAGAAGGCTTCACTTACGTTTCTCACCTTATACATCCAGTTAGAAACAAGTTATAATGTATCCAAGATACACATGACGTCGTATATCAGGTATAACGCATATCGCCTCGTATAGTAACCACTACAAACACGTACACCGAGTTATTTATTGAGAACTATTCATAATACTGCCCCATGTAGTTACCGGGAGTTTCTGATGAGACACAGAAAAAACATGACAGGGGTACTGTTCCTTCAGTCTTATCGTACAAAGCAACTCATTTGAGTTTTTGTGCATGAGGTTGGCAACTTCATCATGTAAATCAAATTACTACAAAAATCACGGCTGCGAGAGCAGGTGAATGCTTGATATAAGGCTTCCTGCAAGGAGGGTCAGCTACAGGTGTGGCTCTAAAGGGAGCGACAAAGAAAATTATGAAATGCATAATAACATTATCTCAAACAATAGCGTACATAACTTTCCTGGGCCACCTTAACTCAATAATCCACGGCCGTTTTCTCTACTATTATAGAAATTATGTTCGGAGCACTCCACACAACTGGGTTGTGGGGGTTTTATCTACGCCATTTGATCTTATTTATAACTTACTGTATACACACTATAATCTCATATATAATATACTACACACTCAAACACTATATGTCAAGCACTACGTACACATCATACCACTATCAAGAACCAAATCACCGTCCATATAACCTTGAAAACATCACATCATTTTTAGAATTACCATATACAAGTCACCTCATATAGACAAGCACCACACACATATTACTGTACATATCAAGCACACATATTCCAAATTGTTTAACCAATCACGTGATGGCTAAAAAGTTGCCAGTACTTTGCGAATAAATGATCAGCTATTTACAGGAAAGTATAAATCATGTGACATTTGCAACACAATATGGATATGGTGCCAACGAGTCCTAACGCACATATTTTAGTGACATTTGGCAAAACATTACATGTTCTTGGACGAGTAATGACATAACATTGTTAACAGTACAATCGTTTCTCGTTCGCTCTCTCTCTCTCTCGAAAATAAAGTTCGTTCGTTCTCTGACCTTTCACCCCTCTCTCTCTCTCTCTCTCTCTCTCTCTCTCTCTCTCTCTCTCTCTCTCTCTCTCTCTTAGGCTCACCCATAGAGTGGCAGCTGATTACCAGACTGGTTAGAGCGTCTATCTCTCGCGGCAAAGGTATTGGATTCCAAGTCCGAAACCTGGTAGCGTCCCGCTCCAGTCTACCTCTTGCTCTGGAAGGCAAAAGCGACGAGGAAGGAAATTGGTCACCACACCTCATTAAGCTGGACCTAGCATAGTGAAGTCTTTAACACTTCACTCCTCTACGACAGCACCTGCTATGGTACTACCTTTATCTTTTATCATTAGTTTATCCCTCTCTCTCTCTCTCTCTCTCTCTCTCTCTCTCTCTCTCTCTCTCTCTCTCTCTCTCTCTCACATATATACACAGACAAAAAGTCTCATAAATATTCAGAAACTCCCATTATCAAACAGAAACTCTCAATTACTTAAGCCTACTTTACAGTACCCTCTGTATTTGCTAATTCAATGTTTACCCCAACTGCAGTCATCTGTACGCCTCCTAGTCTATATTTTCCATATTCTCCTATCGTCTGTATTGACTTAATAGTGTTATTATAAATATTTTTACAGCTATTCGTCAGCGTAGCACGTAAAGTCATCTTGCATACCAGGCACGAGGAAACACGGACTTTAACCTTTTCATTTCAGCGTTCATCCACACACACCTGTCTTTTTAATGTTGCTATCACATTGGAGGACACATCAAGTTCTCTGTCACCACATATAACCATCGACAATAACCACCTAATCACCGACAGTAACCAGCTAATCATGGAAAGTAATCATCTAACCATCTGCTGTATCCTTGAAACCGCGCCTTCGTCTTGTAGTATATTGATCCCGTGAGATTCTCATTTCAAGTCAATATCACTGAATGATGTGGTATAATAAAGTTAACTTTGCTCACTAGTAACACAAAGTTGTGTCACTTTTTTTGTTAACAAAAATAGAGGCTTTAAGTCTTTGTGAAGTGACAGACAGCGTTGTCACCTCCAGCATTGTGTATGTGTGACATGGCATCAAGGTTAGGCTGGGTGGGGCTAAAAACACACGATAACAGATCCAGTGAAAGTGAAAACAATTTATCAGTCAGATCCAAACCTATATCATCTCCTTCAGTTCTCACAATCCTCAGCTGGGACACTCGGTGCTGTTGTGATGGTTGATCATTTTCATGCGGTTGTCCTCTGTCTCTTTCATGATGTAAACACCGTGGGGGCTCCGCTTATTGTTGATCTCATCAGGCACAGAATAATGGTCATCCTGTCTCAACCTCTCCCGCCTTCGATAGCAGAAGTGGAAAACAGTTACGGTGAGGAGAAGTGTAAGGAGAAAGGTACCCACTACAGCGCCCACGATGTCAACTATACCGAAATGCTTACTATTATCTTTCTTGTCCTGTGAAACAATATGTTTATCTACAGGTCTCATTTTACTGCTTTCGGAATTACCGTTCCAGTCGTAAACCTGAGAGTCGTCTCCGGCGTAGTTTTTGTACAACGCCTTGGAAGGAGGGCTCGTGGCGTCATCTCTGATGATGATGCTGTTGCTGTGGCTCTTTGTGGGTTTAATGGGTTTGGGTGTGGGTGGCTGGGACGGTTTTAAGTCAGGCCAAACAACGTTAAGAGAGAAAGTAACATTGCCAGCCGGATTGCTAGCTACACATTTGTATACTTCTTTGTTTTCCAGCTTCACGTCCGTCATAAACATAAGGCCAATATTTTCCCGACCCTCTTGGTCTGATTTCGGGTAGAATGTTTCCGTGGTTCCATCTGGACGGATCCAATACAGGGTGGGAGCTGGGTCCCCGCTAGCCTGACAAGTCAGCTTGCCAATCTTTGTGTCAAACACTGCGTCCACGTTCTGAAAGGTGGGCAGTTCACATCGAAAGTCTTCGTCTGTCAGCTCATCAAAGTTCTTTCCCCTGACAAGCCGTGGACTTCCACATTGGGGCTGTTCTCCCCCAGCGAACAAGGACAGTTTGGAGCTCTTGTAGAAGGCGTACAGCCAGTGAATTTCACAATTACAATGGAATGAGTTACCACCAAGGCGCACATGAGCCAACTTTCTGAAAAAATACAACCACTTTTCATTAAACGCTTCAAAATTATTCCCATGAAGCCAGAGCGTTTTCAACGAACCATTTAACGGCGTCATAAGGTCAACTGGAATTCGTCGTAATCCACAGTTATTCATATATAATCCCTGAGTAGTCATCCCGGCGAAAGCACCAATTGAAAGTTGTATCCCAGGATTGTCGTTAATGAACAGGTGTTTCAGATGAAGTCCTCTGAAAGTAAAATCTGCAAGGAACCGAATGTTATTTTTGCTGACGTCCAACCATGTTAACTGTACCAGATCAGCGAATGTATCCACAGCGAGCGTTTCAATTCCACAATCGCTCAGGTATAAATTCTGCAGGTTGTATAAATCCGTAAAATTACGTCTGGTCAATGCAGAATTTTTAAACTTATTTTCATTTAGATTAAGCTCCAAAGTTTCAGAGGGAATTCCATCTGGAATTTTGAGAAAATTCTTATTAGCACACTGCACATTTTTGCTGTGAGGGGCACAGAAACAATCCCTGGGGCAGGTAAATGTTGTATGTACTTGACTACTAAATACAACCACAAGAAACACCACCCCTACCGGTCTACCCCCGGAATACATCCCTACACCACATCCCATGACAAGCCTTTTCGTTGAAACATCTCAACAACTATCAGAATTAACAACGCACCTAAAATCCACAGAATAAACTCCACGCCAGTCGAAGTTGTGATAACATTATGCACGAAAACTTTTTGTCATTCTCAACAAATTTAATTCGAGCTTTACTCGCTTATCACATTACGCTCCTGCAGTAATTCGCGACTACCACACACATTTGGTGTCTAGTATGGCACAATATCGCGGTCATAGTATTGCTTAGTTCTCAATACACAGGCGTTGTTAGCCGTGCGCCGAGTGTCGGGCGCCGAGCTGTTCATAGTGGCTTCCACACAGCGCCTCTACGTTCTGTCCCGCGTTCTGTGTGGATAGATGGAGTAGTGGTACCCTTCAGCGGGCAATTCGCTACTCGTCTCGTTGATATGTCCGTGATATTCCGCTTGTTCCGTCTCCATCAGTTGCCTCGCTTGAACTGTTGTTTTTTTCCGTGTCCGCTAAATGGGGTCCACCGATAATGCGCGTGACCAAAACTATAGATCTGTGCTAAAGAAAACCAAACTTCCATTGTAACCCTATCAAGGATAATTTCTATCCTTTCAGGCCCAGTTTGACGTGAGCTGAAGAAAAATTCTGCCCATTGTCATGTATAATTGTTCTGAGTTTTCATCTGGGTAACTTCGTAATGTAAGTAATTAGCCGGTAACAACAATGTGTAAAGTTTAAGGTTCAAGCTTTCGATTTTGCTTGGCCTCGGCGACTTGAGTCATGAATAAGTGGCGGGGAGAAAGCCAGGGACACAATCACACAATCTATGGTAAGCTTACTTTCAGAAATTTACGAAATATCCCGACGTTTTCCAGACTATTCGCTTCATATCGACTTCGCATACCACGGTACTAGACCAAGATACACTCATGTGACATTACCTTGTATGTAATAACACGCCAATAAGAGACAGTGTTTGCTGTGGTTCTGCGGTGAGTTATCCGGGCGTTCAGAATCGTTGCTTGCGGTGAGTCAGGCAAAACTGCTAAATTCCTAGTACTTAGTCATATAATGCAGCACATGTTGCTAATGCTAGAAAATATATGAGGTAACAGGAAGATCTAACTAGAAGATAAACACTTTGACATACGAGGGTCACAGATGTGTGGTACCATAATTCTTGTGATTAAACACGACATCGATACATAAGGGGCTGGAGTTAAAAATGAGAAAATATAGCGAATTTGAAAGTATGTTTATAAGGGGTATCGATCAGGGTTTCTCAAAGTACAGTACGTGCAGGGTACACGAGATGACTTTAAGATAGTCTGGGCGAACGTGTCTGCGTATTTTCAAAACAGAATAATGAAGTAAAATATTAAAACATGCATTTCCCCTTGTTTGAGCTGTTACTTCACTCCCCATGCGCATCCTTATATTAATCGCTTTTACGACATATCAGAGGAAACAGTGTCCCTATTATTTCATTGTCCCCCCAAGGACCCAAGGGGGGAACATGGGGCGGTACGAATTATGGGCGCTGTAATAAAACTGGTACAAGAAACAGTGGTGTCTTTGTTGTGTAAGCGTCGTGAGAATGGCTAATAAAACTGGTACAAGAAATAGTGGTGTCTTTGTTGTGTAAGCGTCGTGAGAATGGCCCCAGCTAATAAAACACTTTTTGGGGGTGTTATATTGGTTGTGCGTTCTTTCATGATTTACTTTCAAAGCAAGGCGATGGCACCGTTTGAATGGCCTTTGGTTCGATCACAGTAAAAACCTATCACTTATATTTTTTTTCTGTTGTCTGGTGTATGCCTGTGTATTACCTATATTTATTTATGTCTAACATTTTACCGCTGTTCTTGAACACATCGACAGAATCTTCACCAGCATAAACTGCTAACTTCGATAATAAATAGAAGGTGAAAATAAAGGCAGTCCCACAGCATTTACTGCCGTAGAGGAGAGTAGTGTTGTATACTTCACCAATCATCATCATTTTCCTTTGCCTGATGGTGCGGCCATCCTATTCTTTATTTCACCTATACTAGGTTTTAGCTTTATCAGGTGGGGTGTGCAGAACACTTTCTCGCTGTTTTTGCCTTCCCTAACCCAAGAGCAGCGTCAGGTGCGGCCCATTTCTACAGCTGGATCGACTGGACAGTGACGTTACAAGGTTTCGAACCCAGTAACTTTGCCTCACGAAGCAAGAGCTCTAAACACTATGCCAACTAAAGAATAAAAAAAAAAGGTTACGGTTAGGGTTAAGGTTACGGTTCCTCGCTGACTTTGCCTTCCCTAACTCAAGAGCAGAGTCAGGTACATATTTTCAGCCGGGTAGACTCGAGGGCGGCATGGGAGGCCATCGCTTTAACCACTCTGTCAACCGGACGCCCTTTTGTTTATGAATGTTTTAAATCCATATAACGTATCTATCAAGAATATGTATAAATATAAGAATGTGTTTACAAGCATAGGAATGTTTAGATGTATGCGAGCATGCTAACAGTTCTGAGGTGTTTACAGCTAAGATAATGTGTGCGTGTGTATGTGCCGCAAGTGTTTGTATTTAGCAATCAAAGCTTATGTTTATCTTGTGAGAAGC
This sequence comes from Oreohelix idahoensis, assembly GCA_024509875.1. Lineage (NCBI taxonomy): Eukaryota > Metazoa > Mollusca > Gastropoda > Stylommatophora > Oreohelicidae > Oreohelix > Oreohelix idahoensis. The sequence goes on from JAMPIV010014244.1 coordinate 781,543, forward strand.
GAATATAAAAAACCCACTTAGAAGTATGTAAGCAAGTATGAGAGCGTTGAGAGTTATAAACATATATTTACATCATTGAGGAATTACTTTATTTTCTTCATAAGAGAGCTTTGAAATCTAAGAAGTTTGTTTATGGATGTTGTTCAAAAAGTGTTTCCAGACAGGGAAGGAAACAAAGATGTATGTAGTGTGAAGTTCTGTGTTCACTTTGTTAACGTCTGAGAGTTATTCATTTTTTATCTTCATATTACTAATAGTCTAAGTGAAATGTTTTATAACGAACAATGGAAAAAATCCTGCCATCTTTCCGGGAAAATACGGAAAAGGTGTGCATGGCACCGTGAAACACATTAAACACCGATTTAAAAAGCTGGCAGGCCTTTCCAATTTTTTTCTTATTGCATTGACAATTAGCCATAAGTCATGATAAACTACAAAGATACAACGAGGAAGAAATGGAGTGGTAAGAAATGAAATGACCAGAGTAGAATTAAAGCCTTCATCAGGACATAAGGCAGGAAAGAGCATAAAATAATCAGTTAGTGTCATTTTATGGCTAGTCAATTTGTTCGTTTTTGACTAATTGTCGTAGATTTTTCGATAGGAGTATTAAGACTTAGGTTGGTCCCTTCTGAATAGGTTGGAATGAGTGTTAGTCACAGTGAGATATGGAAATAAAAAAAATAGGCTTCCACGAGTGAGGTGGTAGAATAGTGATAGATGCTGTCTCTGAGAGCGGAACATCTTCTCTCTCTCTCACCTATCTTCTACGACAGATCTAAAGTAGTCAGACAGTCTAAACACAGATATATATATATTACATATATTTCTATCTAATCACGGGCACGCACATACACGTGACGACAGTTAAACACACATACGTGGGAACTCTATAACAATGATTATACAGAATAATTGGGATCGAGCTGACCAACGTACTGATGTTTTTGTTCCAGAGAAATTTTTAATTATCATATCAAAATTTCTCACAACACCAAAAATACATAAAGGAAGCATACAAATAGACATAAAAGAATCAATGACTTTCTACCAGGATGATAGCCCCGTGATGATATTAACTCTAGGTTTAGCCCACAGCCCCGTTATGAGACAGATGATGGCCCAAAGAGTCACAAATACATATTGTTAGGGTCTAATATTGTCCCCCTTAGAAGGTATAGACTGACTTTGACAGCAGTATCTATTCTAAAGGAACAATTAATACAACAAGCGAGTGCAGTAAATAACGAACATCCTTCCGTCACTTTCACTCGGTTCATTCATCAGGGATCCCTGGCACACGTTCTTACCTATCAAAACTTGATGTTGTTCACCGTCTGGCGCAACCGTAGGACACTTCTCTACAGTGAATCTGTATTCTTTGGATAAAGCGAATCCCAGCTCTACAATTACAGGTTTATTCCACTGTTTTCGGGGAGCGTTCACTTCACCAGTTAAATTTTAGATTTACTGTTATTGTCACTTGGATCAGGTTTGATAAGCAAGTTTAAACGGGCACACAGAGTTCAGAAACACGAGGATTCCCTTAATTTGGAAAGATGACCAGTGGACAACTTCTTTCAACAGATAGCCTTGTTTCACTATTCACTCTTTCGACAAAAATGTCGGGAAATTGTTAATGTTATTGATTGTAATATTCAAGCCGCCAGGCAGAAAATTTACGTAGAGTTTATGGAAGGATTTAAGATCTGGCGCAAAGGCCCTGCATTGATCATTACAGTCTTTGAAACCCGTTAGTGGGATATAGTATTTCTGTCTAACACTGTTTGCCTAGGCACTGTCAGACCGAGTGTTACTTGAGAAACCCACGTGGTTCAAAATAAGGACTGTCTATTTCTTCATAAATATCAAACTCTTATTAAATGCTGGTAAAGTTCGGGTCATCCCAGTATTTCACTGTATAAAAGGAAAAGCACATATAAATCATTTACCTATTATGTACTCAATATAACTTACATTTTAAATAGCAAGCCTACAGCTTGACTTATTATTTAAATTTCCCGTAAAGTAAGTTATGTAAATAAAATCAAACATCATGAATTAGAAAATACATACATATTTCGTCAACACTCAATGATGTATCTAGCGTTCTAAGTTAGTTTTAAAATAGATTCTCTCGTCTGATTATTTAGAAGCTAAATTAAATTTCTTTATTAGCCGACTGAATTTAAGCAAGAAATATAATTTCTGTTTTCCACTGTAACTCGTCACTATAAATAATACAGACTAGATAAATTAAGCACTCTGCACAAAATCTAACTAGTGAAATAAAATTGGCAATTTAACACTTAATCACTTCACAAAATACTAGATAATAATATATTTACCTCAAACACAGCACTACAGGATATCGCACAATTAAGAATTACACGCTTATATTTATGGAAGTCTAGAAGTTCGACAAATTGTCGCAACAAACTAAGAAACTTCGCTTATACAGCTCTACTCTTCGCGAACCACCTGTCTACTGCGAATATTGAGAAAGAATGAAAATAAAGTTTCAAACTAGGTTTAATATCTGAAACAGACAAAGGATGAACTATTTCCCCAACCCTGATCTCTCCCCTTCTCATAACACCTACGTTTCACTTAGAAGCGTGTCGTAACTGCCACCAGTGCGATTACGCACCTGCGGTAACAAACTGACCGGGAAAAGCGCGTGTCAGTAGCAAATCTCAGACAGCCGTCTGAAACTGCGACTATAAGGTGTAAATATTCGCTCCTACTTAAGCGTTCGGCCGATGCAACTACGTTGTTGACCGGTGAAAATGCAGACGGATGTCGGCTCTCTCCTAGCATTCTCACGCGTTTACGTCGAGAATCTAACTCAGGAGTGTCGTGTCATCTGAAGGTGCAGACCCAAGTCGGCTCGATGTCTGAGATGGACTGCAACTAAATCGCATTTCACGTCTGACTGACATCTATGTAATAAAATTACGTATCCCAGTATGAGAAAAAAACATAAGGTAAAGTTTGAGAATACTGAAGAAAATATTTTTCGCAACCGAGTGATGCGAAAAATACAGGAAAAACAAGTACGGAAAGATAATAAAATAAAAGGATTCGGGTGAGAGAATAGGAAGAAGATGTAGGCAATTTAATGAACATAAGACCTACGTGACACTAATGTTGTCGCATATTTCTGAGAACTAACTTTTTTTGGTTTAAAATTGTTGAACAAGTCAGAAAACTGTAACACTTTTTTCTTTTTTTGGATTAACTTTTCTGGATAAATATTGGAAGTGTAACTTATTTTGTAGTAATAATTTTTTAAAATAAGTTTGAGAAAGGACATTCTTTTCAGATAACAAGTATGAAAACTGGACATTTTCTGATTAACACTATTAATTAAGTTTGAGAGCGTTACTTTCTGAGCTAACATTGTAAGATAAATCTGAGAGCTCTAACTATTTGGGGCATCCGATTCAATAATAGGTAAGGGCGCTTTCTTTTAGCGGCGTATTTACCGGGATCGAAACATGCGGGGTCATGCTCCGGTCTACCCAGCTGTAAATGGATACCTGACTCTGATCTTGAGTTAGGGAAGGCAAAAGGCAGATAGAAATGGAACTGGTCACCATACCTCATACAAAAGTTGAGCCTAGTATCACAGAGTCTCTAACACTTCGCTTCCTGCGACGTGTACTGGAAAAAGAGCCTACAGTAATCTGACAGCTTATTGTATCCTCATAGCTGCTCTATGATTTGCTAGCTAAAAGCATGCATTATAATGCCTGTCTACTTCTGCACCTTTTGTCCCGCCATCTTTTCTTTAAACATAGGCTAACACAGTGTTTACAATTTTAGTGACTTGTCAGTCATAACATGAAGCAAATCAGGCTTTGTTTACTTCGTTCTACTCACGCGAGCTCATATGTCAATCATAATACCTGATCTAGAACTCCCCTGTCCTCTTTGATCTCGAGACGCAGGCATTCTGAAGAGAAACCCGCTATCAAAACTAAAGTCTTTGATGTCGGTCGAAAACTTCAGACAAGAGACTCTGGTAGTCTGAATCGTAATGTGACAGCGCCATCTTGAGGTCTGTCGTTCTAGGCGCTGGCCCCATCTGGTCAGTCATATTGTCTCTGTGGTTTAGTGCCTTTTGATCACGTTATCTTCAAGCAGATTTATTACAAGGCCATAATAAGCCTACATATTAGTTGTGTTTTTGCTCTAGTTGTGTAAATCTGTGTTTTCATGCATTCTGGAGCAATAATCGCGTGTGTTATCTGTGTGGCGCAGATTAATCCGCGTAGCGCGCAGTAAATTGAGTGGTTAGGCCAGGGCTTATAAAAAGGGGTAGCAAGCGGCGAAACCGGTCTATGTTTGAGAGAGCCGCCCAGTGAGAACAGACTAAGAAGACACACAAGAGCCAAGCTGTAAATGCCTTGAGCACGTGAGTTAATTTAAATTAGCATTAGTTTTCTAGGATTCTGAAACTATATCGATGTGGCTATTTTAATGTTTAATGGGATAAATAGATAGATAGATAGATGTGAAAGTTTAAGAGCGATTATTTCATTCTTCAGAAAGGCAGACATAGTGTGAGGCTATTTCACTGCGAAATTTAGATAAGATTAACAATCGCAAGATAGCAACCTCGTGGTGATAAAAGGTGGTGATAGCGAGTCTGATTAAACACGCTCCGCGTGTTAAACCCATAATATGTTATGCCGAGCGACACGCGGTGTATTTAGTTCCAGTTTTTGGTTAAAGCCAAGAATATTATCCTTTAATGTAAAAGTAATTAAGTGTATTTCACGATTATTGATTATTCTACTGTTTATCTTTAGTGGTTACTTAGAAGGGAGAATAGTCATTTAGATTTCTGGTGCGTAAGGCAAGTTGAGACAGGTGTTTCTCTGTTTGCTCCCGGTGGAGCATGGAAACACCAATGCGGCTGGTGTCCACCACAAGTCAACAGAAGCATTTTTATGCTGTTACAGTGGTTGTTCCTGTAATAATGTGTTTCATGTGATGAGTTCCCAATCTCGTCAGGGGTCACATATGACACGTTTGTGGCCAGGCGCACCAGTCGTCACTTACGACATGTTCAGAGTGCGGGAACGAGTATTGATGTGGGTCGGTTGAGAGGTAGTAGTTAATTCTCATTATTGAGATTATTTGTTGTACATGTATTGAAGAATATGATTTTATGTCCAGTTGATTATTATTGTTATGTGAACATGGTTTGTGAGAGCACGTGGGCGTACTTGGAGTTGTATATTTCTCTCCTCCGCTCCTGAGGGAGCATGGGGCCACCGGTGTGGTTTGTCTCAGCATGAAGCATTCAGATGCTCTTGCAGTAGTGGTTTCGGTAGCAACCTATGTTACCCGGTGCGATTGCCAGCCTCATGCACAACACCATACTAGTCGCATTGGACGACACGCATGAGTGTGTGAGATAGTTGATGATATCAGGTGGGCGCATGTTTTCTTTATGGTAAGTGTTATTATCCATGCTATTAATGTTCACTTAGACATTGTTTTATTTATTGTTTTTCAGACAGTCTATGAACACTGACTGGGTGTTCGTTGGATTGTTTGTTGGATTGTTTGTTTGGTGTTCGGTAGAATTAAATGTTGATCTGCTTAAGGCTTTGGGTTGCTTGAATTGTTAAGTCTGCTGCTGAGAGGGTTGCAAGCAACCAATAATTGCTACCCCTGTCAAACGATCCTTTATAAATTTTCTTGGTGCACGGGTCTTGGGTGTGAGGTACATCTAGCCCCTGTCACAAGTGGCGTCGTCGACAGGATTGACAGACAGCACGCAGTGAAGCAACTCTTCAGCAATCAGAGCAGCAACAGCCGAAACAGTAGAACACCCAGTTCAGTGCAAGGCGAGGGACGGGATCATCCAGTTTGTCAAGATTTCTAGTCAACTCTACTAGCAACAAGATGGCGGCACGCAACACACGCGCTGCTAGTAGAACTGATAACGAAGATGTGGCTGAGGTGGATGACCCTGTGGTAGGGCTGGAGCGTCAACAAGAACGAGTGCAGTACATCGTGGTACCTACTCACAAGAGAGTGCGGTGCTTTGGGGAGCGCACGGGTCCTACGGCTGAGGAATATGTCAGAGAGGTGAGAGCTGCCTGGAGAGTAGGGATGATGAGTAAAGAGGACCAGGCAGATGTTATTCTTGACAGTGTGACCCCAAGTGTCCGCAGGGAGCTGAGGATTCAGGCTGATGATGATGACCCAGAATCGATGCTACATTCCATTCTTAGGGTGTATGGGGAGCGTCGGAGCATCCCAGAAGTAATGGCCGCGTTCTACTCTACCCGGCAAGGTGCAAGGGAGTCTCTTTGGGAATTCTCCCATCGCGTTCACGAGGTGTTTGAAAGTGTTGTAAGGGCACAAAAGCAGAACAACGTCACTCCTTTGGCGCCATCCTTTCTTCGTGACCAGTTTGCTGCTTGCCTGAGAGATGACCTAGTAAGAAAGCTTGCAAAGGAAATGATCATCAAGGAGCCAACAGCATCGTTCACGTCGGTGAGGGACTATGCCCTACGGTTTTTGGAGACTGAGCCCACTTCTGGGGCTGGTGTTGCCAGTGTCGAAGCAGCTTCGGGGGCTGGTGTTGCCAGTGTTGAAGTGGCAAGAACAGAGACTGTGTCAGATACGCATGCATTAAACGCAGAAGTAGAGCGGCTGAGAGCACAGGTGGCTCAATTAGAGGCTAAAATTGATGCGATGTCTCAGGAGCAGGGGAGACGTACCAGGACAGTTCGTTGTTTTAGATGCAGAGAACTAGGCCACGTACAGAATCGATGCCCACAGGCGTTAAACTAGACCCCTCTGCGGCTGGGAGTCAGGTTACAGAAGGGGAGCAGAATGACTCAAAGATAAAGATGGTTGGTGGTCGACCGGAGTGTGAGGCGCTTATTGCAGGGAAGAAAGTCAAAGGCGGCCAGGGATGTAAGGGTAGCAGGAGGCGACCCAGGGCACCAAGGAAGCTTAGGAAAATAAGATGCTTCAACTGTGGAGACTTTTCAAACCACATGGCAGCCAAGTGTCCCCAGGGCCCGCTTCCTAAGCGATGTTTCCATTGTAGGTCCCCGGACCATTTGATATCGGTTTGTCCATCAAAGAGCGCCCTCTCTAAGCGTACCAACACATCTACATTGCCGTCACAGTGCAAGCCAAGAGATGGCCGTGGCAACTGTCACCATAAGGGCGCCGGGAAAAGTGGTCGGCATTTAGAGGAGGAGACTCATCTAAAACTCGTTGAAGGACACGTTTCCAGGCTACGAGGGGCGCACGTAAGAGCAGAGCCACCGTTGCAGAGTCTTGCAGCAGTCCGGAAAGAGAGATGTGACAAGCTGTCGTGTTCTACTCCACTACAGGTCGGAGAATTGGTGAAGAAGAGAATGCACAACGCTGAGAGATCCGAGATTCGTGATATGTGGTCAGAAGACGAGTACGTTGTAGTTCGTGCTCCCACAAGGACAGGGGGTCCATATATCATCCAACGAATGGACAGAGCGAGTCCGAGCATTAGAGTAACCAGCAATGACCTGAGACGAAGTGAAGGAAAAGGTGATCCTCCAGATTTGGAGAATACGACTGAAGAGCCTGATTTAGTGTAGTTGTCGGGACGACAACAAAATCAGGCGGGAAATATGTGACAGCGCCATCTTGAGGTCTGTCGTTCTAGGCGCTGGCCCCATCTGGTCAGTCATATTGTCTCTGTGGTTTAGTGCCTTTTGATCACGTTATCTTCAAGCAGATTTATTACAAGGCCATAATAAGCCTACATATTAGTTGTGTTTTTGCTCTAGTTGTGTAAATCTGTGTTTTCATGCATTCTGGAGCAATAATCGCGTGTGTTATCTGTGTGGCGCAGATTAATCCGCGTAGCGCGCAGTAAATTGAGTGGTTAGGCCAGGGCTTATAAAAAGGGGTAGCAAGCGGCGAAACCGGTCTATGTTTGAGAGAGCCGCCCAGTGAGAACAGACTAAGAAGACACACAAGAGCCAAGCTGTAAATGCCTTGAGCACGTGAGTTAATTTAAATTAGCATTAGTTTTCTAGGATTCTGAAACTATATCGATGTGGCTATTTTAATGTTTAATGGGATAAATAGATAGATAGATAGATGTGAAAGTTTAAGAGCGATTATTTCATTCTTCAGAAAGGCAGACATAGTGTGAGGCTATTTCACTGCGAAATTTAGATAAGATTAACAATCGCAAGATAGCAACCTCGTGGTGATAAAAGGTGGTGATAGCGAGTCTGATTAAACACGCTCCGCGTGTTAAACCCATAATATGTTATGCCGAGCGACACGCGGTGTATTTAGTTCCAGTTTTTGGTTAAAGCCAAGAATATTATCCTTTAATGTAAAAGTAATTAAGTGTATTTCACGATTGTTGATTATTCTACTGTTTATCTTTAGTGGTTACTTAGAAGGGAGAATAGTCATTTAGATTTCTGGTGCGTAAGGCAAGTTGAGACAGGTGTTTCTCTGTTTGCTCCCGGTGGAGCATGGAAACACCAATGCGGCTGGTGTCCACCACAAGTCAACAGAAGCATTTTTATGCTGTTACAGTGGTTGTTCCTGTAATAATGTGTTTCATGTGATGAGTTCCCAATCTCGTCAGGGGTCACATATGACACGTTTGTGGCCAGGCGCACCAGTCGTCACTTACGACATGTTCAGAGTGCGGGAACGAGTATTGATGTGGGTCGGTTGAGAGGTAGTAGTTAATTCTCATTATTGAGATTATTTGTTGTACATGTATTGAAGAATATGATTTTATGTCCAGTTGATTACTATTGTTATGTGAACATGGTTTGTGAGAGCACGTGGGCGTACTTGGAGTTGTATATTTCTCTCCTCCGCTCCTGAGGGAGCATGGGGCCACCGGTGTGGTTTGTCTCAGCATGAAGCATTCAGATGCTCTTGCAGTAGTGGTTTCGGTAGCAACCTATGTTACCCGGTGCGATTGCCAGCCTCATGCACAACACCATACTAGTCGCATTGGACGACACGCATGAGTGTGTGAGATAGTTGATGATATCAGGTGGGCGCATGTTTTCTTTATGGTAAGTGTTATTATCCATGCTATTAATGTTCACTTAGACATTGTTTTATTTATTGTTTTTCAGACAGTCTATGAACACTGACTGGGTGTTCGTTGGATTGTTTGTTGGATTGTTTGTTTGGTGTTTGGTAGAATTAAATGTTGATCTGCTTAAGGCTTTGGGTTGCTTGAATTGTTAAGTCTGCTGCTGAGAGGGTTGCAAGCAACCAATAATTGCTACCCCTGTCAAACGATCCTTTATAAATTTTCTTGGTGCACGGGTCTTGGGTGTGAGGTACATCTAGCCCCTGTCACAGTAAGCCTTTCATCTAGAGCGCTAGCTTCTGAATCTTCGCCACACACAGGAGCGCGAAATTAACACCATTAGAGATCAGAGAAATCTAATGATATAAATTTACTGCTGTTTTCTTAAACCCGCCATCAGAAGTCAGTCAGAATTTGAATAGTCTAGCGCGCAGTCCGAGAACCATTTTTCTTGTTGGAGGTGTTTTAAGTGATTCATGGAGATTTTCGTTCTGAATTTTCTGGTAAGAGGAAAAGAGTGCTAAGGATTTAACAGTGGTGATAGCATTTAAACACTTATACTTCTCTTAGATTTTTTTCGCTAGTAAGACCTATTAAATAACATGCGTAGCGATTTTCATACCAGATATTCAATTAAAATGTTAGTCCACCCCCGACCGCTAACTCACTGAGACGAGACGATAATTATGTTAACATTGTAGACGGACGCGACACTTAAACTCCCACAGGAGAGAGATAAACTCGACTGTTAAGCAGACCGGACCTTATAGGCGTTAGACGACTGTTAGCGGGAGTATATAGAATACATGTCTATATTTCATTTGTAATTTGTTATTATAGCGTCTATTATTTTTAAATGCCATACGACAAACGAACAGACACCGACAATTTAATAGCTATTTAATGACAGGCGATTATTGTTGTAGGTGGTGCGTATGAAAAATTAAATAATAATTAACACCGTACGCTGACCGCCAGCCGCGAGCAGGGGCGGGTGAGTTATCATAAACTCGGTCCGACCAGATTAGCGGCCAGCTACGTCTGCGAGCGTGTAGGCGTAGGGAAACACCGTGTGTCTTTTGAACTTAGTCAGGACTGACAGAGAGGATGAGCGATTGTCTTGTCTCCGTCGGTATATTTAGAGATATCTGCATAGAATGGTAACATTTTTCCCCCACATGTTCTCTTATATTTTTTGGCAGACCTGATCTCAAGGGCGACCAGCGGTCTTTTACTTTTCTGGTTCGTTATCCATTTCATTTATAAGCGTACACGCCGATGATATTGGATGACAATAATTATAAATACTAGACTCACAAAATCCAGATTATCATTTTTACCAGCCCACAGTGGTGTGTACATGTAACATTATTATTGTTCTCCGACTTCTGACACTCGTATTCAAGTGGATTATATATATATATATATATATATATATATATATATATATATATATATATATATATATATATATATATATATATATATATATTCTTCTTTCTTCTCTGATCCTTAGCCGCCGCCAGTCAAAGCAGTCAGTGGCCATTACGCCTGGTGGCGTCTTGTAGGGCAGCAACAAATTGATTCCACTTTGCTCGGTCGGCGACCATCCTTCATACAGTGCCTCAACTCTGGTTCATTCTTTGCATCTCAGCCTCCACAGTCCTCCGCCAAGTTGTTTTTGGTTGGCCTCTCTTTCGTTTTCCTTCAGGGGTCCATAGCATAGCTGTTCTTGTAATGGCATCGGGGTCTCTTCTGAGGACATGGCCAACCTAGCTCCAGCGTCTGCCAGCTATGATGGTGTGCATGTCCTCTTGCTTGCTCCGAGTAAGCAGATCTTGGTTGGTGATGGTATTCGGCCAAAAGATTCGGAGAATTTTTCTTAGACATGTTGTGTGAAAAGAGGACAATTTCGACATTTCTTTCTCTGTAAATCTCCAGCTCTCCATGCCACAGAGAAGCACAGAAAGCACACAGCTCTGATATAATCCTAATTTTGTGCTTGTGCTGTACTGAATGGACTTCCAGATGTGGTTTAGACTAAAAAAGGCTGTTCTTGCTTTGTTCATTCTGTTGTTGATGTCTCTGCTTGCTCCGCCGTCTGGTGTTACTATGCATCCTAGGTATCTGAAGGCATCTGTCTATTCCAGTTGCTGATTCCTTACTGATATGGGCTCAGGGTTGCTCACATTGAGCGTCATGACCTCTATCTTCTTTAGGTTGATGTTCAAGCCCACCTGCTGGCTATACTTATTAAGTCTATCGTTTTTTCCTGGATGTGTTGATGTGAATGTGCTAGCAGTGCAATGTCATCTGCATATTCCAGATCTTCGAATGAGTAAATGTAGTCCATCTTATTCCGCTTGGATTGCCCTCTGTTGTCTGGCGCATCAACCAGTCTATGACTGTTAAAAATAGAGTGGTTGATAAGGGGCATCCCTGTCGTACTCCTGTCTTCACTTCAAAGGTTAGGTTGCTCTGCCCAATGCTACACGTAATGTTGGCATAAAGGCTTTTTAATATTGACACAATGCAGCTTGGATTTCAATAAGCCCTCAGTATTTTCCATAAACTGTCCCTATTAATACTGTCAAAATCCTTTTCAAAATCAACGAAATTAATGTACAGCTGTCTTTGCCATTCCGAGCACTGCTCTATAATGTTCCTGAGGGTAAATATATGATCTACACATCTTCTGTTCTTTCTAAATCCTGCTTGATCTTTCCTCAGTTTGTGGTCTACTGCTTTTGAGATTCTCTGTATAATTATCCTGCCTAGTATTTTGCTGAGAACTGAGAGAAGAGTTATTCCTCTCCAATTATTGCAGTCTGCAAGATCTCCCTTCTTGGGCAATTTGACAATTATTCCATTTCTCCACTCTGTTGGTGTTGTCCCTGTTTTCCAGACTTGTGCAAATAGTGGTTCTAATAGTTCTGCTGCTAGCTCTGGGTCTGTCTTAAATAGCTCTGCATTTAAGTTATCATGACCAGGAGCTTTTCCATTCTTTAACCCTTTGATTGCTGTGATGATTTCTTCTTTTCATGGGATGTCTGTATTAACATCTAGATCATTTTCAGCTTCAGGAACATTCAATTGTGTCTCTGGTGGTTCCTTATTCAGAGTTTCTCTGAAATTCTCTGCCCATCTTGTTTCCTGTCCCGCTACTGTCGTGATGAGATTTCCGTGCTTATCTCTTACTAATGTAATATTGTTTGCACCTTGTTTTCCACTGATGATTTTAGTTATTTTGTATGCTGTGCTTTGTTCATTTCTCAGTGCTGCCTCTTCTGCCTGTCGTGCAAGGTCATCCAGAAATGTCCTTTTGTTAGCACGGGTTTGACGTTTAACTTCCTTGTCCAGCTGACTGTACTGTTCACTATATATAGCCTTTAACCTGGGAGACTTAGCTTCTGTTTTCTTTCTTTTCTTTTCATTTCTTTTCTCTTCGCTATGGTGTTTAGCGTATCTGGTGTTATCCAGTCTTGGCTCTTTCTTTCCTGGAATCCCAAGCATGACTTGCTGCTTTCCTTGTATATTGTTGAGATGGTGTTGAATCTCTGGTCAACATCATCGGTCTCTGTTCTTTCCTTCCTTTTGATAATCTCATATCTTCTCTTTACGTCGACCACGAAAGCTTTTCTGGTGAGGGGATCTGATATATATATATATATATATATATATATATGTCGCATACAGATTTATGATCAATAAATTTTCTATATTCTTTTCTTTTCTACCCGTGTCCTCTACTTTATTATCGCTCTTTTATCCTTTTCCTGTTTTTTTCGCATTCGTTCGTTTGCGACACAATATTACTTTCCCATTCAAACTTTCGCCTGTTTCTTTTCTCATTTAGAAACGCATTTTATTGCATAAGGTGTCAGGCCCTGCAGTAGACGAAATAGTGTAAGAAAGTCGTTCTCGAGAGACCGAATGGCAGACGTTCGTCTCATTTTCCATGACACGAAACGCTTCTACGACTAGTTTTCAGCGTGAGGTGTTAAGACGCGTATTGACAGGTTATGGCAGGCGTCTGAGTTTTTGCTAAGTGTTAGACGAGAAGAGGAGGCTATTTCGGATTTGCGAAATAACGTGGGATCCTTTGTCTGTTTCATATATCTACCCAGCAGCTGAAACTTGACTTCATTCAGTCCTCCTAAATCTGCAGTAGACAGATCACTTGTGCTAGAAAATATCTTGTATATTGCAAAGTTCTGAGTTTCTTGGCAACATTTTGCCGAGTTCTAGACTACCATTATATTGAAGGATTCTAGTTCGTGGTATTAATCTGTAGTTCTGTGTGGAGGTAAATATATATATATATATATATATATATATCTAGTAGTATTGCGTGATCCAGTGATAACCGCTTATTTCATTTTACTAGTTAGATTTATGTGCAGAAGAAATTAATTTATAAGTCTGTTATATTCGCTAGTCGACATGTTACAGTGGAAAGCAGAATAAATTATAATTTCTAGCTTAAACTCATTCGGCTATTAATAAATTTTATTAAATTGCTAGTAATTAGTCGAGTGTATTTTAAACTAACTTATAACTGCACTGATTCATCATTGAGTATTGACGAGATACGTACGTATTTCTAATTCATGATGATTGATTTTATGAATATAACTTATTTCACTGGAATTTTAAACGATAAAACAAGCTCTACGCTTGCAGTTTATAATGTAAGTTATAACCGAAGGAATAGTATGTATAAGTATTTTATATGTTGTTTTCTCTTTATTCAGTGAAACTGGGGTGACCCAAATCTACCAGCGTTTAAGTACTGATGAGAGATATCGGTGAAGAACTAAACATTCTTTTAATTAAAGACGTGTGGGTGTACAAAGTAAAACCTGTCTGGCATTGTGTTTGCATCCAGAACGACAGAGTACCCATTTTCACAAACTTTAAGACAAATTGAATAACTGCGCCTACCGAGCCAGATTAAATTCTTCCTGATAAAACATCAAGTACATGCAGCCTCTGTGGCGAAAAATATTACCAGCATTAACTTTCCGACGATTATTGACAAATGGTGGTGTGAACAATAATAATTTTTTTAGGGAAGTTACCAACCGGTCATTTTCCCTAAATACGGGAAACCTCGTGATTCTGACATTGTGGACCCGCTAAAACTAATTCTTACCTGAACTGAGTAAAGTGACAATAACTTAATCTGAACAAAATATCGTTTGAAGAGGACGCTCCCCGGACCCATTGGATGAAACCAAGATCTGCAGAGCTGGGTATCCGCTTCATCAAACGAAAGGCAGATTTACGTTGGGTGTGTCATAAAGTGCGCCAGACGGCGAACACCATCCAGACATTAGGTAAGAAAGTGAGACAGGGATCCCTGCTGAAAGAACAGAGTGAGAGTAGATTGAGCGATGGTTTGTGATATATGCACCCACTTTGTAATTTCTTTATGCAAGTTTTGTTGCTAACAATAATGTTCTTAGGATAGATTAGAGTATCTACGTCTGTCCATACCTTTAAAGGGAAATCTAAGACTTCAGTATATGTATCCGTGACTCTTTGGGGCTATCACTTTTCTTCTAACAGGACTGTGGGCTATACATCGAGGGGATAGATCATACCAATGGGTCTATTATTCTTGTAGAAATTCATTGACTTTATGACTATCTGTATATGCTTAAATGTAATTTTTTTATGTGTTGTGATGGAATTTTATTATAATAATTACAATTCAATTAAACTTAATCAGTGTGGCGGTCAGTTCGTTCCCAAATATCTATATTTTCATGGTCATAGTTTCACGTTTGTGCGTCTATTGTCGTCACTTATGTGTGTGGGTATGTGAGGAACATATATACTAATATATGTTATATTAGATTTGTCTGACGAATCTAACTCTGTTGTAGATGATAGGCTGACTGAGAGAAGCTTCTCGAGTGTCAGAGACAGAATCTACTATATTTCATCCACCTCACTCGTGAAATCTATTTCTATTTTATCACCTCCTACTGAGATATCACTTATTTCTATGTCTATTCAGAAGGGACCAAACTAAGTCTTAGTCACCTATCGCAAATCTACGAAAATGTATATATATATATATATATATATATATATATATATATATATATATATATATATATATATATATATATATATATATATATATATATATATATATATATATATATATATATATATATATATATATATATATATATATATATATATACTGTTCAAAAAAAGAAACGCATAGCTACTGAAGGCACACACATAGCCAGAATTTTGACATTCAATAACTTTTTTAATTTAATGAGTTAATTGTTCAAATTACACACAAGAATACCTTAGGGTTCAACCAATCAATTGACAGTTGTTTTGCATCTGGGTCACGAGAATTTTTTGGCGTACGGGCTTTCCCGTTAGTATGGTGTGTGACCTCCTCTTGCATCGATCAGCGACTGGCATCTCCTGGGCATGGATGCGATCAGACGTCTGATGTGGGCCTGTGGGATGGCTGCCCACTCTTCCTGGAGTGCCTGGAACAGATCACGATGATTGGCTGGAGCAACGTCTCGGCGACAAACACGTCTATGCAGCTCATCCCACAGGTGCTCAATCGGACTCATGTCTTGAGACAGGGATGGTCAGGGAAGGGTGAGAATGTTGTTGGCAGTCAGGAACTGCGTAGTCAACCGTGCACAATGGGGTCTGGCGTTGTCCTGTTGAAACATAGACCTTTAAGCAGCCAAAAGTGGAAGGACATGGGGTCGAAGAATTTCATTGACGTATTGTTGCGCATTCAAACCTCCTTCAATGTGCACCAATTGACTCCTTCCGTTGTAACTGATCATTCCCCACACCATTGCTCCTCCACCACCATGCGGCGGAGCTTCATCAACGCAATTTTGGGCAAAACGTTCATTTCGCGTACAGTAGACCCTACGCCGTCTATCATGACGCTGCAACAAAAAGAAAGATTCGTCACTGAACCAGACACGTCTCCATTGATTGTCGGCTGCCCATGGACGATGCTGGTTGGCCCAAAGAAGTCGATTTTGGCGATGGCGGTGCGTAAGGATAGGTCCTCGGTGAGGTCGTTGTGCCCAAAGTCCAGCGTCATGCAGTCTATTCCGGACAGTTTGATCAGACACATGACGTCCTACAGGCAATGACTGGGCAGTTGAGGAAGCTGTTGTAAACCTGTCTCTGAGGTGACGAAGCCGAATAAAGCGATCCTCCGCTGCTGTTGTCACTCTGGGTCGTCCACTGCGATGCTGGTCTTCAACTGAGCCAGTGGCTTGGAACCGGTGCCAAAGTCGACTGATGGTACTATGATGCACGTTTAGATGCCTGGCAACCTGACTTTGACTTTTGCATGCATGCAGTCGGCCAATAGCAATGTTCTTTAAATTTATCGATAGAGACGCCATAAATGTCTGCTTGAAAATGAACTGAATTTTTTGTGTGTAGCGTTATCCTTTTATAGGGTTTCAGTTGCGTAGTCGGTGAATAGTGTTCACCCCAAAATTTGTTGCTTTCACGTGCGAGCAACATGAGCTGTGGTCAAAAATTGCGTCATAAACACTACTGACCACTGCGTTGTAACGATTACAAAAACGAACGCAATTCAGGTCAACATGTGCATTTGACACTTGTCGTGAGAAATTCTAATCCACATATATAAATTAAAAGTAAATGTAAAGCCTAACAAATAAATTCTATAAAAGGAAGAAGAATGGTAAAGAACAGTGCTGTCACAATGACAGTACTCGAAATCCCCTTTGTTTTATGTTTCGTCTGCAAATTGTAACGTTTCCACGTTAAATATAAGCCACTGCATAATACAAGCGTTTCCACAACACATTAAAACGGGTATTGCATTTCTAAGAAAAAACATTGAGAGGCACACTGCGTATGACCTAAATTAATTACACTACGAATGGACAGATGGATATAGGATGGAAAGAAGGGAGGGCTGAAAATCAGGAACGCATGCAACACTAAACACGCGTCTCGCTATTAATGCCACCCCCAACAAGCGTAACGCGATATACAATTACTACTATCACGCGTGTAAGGCCACATGCACTAACTTTTTTTCAGACGGACAGTGATAAAAACACTACCCTTCCCAGAGTTAGGTTTTAAAAAACCTGGAAAACGCTTATTAGGAAAGATGACATTAGATGGATTTACGTTTGAAAACATGACAGTACCCAGACACCACATGGGGATTGAAGTGAACAGGAGGTGGTAGAAAATGCACATTTTGAACGCAGCCACCTAGCTCCCTTAGATTGAGATATTTGGATTCCTTAGGGCTTGCTGACACAGAATATGTTAAGTGTTACGCAAATAGTCCAGGAATTAATAAATTATAGGCAAAAGAAAATAATGAGGGTGTCAGACAACCTAAAAACTCGGAGTCGCTCAGTGGCAGAATTTTAAACCACCATTGTACGGAAATAGGCCACAAGTTACATTTGAATTGATTGGATGGAATGATATGTAAGGCTAAACATGATTGGTCGGACTATAAATGCTATCTTTTGTTGTCAAGGGAGACGGAAGTAAGAGTACTTTTTTTCAAACGATTGGGTAGAGATGGCCTGATTGGTTAGGTCTGTTAATATAGTTAATTGATAGCGTTAGTTCGAGACCACTAGTTCAAATAAGCTTGATAAAGCAACAGTGCGTTGAAGCCAGCTCATATTTTTGCTAAATAAAAGCCTGGAACATAAGCAGATGGGAATTTGTGCCAGTATTTGTGCCTACATTCAGTGCTAGTCAACGTATCTGTGTTTATTTCCTTGAATTTTGGGACTGTGGTCCTAGTTATTGAAGCCGCACCTGGTCTGAGCGTTTGCTGAATCCAGAGGCTACAACATACTCTTGGGTCCCTATAGTAACCAGTGAGGTGTCTTCAGAAACAGTGAATAGTCGAGCAGAGGAGTCCTTGCCTGCCGCCATCACGAAAGCTAAGCAAACTGTGGCCAAAAGAGCTCAACACTATGTACCCCTCGTAAATGACACTAACTTAATTAAAGAGGGGCAATTAATTGTTTTAATGTTCGGAACTGAGACCATCTCCAATACTAGTTCCAAACATACACAAGCACATGCAGTCATGATGTCTAATAAGAATCTATCTTGAAGAACAAAACCAGTATTACCTCATATTACCACATCACAACTCACACACATAGAATACTAATATTGTATGTCAATGCAAAGACCACATTTATATCTGTGTACATAATATTTGAAATTACATGTTATTATATTGCCTGGTTCACTGTGTAGTTGAATCAGGATCACTATTGTAGAGAAAATCAATACATATGTACATATCTGAAATTTATCATTGAATCTTTTAAGATAGTCTTCTAGAGTGTTGACTGTTTGTGAGTGTCACAGTATTGTCAAGTGTGGTGGAATAATTAAATTGTTTATCTGTTGTTGTTGTGTTGACTTACACTTCATCATTTGCATAACCCTAGACATATAACGTTGCCAACACAATATTCCAGAATAATTCTGACTGAGATATAAATATGTGGCAGTAAGTAAGGTTATCTGTAAAACACTACACATATTAGATACAGATACCTTCACAGCTGATCTCAGTCAGTACACTAACAGATACCTTCACAGCTGATCTCAGTCAGTACACTAAGTCCCTATAAATATTTATATCATCCCACTTTACCACATATATTGGGGTCCGGTCCGGGATATTGAATCCTTTACTAGTATAAATATTGGGGGTAATTCACTTTAGGGAATATAAAAAGTTAAAAGGTATCCTTGGGTGGAATTAAATAAGGTTGAGCTCTTGGTGCCTGTTTTGTCCATTGGATATATAATTACAGATTATATTGTTTAGTTAGATATTTTATTTAATTACCTGATATAAAATGGCGGACCTGGCCAAATTTCGATCTGCGGCTGTACAGACTGCAAAAGAGTTGGGATTAGATGGGCAAGTTATGATTACCTATGTCACTACTGAATGTGACAAATTTATTGAACGCGAAGAAAGAAGGTTTGAGGCCGAAAGAAGGTTAGAGGCTGAAAAAGAAATTAAGAGGTTGCAGATTGAGGCTGACAAAGAGGCTAAAGCATTGGAGGCTGATAGGGAGATTAAGAGGCTCCAAGTAGAAGAACAAAAGGCAGAAAGGGAAGAGAAGAGATTAGCTGCAGAAAGGGAAGAGAAGAGATTAGCTGCAGAAAGGGAAGAGAAGAGATTAGCTGCAGAAAGGGAAGAGAAGAGATTAGCTGCAGAAAGGGAAGAGAAGAGATTAGCTGCAGAAAGGGAAGCAGAAAAGGAGGAGAAGAGATTACAAAGGGAACATGAGCTACGACTAAGGGAGTTTGAGTTTCAGGGCCATGCTCCTGAAAATGGTGCCAGTCCCTTTGCCTCTGATGCTACTGCTACTCAGGGAGCCTCAACCTCAGCTATGAACTTTCATTTAGATCATTTTGTTGAGAAAGACGATGATATTGAGAGCTATATAAATAGATACGAATTATTAGCTACCACATATGGGTTAGAGAGAGAAAGGTGGAGCTTAAAGTTATCTCAAGGACTTCGTGGGGCAGCTTATGAAGTTTTTGCCAAAATGCACAGAGATGATCAGGAAAATTATGACATGCTAAAGCAGGCTCTTTTGTTAAGATATGAAAAGAATGCAGAATTTTATAGGAAAAAATTTAGGAATGCTAAACTACTGTCAGGTGAAACCTATCACCAGTTCTCTGCACGAATAGAGACATACTTGGAGAAATGGACTTCTCTGGGGAAAACCCAAGATCTTAAGGAAATGATCCTTATAGAACAATTAAGAGAGTCCATGGCTCCAGACCTGAGAAAGTTTCTCATGGAACAAGGTGCAGAGAG
Organism: Oreohelix idahoensis; assembly: GCA_024509875.1. NCBI lineage: Eukaryota > Metazoa > Mollusca > Gastropoda > Stylommatophora > Oreohelicidae > Oreohelix > Oreohelix idahoensis. Next base: position 801,528 of record JAMPIV010014244.1, read on the forward strand.
ACTGGGTGAGTTGCTAAATGTTGCAGAAAGGTATCAAGCGGCCCAAGCAGAAGTATCAGGTAATAAAAAGAAACAGGTGGATAATTTTAGGGCACCACAGAACTTTAATAAATTTGATCATAGGGATCAAAACAAAGGTAAGCACCAATTTGATAGGCCACGGTATGACAATAAAAATAAAAACCCACAATTCGAAGAAAGGAAATATGATGAAAGAAAATCTTACAACCAAGGAAAAAGGTGGTGTAAAAATTGTAAGATGAACAATCATGACACTGACCGTTGCAGAAGGAACCCTATAGTTATGGCAACCCTTCAGGTCAGGTCGACCTCAAGAAAGGAGGAGGATATTCTGTTAGATACCACTCCAGAAGAGATGAGGAAGGCACAGGCTGGGGATAAGACCCTCAAGCCTTGTTTCAGGAAATTGTCAACTTGTCATACAACTCCAGGCAAGGGAGATTTTTACATGAAAAACAAGTTGATGTATAGGAAGGCCGGAACTAGATCCCATGGTCACGGACAGCTGGTTCTTCCAAAGAGATATAGGACAGAATTAATAAGGAGCCTACATGTGAAACCAGATGGGGACCATGAGAAAATAGGTACCATCATCCAAAAGGTGGCTTATAATTATTATTGGCCCAAGGCAAGATGGGACATTGAGAATTTTGTAGAAAGGTGTAGCATAGCACATGAGGGAACACCCACAAGTGGGAACATGGATCAGGACCTGGACACGCCACGGAAAAAAATTAGGCCTGATAATAAAAAGAAAAATAAATTTGATAAAGTGGACCAAAGGGAATGGGAAGCCCCTTTTCACGGACAAGCTTCACTTAACTGTTTTACAATGGCCACTATGCGGAGAGTGCAAAAAGATGTCTTACCCCAGGATAAGCCGAAAATCCCTCAATCTGACTTAAACAAACTGGAGGAAGGAGATGGAGAGAGGAAATCTCTCATCAAGAATTTTAAGTGGGGAGAAAGCCCCAAGAGGAAAACTGGTAGCGGTCGTTTTGTGCATGATAATTCTGGGAAGAAAAATCATCACTATAGCGCTTCTAGTGGAAGAGACCATACCGGTGCATGGACAAATGGGTCCACAAAACTAAAGGTCCATGAGTAACACTGTTAAGAACGTGGACGGATGAAAAAGCAGAGGAAAATATTACATCCTCATACCAATATGTAAATGAGCTGACCACTCGTTTAAAAACTGGCTGGAAACTTGCCAATGAAAATTTGAAACAAGCCAGGAAGAAACATGCTGCTTATTATAACAGGAAGGCAAAAGACAGAGATTTGGCTGTGGGAGAGAAGGTACTGCTTCTTTTACCCGGAAATCAGAATAAGTTACAAATTGGATGGCAAGGTCCATATACAGTTCTAGAGAAGGTGTCTAGAACCAATTATAAGATAGATAAGAAGGGGAAAGAAAAAATCTATCATGTGAATCTCCTGAAGAAATATTTGGAAAGAGAACATCAGGAAGAGACACACTTACTAACCTTGTCCATTGCAATGGAGATGAAGAAGGAACCACTTTCATCATTTGAATATCCATTACACCCCTGTGAGACAGCGGCACAGGTGAAAATCAGTACGCATTTAACGAAAAATCAGAAGGAGAGAGTGCAACAGGTTCTAGATAATCATACAGAGGTGTTAACAGATCGACCGGGGCATACAAACTTATTGGAATATGATATGAAACTGATAGACCCCACACCTGTATGTATGAAGCCTTATTCGATTCCTTTTGCTAAGTAGAAAGCTTTGAAGGAAGAGATAGACTATTTGTTGAAGGAAGGAATTATTTCACACAGTGAATCTTCGTATAGTTCCAGTGTTGTACTTTTAAGGAAACCCTCTGGAGAACATAGACTCTGTATAGATTACAGGAGACTGAATGCTATTACAGAAGGACAGGTGGATCCATTGCCGGATACAAATCAGTTGTTTGCCAGGCTAAATAAAGCTAAGTATTTCTCAAAAGTGGATTTGAGTAAAGGATACTATCAAATTCCAGTAAAGCCTGAGGTTAGACCATATCTAGCTTTTAGTACCTCAGAAGGACACTATGAGTTTAACAGATTGCCATTTGGATTGAAGAATGCACCTAGTGTCTTCTCTAGAATGATGAGAAAATTATTGGACCCTCTGAATAACCCATGCATTACAAATTTCATGAATGATATCCTTATAGCAACAGAAACCTTTGAGGAATACATTGACTCTCTGAACATGCTGTTTAATCGACTTAGGGAAGCGAATTTAACAGCCCGACCAACCAAATGTTGCGTTGGATGTAAAGAATTGGAATTCCTGGGACACACAGTTTATCAGGGAAATATGACCCCTGACCCAAAGAATTTGGAGAAACTAAAGAAAGCCCCGAGACCACAAACCAAGAAAGACGTGAGATCCTTTGTCTCATTATGTGGTTTCTACCAAAAGTATATCAAAAACTTTAATTCCATATGTGCACCGTTAACTGATTTGACACGTAAAGGAAACCCAGATCGAATTACATGGACACCACAATGTGAAATGGCTTACCAAGAATTGAAGGAAAAGCTCACAAGTAAACCTATTTTGAAACTACCTGACTTAAGTCAGGAATTTGTAGTAAGAACGGATGCCAGTAATATTGGGTTAGGTGCAACTCTGCTACAGAAATCAGATGCATTGGATGGGGAATTAAGCCCAGTGGCATATGCTAGCAGAAAGTTGAATAAAGCTGAAACCAACTACTCAACTAGCGAAAAAGAATGTCTTGCAGTAATATGGGCGATAAAGAAATTCAACATTTATCTGTATGGGAAGGCATTTAAGTTGCAAACGGATCACAAACCCTTGTCGTTTCTAGCACAAGCTAGGCATGAGAACACTAGATTACTCCGTTGGTCATTATTGCTACAGCCATTTGAGTTTAGCATAGAGTATATAAGTGGAAAAACAAATCTGGGAGCGGATTTTTTAAGCCGCCATCCGTGTGATGAGAATCACCGTAAGCCCCAGAAATAATAATAAATTTCTCTATGTGTATATAGAATTATAGACTGACATATAACGTCTGTTTTAAGAGGAGAGGATTTGTCGTGAGAAATTCTAATCCACATATATAAATTAAAAAGCAAATGTAAAGCCTAACAAATAAATTCTATAAAAGGAAGAAGAATGGTAAAGAACAGTGCTGTCACAATGACAGTACTCGAAATCCCCTTTGTTTTATGTTTCGTCTGCAAATTGTAACGTTTCCACGTTAAATATAAGCCACTGCATAATACAAGCGTTTCCACAACACATTAAAACGGGTATTGCATTTCTAAGAAAAAACATTGAGAGGCACACTGCGTATGACCTAAATTAATTACACTACGAATGGACAGATGGATGTAGGATGGAAAGAAGGGAGGGCTGAAAATCAGGAACGCATGCAACACTAAACACGCGTCTCGCTATTAATGCCACCCCCAACAAGCGTAACGCGATATACAATTACTACTATCACGCGTGTAAGGCCACATGCACTAACTTTTTTTCAGACGGACAGTGATAAAAACACTACCCTTCCCAGAGTTAGGTTTTAAAAAACCTGGAAAACGCTTATTAGGAAAGATGACATTAGATGGATTTACGTTTGAAAACATGACAGTACCCAGACACCACATGGGGATTGAAGTGAACAGGAGGTGGTAGAAAATGCACATTTTGAACGCAGCCACCTAGCTCCCTTAGATTGAGATATTTGGATTCCTTAGGGCTTGCTGACACAGAATATGTTAAGTGTTACGCAAATAGTCCAGGAATTAATAAATTATAGGCAAAAGAAAATAATGAGGGTGTCAGACAACCTAAAAACTCGGAGTCGCTCAGTGGCAGAATTTTAAACCACCATTGTACGGAAATAGGCCACAAGTTACATTTGAATTGATTGGATGGAATGATATGTAAGGCTAAACACGATTGGTCGGACTATAAATGCTATCTTTTGTTGTCAAGGGAGACGGAAGTAAGAGTACTTTTTTTCAAACGATTGGGTAGAGATGGCCTGATTGGTTAGGTCTGTTAATATAGTTAATTGATAGCGTTAGTTCGAGACCACTAGTTCAAATAAGCTTGATAAAGCAACAGTGCGTTGAAGCCAGCTCATATTTTTGCTAAATAAAAGCCTGGAACATAAGCAGATGGGAATTTGTGCCAGTATTTGTGCCTACATTCAGTGCTAGTCAACGTATCTGTGTTTATTTCCTTGAATTTTGGGACTGTGGTCCTAGTTATTGAAGCCGCACCTGGTCTGAGCGTTTGCTGAATCCAGAGGCTACAACATACTCTTGGGTCCCTATAGTAACCAGTGAGGTGTCTTCAGAAACAGTGAATAGTCGAGCAGAGGAGTCCTTGCCTGCCGCCATCACGAAAGTTAAGCCCACTGTGGCCAAAAGAGCTCAACACTATGTACCCCTCGTAAATGACACTAACTTAATTAAAGAGGGGCAATTAATTGTTTTAATGTTCGGAACTGAGACCATCTCCAATACTAGTTCCAAACATACACAAGCACATGCAGTCATGATGTCTAATAAGAATCTATCTTGAAGAACAAAACCAGTATTACCTCATATTACCACATCACAACTCACACACATAGAATACTAATATTGTATGTCAATGCAAAGACCACATTTATATCTGTGTACATAATATTTGAAATTACATGTTATTATATTGCCTGGTTCACTGTGTAGTTGAATCAGGATCACTATTGTAGAGAAAATCAATACATATGTACATATCTGAAATTTATCATTGAATCTTTTAAGATAGTCTTCTAGAGTGTTGACTGTTTGTGAGTGTCACAGTATTGTCAAGTGTGGTGGAATAATTAAATTGTTTATCTGTTGTTGTTGTGTTGACTTACACTTCATCATTTGCATAACCCTAGACATATAACGTTGCCAACACAATATTCCAGAATAATTCTGACTGAGATATAAATATGTGGCAGTAAGTAAGGTTATCTGTAAAACACTACACATATTAGATACAGATACCTTCACAGCTGATCTCAGTCAGTACACTAAGTCCCTATAAATATTTATATCATCCCACTTTACCACAACACTGTAAAGAACATTTGAGGCTGGTTTTTATATACCCTAGCACCAAATTTTACTTACAAACTCATAAAAACGCACCCTCGGATAGCTATGCGTTTCTTTTTTTGAACAGTATATATATATATATATATATATATATATATATATATATATATATATATATATATATATATATATATATATATATATATATATATATATATATATATATATATATATATATATATATATATATATATATATATATATATATATATATATATCTTTATACACTGTGCAAAATCGGCGCTCTGACACAGAGCTGGCCGATAGAAGAACCATCATCATCATTTTTAACAATTTTTTAGCAACCAGATATATCCCAATACTGGAAATATCCTCCTCTCTAAAGGGTAAACCTCAAGGAATCTCACATTTCCAGCTATTGGTAGGAACACCTATATCCAGATAGAAGCACCATATTCGGCGTTCACCTCACTAGTTTTTTTGTTTTGGATGAACTGGGGCCAATTTGGATTGTCGACAACTGGGGGTGACAGTGTAATCATAGTGAAATACGAATTGGGACCCAAAGATGCAGCAATAGAGAATGCAGTCAGCGACCCATAGCTTGACTGCTTGCATCAGGGTCAGCAAACCAGAGCTAACCAAGACCCTACTCCACCTCCACGTGGTAGTCCTGGAAACAGGCTGCATCACTGCAGTCTGGCTGTGAGAGTAGGGATCGAAGAGGGAAGGCAAACCCGGTCCCAAAAAATGCCGTGCTGAAGTCGGATGTGTCGGCCGAAAGGCGCAGATATCACAGCTCCGGCGTAAACAGACAAAACGCAACCAACTTCCTTTTCAGGACGAACGTGGAAGAAGAAATAAGAATTTTGTTCATGGAATAATTCTGTTACCAAGGGATACCACAGACCTACTATAGGAGCCAATTAGGTAAGAGTGTGAGAAGTGGCCACTGTGCGACAGAGTATGTGATGATTTTCTTGTTTTGCTGTGAATTATCCATAAATCTGATTGTCTAAATTTAGTTTACTTTACTTGGTCTTATAGTGTACCAATATTGTTTTATTCTGTAACCTATTGCTAACCTTCAACCTTTGGGTTAATAATTTTGGGTTTTTCTCTCCATGCGGTGGAAGGCGCACCTCTCTTCTTTATTTCCTATGTATGTAAATGATTTCTTGATATCTTTAAGATAATTGGTGTTGTCAAGTTTAGTGATAATAAACTACAAAGAAACTTAACTTTGTGTGTTGGTCAGACCCATACCCATTTATCCTTAGTTTTTCACGTTTGTGTGTCATTGTTGTCACATATTGTTATGTGTGTGTAGAGTAACTTATCTTAGTTTAGATAGGGAGGCAAAGACTGTCCTATAATAAAGCATAGTTGTACGGATAGGCTGGATGAGAGAAACCTGCTCTCTCCAGAGACATATCTTTCCCTCAACCTACCACCTGTGAAATCTATTTTCTATACATTCTCGTGTATCAGTCAACCTTTACTCTTTACTTAGACTGGGCCCAATAAACCAATTAACCTACCGTACGACACTTCCCTACGGCAGTATCCAGCTATGGGACTGCCATTACCTTTTTTTGTTTTCACTAACTACCTGAGCTTTGTTAGGTAAGGGAGGGAACTACACTTTTTTTCCAGGTAATACTGTGGGATGGGGTTAGAAGCAGACGTTTCTGGTCTAATGTTTTGTGATAAATCTGACAGCTGTAGCCTTCTGGTCTAAGGTTCTGGGGTGTGTCTTTAAAACAAAAAAAGGTAACCCTTTATTGCATAAATGTTTGCTGAATTTAGGGTCAATAGAGAGCGGTTCCTGGAAATAAAAGCATTATCTTAGAACGAGCCAACTTTTTCTTGACAGGTTCAGGTAAACAGGGAAGGCATAAAGTATCTGCTTCAGGGAATTTTTGTTTGTTTAATAACTTGTCCTTCAGATTTTATCCAAACCAGTCACTGCCACGTTCATGATAAAGGATCGTTCTTTCTTTATTTCTTTCTTATTCTTTCTCTTTCTTTCTTTCTGTCTTTCTTTCTTTCTTCCTTTTTCTTTCTTTCCGTTTGGTTTGGTTTTTAGAACTATCTTCTTTGCACACTGACAACACTATCAGTGCTCTGATCTCCTCCTTTAGATCTCACAAGGAGGATCTCAGCACAGTGCACGAACTGCGTAGCACCAACGAGAATCTCAATGTGTTTATATAGGAATCACACATTCTATAAATATTTTTGTGGTGTGTAGGTTTCTAATTTTTAAATTTTGCCGGGGCAGCAGCCTTATGGCCTACTCTTTACGATTTCCAAACGCCGTGGGATTTTTATCGTGCGCAACTTGCACACAGGGCTTCTTATTTTTTTGCCATTATCCGAGAAGGTTAGGCATCCGATCTCCCTACCCTGGAGACGAGGGGTGAAGTATGACAGCATTAGGACCACTGGTTCTGAAAAAAAAAATTTCCATAAATTATATTCGCTCTATTGGGAATCAAAACCTGTACCTTTAGAACTCGAGGCGGACGCAATATCACTTAGCCACTACGACCCATAGTGTCTTTCCTTACGTTGCTGTGATGAAGTACATTGATACAGCGATAAAATCATTAATTATATGTAATAAAGTCATAATAATATGTATAGAATTAGTAAAGTTGTAACGCGTCTTCTTCCCTGCGCCAGAAAACGCATTGATTTAAGTAGGACAGAACATAGAGAAAAGCCTTATTGCAGCGCTAGTACTATTGGACTTTATAACGCGCCCGTCAAGGGTTAACGATAAAAATGTGAAAAAATACTAGCGTAGTGGTTCCAGGAAAGATAGAAAGAATAAAACACACGAACGCATAAGATTGAGAGAGCGGACACATGCTGCCGGCTTGTCAAGTGTTAGAAGTTTGAATTAGCTACTCGGGCCGACAGTGCGAGACGATGCTGTTAGCTTGTGTCGAAAACGATGTAGCGAGCTTTAAAATTTAAAAATAAACCGCCAAGTCCAATACATTTTCTAACAAAAGGCACACTGTAGAATCATATATACACACACGCATAATTACTTCCTACCGGGAAAAATGAAGATCTGCGATGATTTTATAACATTCAAGAAGTTGAGACTTAGAAAACAACGAACACCAAAATGGAAAATATATTGAATTCTTTATTAATAGGTTTAAGATCATAAAAGTTAGCTAGTCTTAGAGCTGGTCTTGTCCTGATAGGTAATATGCTTTCGAATAAAAAATCCGACAGATAGAAAAAAAGTTATGGACAAAAGACTATATTTGTTCGTACAGACAGACCAACACGTGCTCGTTTGGACTTGCACTAACGGTAACATTTTTTGACGCGTCCTTGAAACAGGCAAGAAAGGGTACATGTAGAAAGGGGTAGACAAGGGGAGAAAAAATTATGGGATGGCTCAAACTGAATATGTTTTTTGGTAGTGTTAGGCCAAAACCAAGTTTATTTTTGGTGAATGCCAAGTTCGGACGGACAGACCGACAGAAGTACACTAACATTGGACCGCTATTGGACCTTAGATTTACAAATTTGAATGGAAAATCTTAGTAGTAGATCCCATTGGTCAAAACATTTCATATTAATGAGTACATTCAAAGGCTTGACGCCATTTGTAGAAGATAGTCCCTAGAGCAGGACGTTGTGTATTTCTGGAAAAAGTGATTAGCCTTATTAAAGCAAATATATATTAAAGTAATAGGCATCACAGTTCAGCCAGCAGTATATCTGGAGTCTGCTATTCAACGTACCTGTTTTTTCATTGAATTTCTGGTAAGATCGACATTATTCATATATATTTTGTTTAAAAATGTGAGTGAGAGATGCTGCCATCACGACTGTAAGTAATCAGGTCCCAAGCTGATTTAGGCAGGGCCTGAAGGTATAATTAGGCTATAACACATTGCCAGTTTTGTAAATGCACATGTTTTGTGAAATAAAAAGGTTTTCTTAGGTGACCAGAGGGACACAGCTCACCTATCCCATTGTATGGCAGAAAAGACAGATTAATAATATTATTGCAGATGCAGTACCGCCTTTGTAGGAGAGACATGTGAACAACACTGGTACACTGTGGAATGGATGTGCTGGTTTGGTCCATTAGATATGACCCAGCTCTTTATTTCTTATGTATTCTCCTTTGTATATATAAAACACAATTTAGGTAAGATATCAACAAGGAGACATTATTTCATTGTTACAGGGTTTTTATCTGGCATTGTCCGGTGTCAGATGTCTATGAGAAGCAGTGAGAAGTCGTTTAATGCACAGTAGTGACAGGGACCTGCAGAGTCTACCCTGTTACTTTTGGCCATTATCATAGCGAAATCGTGTGACACCAAGTACAGACTGTTCAAGTGTGCCCATATAAGTAAAATATCTGGCACCCTAACTCTACATCAGCTTTAAGATCAGCACACCCCTGTATAACAAGAATAAACTATTTCCCCAGAGAACTTAACAGTGACATTGTATATTAAAGAGACTGGGAGTGATTATAGAATCCCAAACCGCCATCCAGTGTTAGAAACCAGTAATAGACAAATTTTAGTAACACTATTAGTATAGTTTAACAGTATTTGTTTGGACACTTGTCCTTTTGGGTCTAAAATTTACATTTTGTATATATCTTGAATTCTTTTCATTTTAAAGTCCTGACCAGAAGAATACTAGGTTCAGGACCAAATAAATCATACAGAAAATTATTAATTGTACAAATTTATCCCAGGTGTTATTTCCTTTAATCATAGACTTTAATACTTGTTTGTACAGATGTGTATTATTGTTAAAGTACCATCACACCACACTTGCGTATCCCTAGACATTAGACGTAGCTATCATTCATACTAGTCAAGAATAAGTCTGTTTGAGGCCATAAGGTGGTAGCAACAAGGTACCCTGATAACTCAACCCTGATTTTGTTAGCATCAGGGACCTTCACAGCTGGCCTCATTCAGTACAATAAGGAAACATATCAACAACATTTCATAACATCAAAATCCACCACAGTTGCCACAAAGAGTTCAGCGGAAATTACGTAGTTCCTCTGAGTTATTCAGTTTGTAGCTTTAAGTTTACGTTATTTTTCATTTGTATGTCTAAATTTGCTACACCCTTGATCCACATTCCACAGTACTTCTCGTCCCCTCCTCCTGTTGTTCCTTATTACCTAGAACGTAATGCCTGTTGATTATTTTATTCTCACTGTCTCTAAATATTGCAGCCAATGTATGGCTTAATTCATTTCTAGTGTGCTTATCGGAGTAACCAAGAGGTGTGACGCCAGCCTCTAATTATAAAGGTACTGAGTTCGCTCCCAGTACAGGGAATATAATTGAAGGGCATTTTTTAAGAACCACTGATTTATAATGATGTCATACTCCATTATGACCTCCTGAGTAGTGATTTCGGATGCCTAACCATCTCGGATAAGAGCGGAAAAGTAGAAGGTCACGTGTGCAAGTTGCGCACGTTGAAAATCCCTCGACATTTGGAAATCGTAAAAAGTAGGCCATATGCCTCTGACCTGGCAAAATTCAAAAATTAGGAAACCTACCCACAACAAAAATATTTACGGAGTGTGTGATTCCTGTATACATACACTGGGATCCTCGCCAGTGCTACGGAATACGTGCACTGTGCTGAGATCCTCCTTGTGTGCTCTAGAGGAGGATATCGGAGCCCTTAGGGAGTTGTCCGTGTGGAATCAAGATGGTCCTTAAAACCAAACGAATCATGCCTCGTCCTTCTGTTGTATTTCTAGCTCTGTCACATTCCAAGTTACTCCACATATTAATCAGGAAACGTAGCCTTAAGTATGCTGTGTAAATGCTCTTTAATAACCGTTTGTATCTGGTATTTGCAGAGAGACATACACTTTTTGGGGGATATGTTAACCTCAAAACGGTTATATTCTCGGACTTATTTAGAAATGTTAGTTCAAAAAGGTTATATTCTCAGACTTATCCAGAAATGTTAATCCAAAAAGGTTATATTCTCAGACATATCCAGAAATGTTAATCCAAAAAGGTTATATTCTCAGACTTATCCAGAAATGTTAATCCAAAAAGGTTATTTTCTTAGACGTATCCAGAAATGTTAATCCAAAAAAAAAATTATATTCTCAGACTTATCCAAAAATTGTAATCCAAAGAATCCTCTAAACACAAACATACCCACACACTAGCCCCTCATGTTAATAATAGTACAGGAAACTCTACACACGCATTACAATAAAAGGGTAATCTGATCATCAGAAGCTATTTCCCAGTAAGGCTAGCCATGAGGAGACCAAGGAAGAATAGAGCTACTGTTCCCTCAAGCATGTCGTAAAAGGCGATTAATATGAGTTTGTACATGGGGCTGACAACCTCATCATGTAAAATAAACGTACAGAAACCACAGCTGCAAGAGTTTGTTGTTTTGGCGTAGATCTTCTCAAGGGGTTATCTGTTGTTGTTTTGGCGTAGGTCTTCTCAAGGGGTTATCTGTTGTTGTTTTGGCGTAGATCTTCTCAAGGGGTTATCTGTTGTTGTTTTGGCTCAGGCCTTTTCAAAGGGTCATCTGTTGATGTTTGGGCGTAGGCCTTCTCAAGGGGTCATCTGTTTCTGTTTGGCGGTAGGTCTTCTCAAGGGGTCATCTGTTGATGTTTGGGCGTAGGCCTTCTCAAGGGGTCATCTGTTTCTGTTTGGCGGTAGATCTTCTCAAGGGGTCATCTGTTGTTGTTTATGCGTAGGCCTTCTCAAGTGGATCATCTGTTTTTGTTTATGCGTAGGCCTTCTCAAGTGGATCATCTGTTTTTATTTATTCGTAGGCCTTCTCAAGAGGATCATCTGTTTTTGTTTATGCATAGGCCTTCTCAAGTGGATCATCTGTTTTTGTTTATGCGTAGGCCTTCTCAAGTGGATCATCTGTTTTTGTCTTGGCGTAGGCCTTCTCAAGTGGATCATCTGTATTTATTTATTCGTAGGCCTTCTCAAGAGGATCATCTGTTTTTGTTTATGCGTAGGCCTTCTCAAGTGGATCATCTGTTTTTGTTTATGCGTAGGCCTTCTCAAGTGGATCATCTGTTTTTGTTTATGCGTAGGGCTTCTCAAGTGGATCATCTGTTTTTGTTTATGCGTACGTCTTCTCAAATGGATCATCTGTTGTTGTCTTGGCGTAGGTCTTCTCAAGTGGATCATCTGTTGTTGTCTTGGCGTAGGCCTTCTCAAGTGGATCATCTGTTGTTGTTTATGCGTAGGCCTTCTCAAGTGGATCATCTGTTGTTGTTTATGCGTAGGCCTTCTCAAGTGGATCATCTGTTGTTGTCTTTGTGTAGGTCTTCTCAAGTGGATCATCTGTTGTTGTTTATGCGTAGGCCTTCTCAAGTGGATCATCTGTTGTTGTTTATGTGTAGGCCTTCTCAAGTGGATCATCTGTTTTTGTTTATGCGTAGGCCTTCTCAAGTGGATCATCTGTTTTTATTTATTCGTAGGCCTTCTCAAGAGGATCATCTGTTTTTGTTTATGCGTAGGCCTTCTCAAGTGGATCATCTGTTTGTGTTTATGCGTAGCCCTTCTCAAGTGGATCATCTGTTGTTGTCTTGGCGTAGGCCATCTCAAGTGGATCATCTGTTGTTGTTTATGCGTAGGCCTTCTCAAGTGAATCATCTGTTGTTGTTTATGCGTAGGCCTTCTCAAGTGGATCATCTGTTGTTGTTTATGCGTAGGCCTTCTCAAGTGGATCATCTGTTGTTGTCTTGGCGTAGGTCTTCTCAAGTGGATCATCTGTTGTTGTTTATGCGTAGGCCTTCTCAAGTGGATCATTTGTTTTTGTTTATGCGTAGGTCTTCTCAAGTGGATCATCTGTTGTTGTCTTGGCGTAGGTCTTCTTAAGTGGATCATCTGTTGTTGTTTATGCGTAGGCCTTCTCAAGTGGATCATCTGTTTTTGTTTATGCGTAGGCCTTCTCAAGTGGATCATCTGTTGTTGTTTATGCGTAGGCCTTCTCAAGTGGATCATCTGTTTTTGTTTATGCGTAGGCCTTCTCAAGTGGATCATCTGTTGTTGTTTATGCGTTGGCCTTCTCAAGTTAATCATCTGTTGTTTATGCGTAGGCCTTCTCAAGTGGATCATCTGTTTTGGTTTTGGCGTAGGCCTTTTCACGGGGATCATCTGTTGTTATTTTGGCGTAAGCCTTCTCAAGGGGTCATCTGTTGTTATTTTGGCGTAAGCCTTCTCAAGGGATCATCTGTTGTTATTTTGGCGTAAGCCTTCTCAAGGGATCATCTGTTGTTATTTTGGCGTAAGCCTTCTCAAAGGGTCATCTGCAATGCTAGCTCTGTGCTACAAAGGAAATGAAAAATGAGATGATGATGACGATGGTGATGCAGACAAGCATTTCGGCCCTGTGGTCTACTTAACACCTCCAAAAAATGTATAGCGTCTTGGTGTATTGGCTTCCACGTGTCATTTTTCTGTTATTTCCACCCCACGTGTCATCTTTCACCTATTTCCACCTTTTGCACTGGGAATCGAACTCCCTCCACCTTGTTAACAATTACTAACCTGGTTCTTCACCATTCTGCCAACCTGAGGCAGTTATGAACACAAATACTTTGTTGTACATAAACGCATATACATAATTTTGAAATATATATTATTTCAACTATTTACAGATAAATTTGCATAATAGTAAAACTATGTTTAAACGTATTCTGTGCTGTGTCATTATGTACAATGTCTGCAACATCAAAACACTGACAACGATTCACTGAGAGTCTAGACTTTCTTATTAAAAATTAATGGAGAAAAATAATCCTGTTCAACCCCAGATGGGTTATCATTTGGGTGTTTAACGTCTACGGACAGTTCGCCGCAGAACCACAGGAAATAGTGTCTGCTGTTTGGCTTTCTTAAAGATAAGAAAAAACTGGAAGGAAACGATAACAAGATTGCCCTTGAAAAACACCACGACCAGATGTAGAACCATACACATATCTTGGCAGCGATGTAGTTGGAGGGACAGACAATGCTTGAAGAAACACCACGACCATATGCAGAACCATACACATATCTTGGCAGCGATATAGTTGGAGGGACAGACAATCATGTCAAAATAAGCGTACAAAAGCTAGAGGAGCTTGCATTGTATTTGGGAATAATCCTAGACCAAACAAGATCAAATGGTTATCTGACTCCGTTCTTGATTTAGGGAAGGCAAAGAAGCTGAGACAAAGTATAGTTAAGTCTCTAAGACGGTATTTGCAATGGGACTACCCTTAATTTTTATTAGACTGGAGCGTGACGCTACACCGCTTTGAACTAGAAAGCCGGTAACTTTGCAATGAAAGGGAACTTCGCTAAAAATTCTGCCGATCCGAGGCTCTAATTTATTAAGAATCTGCTATCACTACAGCTGGTCCCCTTTGCAATAAACCTACATCAAGCATTCACATGCTCTTGTAGCAGTTGTTTCTGTAGCAACATGTTTTACATGATCAGGTTGCTACCCCTATGCTTTTTTTCATCGTTTCGTAGTCTTCAGCTTCTACCGTGAAGTGTAGAGGTTTGGCAGAGAGCGCTGTGTCTCTCTTGTCATGTAATCAAATTTTAAAGCAAACAGGTGATTGACCTGTTGTGACTACTCCTTTGCACAAACTCATATTAGTTGCCTTGTACGATATGCCTGAAGGTGGAGTAATCCAGTTTTTTTTTCCATTGTCATAATACAAAATTTTCTTTTTGGCTGAAGCACAGATTCCTAACTCTTGACTGCGGGAGCTGAAGAACCTGATCAGACCAAAGAATAACATCTCGAAATGTAACGCGTGACCGAGAAGGTTTTTGTCTGAAGTCGTTTGGTTTCCGGCTCAGATTCTAGTCCAGTGTCAATACAACCGGCTTAGCTGTATTGATCTGCGTCTTGTCATGACATTCTCGTTAGTCCTCTGTCACAGACTTAAGCCTGTCAATATTTGACAACCTAGACTCCAACAAGTCAAGCCAGGTAGGTCGTATTCACCCAGATAAAGGCGTGCAGATAACTGGAACAGGTATCGTGTTGACAACATGGCCAACACTGATTACGGAGAGAACATTTTGAAACAAAAATCCGTACTTGAAGTTAAGACTGTGTTGTTAAACAAATTTTAATAAGGGTTATTATTAGAACCGGGGTTATAATGATGTCTTCTAATAACATCAACTGTAATATTGATTTTAAACGCGGGAGTTGTAATTTTAATAACTGTAGTTACAAAAATGATTTTATTAACAGCAATTATACTCTAGATGTTAAAAGCAGCGGATAAAACAAACTTTAATAACTGCAATTATAACATTTTATCTGTTGACCTAGCAACCTCATCGTGTAATACAAATTGCTACAGAAATTAACTGTGCATGAGCATATGAATTCTTCGGTGCAGCCTTCCCAGAGACAAGCTGCAGTGGTGGGGGCTCCATCATCACCATGCTTTGTTGGGGGTAAATAGAGAAATTAATTAATCACTTGTAACATTTACTTTATAAACTGTAGTTTTGGGACATTTTTTGCTATAGACTAGACACGGATTATTATAATGACTGTTTCAACATAGATTCTAATAAATGCCGTTATAACATAGCCTTTAATAAACTTTCGCACTCATAAACCTTTTAACCTATATATATATATATATATATATATATATATATATATATATATATATATATATATATATATATAATGTTCTGTACATAATTTCCAAACTGTATAGGTTACAAGAATTATGAGTGCGAACGTTTATTAAAGACTATGTTAAAACGGCGTTCATTAAAATCTATGTTGAAACAGTCATATATATATATATATGTCGATTTGGTTTTTCTCCATGTTTCAGAGCCACACAATAAGTTGGAGATTCTCTTTGTGAGTGTGTGCGTTTTTGCGTGCGTGCGTGTTCATTCACTAGATTGATTTCCATTTCCACATGTGTCGTAATTGAGTGAAAGCTCACTTTGCGTACATAATAATAAAAAAATATTACTGTATTTCTTCAGCCTTATCTATACTGCTGCCAAGAAACACACGCACACAGAACACAACACACACAATATACTTTATAATTGTTTTCACCAGCGATAATGAACGTAAAGAAAGACACTAAACCACAACCACAATGAATAATTCATCTATTCACAGACGTCCAGAAATTACCAATTCTCACATGCAACCATCAGTTCTTGGTTCCAATATGAAGTAGTAATAACTGAGTTGCTACCGAAAAACAAAACTTGAAACTGGCAGTAGAAAATTAAAAAGGTTATAAAGAGTTTTCTAGAATTTGTTTCTTCTCTCCGTACTAGTAACCTCCTTTGTGTCGTCAGGTTCAGGTAAGGTCAGAATTAAATACTTCTTGACCTGAGAGGTCATGGAGGTCAAATTCTAGTTGTCCGCAGCTTAGGTGTGTTGACAGTACGTAATGACCCCAGCAAAGTATCCCAATGTCACGGCTGCCATTCTACCGCTATCGCGTGCTTTATACTTTTCTCCCTCACACTCTTTGTCTTTCGCCAACATATAAATCTCGGTCTCTCTTACATATGGAAGCCAGTACTGGGCAATTAGTAAGACAAGCACGAAAATCCCTGATGGCCAATGAGATGTGGTTTTACAGAAGAATGTTACAAATACCACGAACAGCTAAAAATAGCAATTAGAATGTCCTGAAAGATGGCAGTACCGGTACGTAAAGAAGGATAAATACTTATATTAGATGGAAAAAATCCACTTTTTTCGCATGTTAGGAGAAGAGCAAAGCTAGAATATATTGTGACAAACAGGAAGAAATGTAATGAGAATAATATGATGTAAATAAATCCAAATGGAAAATTTAAAAAAAAATGACACTGAATATCCTAATTATAACTGGCATTGAAGCTGAACAGAGTAGACTTCCCTGCCGAGATGGTGGACACACGGAGGAAAGTCAAGCTTATCTGATGACATTCTGCTCTCCGCACATTTCTTTAAAATAAAAAATAAACATGAGGGGAAAAGAGATAAGCTATGACAAAGAGAGAAGATGCTGGATAGCTTGACATTGAAGCATAGAAAGATGTCAACAGCAGAACTGATAAACAGCACTCGGGACAGGAAGATGTGGATAAACATGATCACCTATGCCACCTGGCATGGTACTTGATGAAGTCTCTCCTACTCATGACTCTGTTTGTCTCTCGGCCAGAAATAACCATATATATCTCGGTCTCTCCTACACGTAACTCTCTCCGTCTGTTTCTCTCCCATGTAAAACTCTTTCGCTCACACATGTTTAACACTATCACACTGGGTGTCATTCCGGACACCCCCAGGATTTCTCACTCCTTTTCACCGTTTTAACAACAGGGCAGCGTCCAATTGACAGAGTGGTTAGGGTGCCGGGTTCGAATACCGGTACCGACACGCTGCAGTCTACCCAGCTGTCGTGAAACGAAGTGTAACCCACTACTTTGTTAATCATTATGTCGAGATACAGATTTGCTTCAACCAATCAACGATCAACGTTCACCAGTCTCTGAGACAGAATAAATTAACGGCCATCTTGTTCACGCAAGATGGCCGATGAAAACTGAATAAAATTAGGCTGTATGAGACCAGGTACAAAACCGGAGGAAACCAATCAACTTGCTCCGCCAGGAACCAACCGAAAGCTTTCCTCAAGTAGTTACTTGACTATATAATCGGGCGGATTTTATGCTAACCACGCAACCCCGAACTTGACGCCAGAGATACAGACTGAAGAGGGAGAAGCTGTCACCTTGATTTATGGTAACTTACCTGAGGGCATCGACCTGCAACCTACTTCACTAAGTCGCGTCAAAACCTGGCCAGTTTAAAATCTTAGGAGGGTAAATATTTTTACGATAACCGTTGGTATTTGTTGTGTGTCATTTATACTACCTATCAGGTTACTGGGGGCTCGTTCCTGGGATATTTCTGTATATCTTGAGCCATATTTGGTCTATTCATCTATCTACACTCTATCCTGTGCCACCCATAGATAACATAAGAAACAAAATTTTGGAAAAAATTCTATTGTGACAGCGCCATCTTGAGGTCTGTCGTTCTCGGCGCTGGCCCCATCTGGGCAGTCATGTTGTCTATGTGGTTTAGTGCCTTTTGATCACGTTATCTTCAAGCAGATTTATTACAAGGCCATAATAAGCCTACATATTAGTAGTGTTTTTGCTCTAGTTGTGTATATCTGTGTTTTCATGCATTCTGGAGCAATAATCGCGTGTGTTATCTGTGTGGCGCAGATTAATGCGCGTAAGCGCGCAGTAAATTGAGTGGTTAGGCCAGGGCTTATAAAAAGGGGTAGCAAGCGGCGAAACCGGTCTATGTTTGAGAGAGCCGCCCAGTGAGAACAGACTAAGAAGACACACAAGAGCCAAGCTGTAAATGCCTTGAGCACGTGAGTTAATTTAAATTAGCATTAGTTTTCTAGGATTCTGAAGTTATATCGATGTGGCTATTTTAATGTTTAATGGGATAGATAGATAGATAGATGTGAAAGTTTAAGAGCGATTATTTCATTCTTCAGAAAGGCAGACATAGTGTGAGGCTATTAAGATTAGCGATCGCAAGATAGTAACCTCGTGGTGATAAAAGGCGGCGATAACGAGTCTGAGCAAACACGCTCCGCGTGTTAAACCTATAATATGTTATGCCGAGCGACACGCGGTGTATTTAGTTCCAGTTTTTGGTTAAAGCCAAGAATATTATTCTTTAATGTAAGAGTAATTTTATTTTATCCTTTAATGTAAAAGTAATTAAGTGTATTTCACGATTATTGATTATTCTACTGTTTATCTTTAGTGGTTACTTAGAAGGGAGAATAGTCATTTAGATTTCTGGTGCGTAAGGCAAGTTGAGACAGGTGTTTCTCTGTTGGCTCCTGGTGGAGCATGGAAACACCAATCGTCACTTACGACATGTTCAGAGTGCGGGAACGAGTATTGATGTGGGTCGGTTGAGAGGTAGTAGTTAATTCTCATTATTGAGATTATTTGTTGTACATGTATTGAAGAATATTATTTTATGTCCAGTTGATTATTATTGTTATGTGAACATGGTTTGTGAGAGCACGTGGGCGTACTTAGAGTTGTATATTTCTCTCCTCCGCTCCTGAGGGAGCATGGGGCCACCGGTGTGGTTTGTCTCAGCATGAAGCATTCAGATGCTCTTGCAGTAGTGGTTTCGGTAGCAACCTATGTTACCCGGTGCGATTGCCAGCCTCATGCACAACACCATACTAGTCGCATTGGACGACACGCATGAGTGTGTGAGATAGCTGATGATATCAGGTGGGCGCATGTTTTCTGTATGGTAAGTGTTATTATCCATGCTATTGATGTTCACTTAGACGTTGTTTTATTTATTATTTTTCAGACAGTCTATGAACACTGACTGGGTGTTCGTTGGATTGTTTGTTGGATTGTTTGTTTGGTGTTCGGTTCTGTTCGGTAGAATTAAATGTTGATCTGCATAAGGCTTTGGATTGCTTGAATTGTTAAGTCTGCTGCTGAGAGGGTTGCAAGCAACCAATAATTGCAACCCCTGTCAAACGATCCTTTATAAATTTTCTTGGTGCACGGGTCTGGGGTGTGAGGTACCACCTAGCGCCCCTGTCACACTATAATAGGATTTTTTTTATTGTTTTCTTAGGAGGAGTACCATTTATACTCAGTAAATAGTTGATGCTCACAAAGTTGCACGGAAATTATTTGTTCATTTAAATTAATTAAGTTTAATTACAATAATTGGGTTATAGTAAATTTACATACCCTATCTAAGTAACGCCATGGCTGATCTAGTGAAGTTCAGGACTGCGATCATGCAGATGGGAAAGGAATTAAATTTGACAGGTGATGCTCTCACTCAGTATGTCACAACAGAAGTGGACAAACACATGGATAGGGAAGAAAGAAAGTTGCAATTAGAGGCAGAAGCCAAAAGACTGGAAGCTGAAAGAGAAGCCAAAAGACTGGAAGCTGAGAGAGAAGACAAAAGGATGGAAGCTGAAAGAGAAGCCAAAAGACTGGAAGCTGAAAGAGAAGCCAAAAGACTGGAAGCTGAAAGAGAAGATAAAAGACTGGAAGCTCAGAGAGAAGACAAAAGACTGGAAGCTGAAAGAGAAACTAAAAGGTTAGAAGCTGAGGAAAGGAAATTACAAGCAGAGAGAGACCATCAGTTGAGATTAAAAGAGCTTGAAATTCAGGCAAATACTGGCAATAATGGTGGTAGCTCACCTCACTCTGAGAGTAGCTCCAGCCAGAGCACCTCAAGTGGGGCCATGAATTTTCATCTGGACCCATTTGTTGAGAAAGAAGACGCCATTGAGTCGTACCTCGATAGATACGAAAGACTAGCCACTACCTATGGCTTAGTGAAAGAAAAATGGAGTCTTAAACTATCTCAGGGATTGAGAGGTGTGGCCTACGATGTGTATTTGAAGCTCTCAAGAGATGACCAGGAAGATTATGACATCCTGAAGCAGGCACTGCTTGTGAGATATGAAAAGAACTCAGAATCATATAGAAAGAAATTCCGAACAGCTAAACTTCTTCCAGGAGAAAACTATCACCAATTCTCTGCTAGATTGGAAACCTATTTGGAAAAATGGAGTAGTTTAGGGAAGTGTCAGGATCTGAAAGAAATGATAATGATGGAGCAAGTGAAAGAGTCCATGCCTCAAGAAATGAGGAAGTTTATCATGGAACAAGGAGCAGAGAGATTGGAAGATATTGTAACTGTTGCTGAGAGATATCAAGCAGCTCAGGCAGAATTATTAGGAAATAAGAAGAAGCAGGGTGAAAACTTCAAATCATCACAAAACTATACCAAATATGAACAAAAGGACCATACCACAAGGAACAAACAAAGATTTGACCAAAAGGACAAAAACCCTCTAAGATCGGATAAGACACCTTACCGGAAGGAAGGAAAGTGGTGTAAAACTTGTCTAATGAGTAACCACAATACTGCGGACTGCAGAAGGAAGAATCCTCCTCATCATGCTGCATGTCTTACAACAGGGAATCAGGGAAGGAAGGAAATGGCAGTAAGTCAGAAAGACTTCCATCATCCCCCTGTCTGTGAGGAAGTGACCGTGAATGGCACTCAAGTACTGTGTTTATATGACACAGGATTGGACTTTGATTCAGTTGTGTGCTCTTCTCTAGTGAGTCCTGACCAGATAACCACAGAAACAGTGGAAATCAGAGGACCGATCAAGGGAGCAAGAACCATGACATTACCCATAGCCCGAATCAACATAAGATCTCGCTATGTGGAAGGAGAAATCAAAGCAGCAGTGATGGACGACCCTATTTACCCTTTGATTTTGGGGTGTAGGTATGTTTTCCTTGGAGAACCTATAAAACCTGTAGTTATGGCAACAGTCCAGACCAGGGAAAGCTCCAGGAAAATGGAGGAAAATCCTATCAATACTCATCCAGAAGAGATGAAAAAGGCTCAAGCAGCAGACAGCACACTGAAGCCTTGTTTTGGCAAATTGCCTAAAGCACATAACCCTCCAGAGAAAGGAGACTTGTATATGAAGAATGGCCTACTATACAGAAAAGCTGGAACAGGACCTAAAGGGCATGGACAGCTTGTAGTGCCAAAATCTTACAGGGAGAAGGTTATGACGCTAGGACATGCTATACCCTTCAGTGGACATATGGGAATAGGGGCCACTGGACAAAGGATAGCCTGTCACTACTTTTGGCCAGGAATTACAGAGGACATAAAAAGATATGTAAGATCCTGTCCAGAATGCCAAAGAGTAGCTCCTAAGCATAGGACTGCACCAGCAACACTGGGAGAAATGCCTATTATGGGAACCCCTTTTGAACGTGTTGCAGTAGATATTGTTGGACCCCTCACTAGGACCAAGAAGAGAAATGCTTACATCTTAACCTTGGTTGATACTTGCTCTATGTGGGGAGAAGCAGTGGCCATGTCAGCTATAGATTCAAAGCACGTGGCAGAGGCCCTGTTGACAATATTTACCCGATTAGGTTTCCCGCATCAGATATTGACTGACAATGGGTCTCAGTTTAAGGGAAAGCTAACACAAGAAGTATTCAGGATATTTCAAGCCAGGCACTATCATTGTAGTCCCTACCATGCCCAAGGGAACGGTCAAGTAGAGCGGTTCAATGGTACGCTAATTTCAATCCTTAGAAAGCTGGCGAGTGAAAAACCTGATACTTGGGATACATACTTACCCGCTGCACTATTTGCATATAGGGAAGTACCCCACAACTCAACTGGATTGGCTCCAGCTACATTGTTGTTTGGAAGACCAATAAAAGGTCCACTGGAAGCATTGCTGCGGACATGGACTGATGAAAAGGCAGAGGAAACAGTGACTTCCGCATACCAGTACGTCAACGAGTTGACATCTCGATTGAAAGCAGGTTGGAAACTGGCCAATGATAACTTAAGACAGGCCAGGAGGAAGCATGCTGCGTACTACAACAAAAAAGCAAAGGATAGGGAACTGGAGGTGGGTGAAAAGGTGTTATTACTGTTGCCAAGCAGCAATAATAAATTGCAGATTGGATGGCAGGGACCCTATGTCATACTGGAGAAACTTTCCAGGACCAATTATAAGATTGACAAGAAAGGAAAGGAGAAGGTATATCATGTCAATCTTCTTAAAAAATACTATGACAAGGAATCATCAGAAGTTGCACATATCATGACCCTAGCCATTGCAACAGAAATGCACGGTGAACCACTTCACTCTATGGAGTATCCACTCACAACTACAGAGGATTATGTTCAAGTAAATATTAGTGAACATTTAACTCCAGAGCAGAAGAAGAGGGTTCAGAAAGTGTTGGAAACCCATGCTGATGTGCTCACAGATAAGCCAGGTCGTACGAATCTGTTAGAGTACGACATGAAGGTTACCGACCCTACCCCAGTATGCATGAGAACATACCCTATACCCTATGCGAAAGCCCAAGCACTAAGGGAGGAAGTTGATTATCTGTTGAAGGAGAAAATTATCTCGAAGTCAGACTCTCCCTATAGCTCAAGTGTGGTGCTATTGAGAAAACCGAGTGGTGAACACAGGTTATGTATTGACTACCGGAAGCTTAATGCGATCACAGAATCTCAGGTGGACCCATTACCTGACACCAACCAGCTGTTCTCTACACTGAGTAAGGCTAGGTATTTATCGAAGGTAGATCTAAGCAAGGGATACTACCAAATACCAGTGAAACCAGAAGTTAGGAAAATGCTGGCATTCAGTACATCAGACGGACACTACGAGTTTAATGTACTACCCTTTGGGCTGAAAAATGCTCCAAGTATCTTTTCAAGAATGATGAGGAAATTATTGGAACCTCTACAAAATCCCCATATCACTAACTTTATGGATGACATTCTTGTTGCTACAAACACATTTGAAGAGCATATAGTAGCGCTCTCCATGTTGTTTGACAGACTGAGAGAAACTGGATTGACTGCACGTCCAACCAAGTGCTATATCGGTTGTAAGGAGTTGGAATTCTTAGGTCACACTATTTCTACAGGTCATATGTCTCCTGACCCAAAGAATATAGAGAAGCTAAAGAAGGCACCCAGACCTCAAACGAAGAAAGATGTGAGATCATTCGTGTCTTTATGTGGGTTCTATCAGAAGTACATACCCCACTTTAACTCTCTGTGTGCACCATTAACTAACTTAACGAAGAAAGGACAGCCTGACAAAATCCAATGGAATGCTGATTGTGAAAAAGCTTACACAGAGCTAAAAGCAAAACTCACCAGCAAACCCATCCTTACACTACCCGATATCACACAGGAATTTGTATTAAGAACGGACGCTAGCAGTATAGGTATTGGTGCAACTCTCTTGCAGAAATCAAAAGCCCAGCCGGAGGAACTTTTACCAGTCGCCTACGCCAGTAGGAAGCTGAATGCAGCTGAGTTGAACTACTCGACCATAGAGAAGGAATGTTTAGCTCTAATTTGGTCCATCAACAAATTTTCACCTTATCTGTATGGGACACACTTCATTGTCCAAAGCGATCACCAACCTTTAACATTCTTGGCTGCATCTAAAAAGCTAAATTCGAGATTGTTAAGGTGGAGTCTGCTTCTGGCGCCTTATTCCTTTACCGTGAATTACATTCCGGGAAGAGACAATGTAGGAGCTGATTTTTTAAGTCGACACCCTAGTACTCTGGAAGGACAGACGCAAAAGGATTAACCACAGCAGGGGTTTACACGTCAGCTATGACAAGTCACAGCTAGGAAAGGAGGGGGCTATGTCGTGAAACGAAGTGTAACCCACTACTTTGTTAATCACTATGTCGAGATACAGATTTGCTTCAACCAATCAACGATCAACGTTCACCAGTCTCTGAGACAGAATAAATTAACGGCCATCTTGTTCACGCAAGATGGCCGATGAAAACTGAATAAAATTAGGCTGTATGAGACCAGGTACAAAACCGGAGGAAACCAATCAACTTGCTCCGCCAGGAACCAACCGAAAGCTTTCCTCAAGTAGTTACTTGACTATATAATCGGGCGGATTTTATGCTAACCACGCAACCCCGAACTTGACGCCAGAGATACAGACTGAAGAGGGAGAAGCTGTCACCTTGATTTATGGTAACTTACCTGAGGGCATCGACCTGCAACCTACTTCACTAAGTCGCGTCAAAACCTGGCCAGTTTAAAATCTTAGGAGGGTAAATATTTTTACGATAACCGTTGGTATTTGTTGTGTGTCATTTATACTACCTATCAGGTTACTGATTGTATCTTGGGGGGAATTAAGTATAATGATTGTATTTCCTATTATGATTGAATAGACGAAGACTAATAGGACTCATACTTCAACCTATTGTCTCCTATACTTCAATCTATTGTCAGTCTATAACTTCAGTCTATTGTCTCTGATAATTCCAAACTGTAAATATAACCAAAACAGTCCTTGTTAGGACTCAATCTATTGTCTCCTATAACCTGCAATATAACCAAAACAGTCCTTGTTAGGACTCAATCTATTGTCTCCTATAACTCAATCTATTGTCTCAGATAAGACCAACTGCAATATAACCAAAACAGTCCTTGTCAGGACTCAATCTATTGTCTTCTATAACTCAATCTATTGTCTCAGATAAGACCAACTCCAATATAACCAAAACAGTCCTTGTCAGGACTCAATCTATTGTCGCCTCTAACTCCAATCTATTGTCTCCTATAACTCCAACCTGATATATCACCAACCAGTCCTCGTCTCATATACTCCTATCATAAGAACATAACAATATTGTTAGGATATATGTTACCAGCTATTGTCAGAGAGGGCGTGATATAGTATAGGGGGAAGGACATTGTTGTATCACACCTAGGTGTACATATTATTGGATTTATTCATGTATTGATTTATATTATGGGATGTATTCATGTATAAAATGTATTCATGTATTGAATCTATATTATTGAATGTATCCATGTATTAGTTTATCAGAAAGAATGTTTTGCAAGTAGACACCTGTGATGCGTGATGCCATATGATGATGGATGGCATCCGCATGTCTGGTTTTGTGTAGTGTGTAGATGTGTTCAGTCAAAACAATGTTCATGCAACAATAACAGGGCAATCCACATAGGACGTCAGTAAACTCACGACGTATAAAGTCAATGAGTCTTGAAACAGCCGTTGACGTTTTTCTTCATTATTTATTGTGGACGCCACAGTGACAAAATGGTTACGCAAATGTGTAGGCACATCAAACAGTCATTATCACAGCAACATTCAATACAGCAATAGACGGTAGACAGCATTACAATGATGAGTCAGATGCATGTTATATTTCATAGTGCTGTAAATGTAGTCAGGTGGAAAACTCCATCCTTTTCTATAACAGCCAGGAGATAACCAGATGTATGAGATCAGTTCACTCTCCTTAGTTTGACTTCAGCAAGACAGACACGTCTGCCGAAGTATAAATAATGTCCTCAAAAATATCCTCTAGATAATAAAGGTTTTCTAAACCTAGTTCATTTAACAAAGTAGCAAGTAATGGTCCTTGGTACATGCATCAACCGATGCAGTACAATGCAGCGACATGTGAGCTGGGAAAAAACATCTCGTGACGACGACTTTCGGAGACAGGCTATGAATCGAAATCGCTCACGACCCAAAATCGATAGAGTTAATGAAAAAGTCAATTTACCTTGCTTTCATGAAATACACAGAAATATCACGCCTCCCGACATGTGGGAAAACACTAGAGGTATTATCTCGAATAAACGAAATATCCATAAGAGGACTACACATCCCTGACAGAACAAAAAAAGCGGAGATCCCCTCTTCAACGAGGCATCTCTTTCGCCATTCCAAATCGCTCACTCCCACTAGTGGTGGGCGGAAACCGATCGACCAAACAACAAGACAAGTCATGCGCAGTCCAGCGCAAAAATGACCACAGCTCAAACTTAACTGCATTCGATACCAACGCGAGAAGACAAATGCTTACCGAGAAAAGTGACTATAAATTTCAAGCAGTTGTTGCCCTTGCGTTATAAAACAGATATTGAAATAAAACGATGTTGCGAGAATTTATCACGCAACATATCACCACCTCCTCCCGATAAAAAAAAATGTGGAACATATTTTTTTTTTCAATATCAAAGAGCATGCGATAAGCGGCTCAAAACGCACGAATTATGCGCTGATAATTAATTAAATTGCCAAACAATAGGCTAATTATAGAGTGTCTGGTGAGGATATACCTCAACAGAAAAATAAATATGTCTCAAAAAATATTCACATCGGGGAGGTGTCACCAACACACATCACGTTAGCATGTAAACACAATATACGTATGCAAGTTACTATAATCATCATTAAACAGCATACTCTAATATTGTCTTTAAAAATGGATGTACAAATCTGATAGGAAAATTTAAATAGTACATTCTTTGACATGTAATGACATAAGTACATAGTAAAGTTAAACTACATGACGATCCAGGACATATGCTCTGGTATTCCGAGGGTAAGTACACAATCTAGAACTCGTAAGGTAAGTCCTCAGCTCAACAATGACATTCTGAGAAAGTACAAGCAATATAATGCTAATTAATAACTAATATGCTTCATAAGGTACAATACATTATTAATAATTGTGGCTGTTTAGTAAACTAACGGCCCTTATATTAACTACTCGTCCTCCTCTATCATCTTAAAAAACGAACAGAAGAAGATGACAACAAAGCACGATAGTGTGTACATATAAAGTAAGTACAGATGTGCTAATCTATTGTAGAAATATAGGTGTGTTATGACTCTGTAATATATGGAAATATAGGACAGAAGTATTAGTTGGAGTCATGTGGGCATCTAGACAAAATGTCAGCCATCACATTATCCGCACCACGGATAGCTCGTACCGTGAAGTGAAAAGGTTGAAGAGCTATAGCATATCGAGTGGATCTCGAACTCTTCAAATTCTTAGTCTGAATAGCTGTAAGAGCTTTCTGATCAGTCTCTAGAATGAAATGTGCGCCCAGGAGGAATCTTTGTAGCTTTAGAATTGACCAAACCATCGCTAACAACTCACGGTCTAAAACCGAGTAGTTCCTCTCTGCCGCATTTAGTTTTCTAGAAATGTACATAACAGGATGCAGAGTATTTGCATATTCTTGCATCAGTGCTGCTCCAATCCCAGTGGATGAAGCATCACTCCGAAGAACAAAAGTCCTATCAAGAGTAGGTAATCTTAAGATGGGAGGAGAAGAAAATATATTCTTGATTTGGTCTAGTGAAGATTGGCATTCTTCAGACCAACGGACCAGATTAGGCGAACCTTTCTTCAACAATGTTGAGAGAGGTGCCATGATCGAAGATAAATTTGGAATAAATCTCCCATAAAATTGAATTAAACCTAAGAGACTCCTAACTTGTTTCTTCGTTTTAGGAACAGAGATGTTCAGTATTTTGGAAGTATTGTGGTCTTCTGTCTTCAAGAGACCATGACCAACACGATGACCCAGGAAAGAGATTTCACCAAAACCAACAAAAGCTTTAGAAGGTTTTGCTGTCAAATTATTCTCACGTAGAGTGGACAGTAAGTCATATAACCCTAAATAGTGATCTTCCCAGGTATCACTGAAGAGACAGATGTCATCTAAGTATGCGATGACATCCGAACGATGTGACAGAATTCGACGCATCATGCGAACGAAAGTGGCAGGGGCGTTCATGAGACCAAAAGGCATAACATTCCATTGAAATAGACCCCTAGGTGTAGAAAAAGCAGTAAGAGGTTTGGCATGCTCTGCTAAAGGCACTTGCCAATAACCTTTAGACAAGTCAAGTTTAGTGAAGAATCTAGAATTAGAAAGTCTAATCAGTAGATCTTCTAACAAAGGCATCGGTTCAGCGTCGAACTTTGTGACCTGATTCAATTTGCGATAATCAACGCAAATTCGTATGTTCTTATCCTTCTTCCGGACAATAACCATGGAAGAAGAATATGGTGAAGTCGATGGTTCAATTATATTTAATTGAATCATTTCATCCAATTCCTTTTCCACTTGCGACTGAAAGTGTATAGGAATAGGATACGGCCTAACCCTAATTGGATTATTGTCGGTAAGAATTATGTCATGTTCTATGACATCTGTGTGTCCAGGAATGTCAGTGAGAACATCCTGAAATGTTTGTAACATCGACGAGACTTGTCGATGTTCGTCACCAGAAAGATTAGGAGAAACAGAAACGTTTTTCCAAGATTCCGTGGAATGTAATGGAACCACTGGAAGGGGAAGGTTGACATCAGAGAAGGTAGCTTCCTCATCCTGAATGACAGACAGGGATGAATAATGACCGTGAGGTGCAGGAGCATCATCCGTTGCCTGGAAAATAGGCAGCAAATAGTCCGGACGTTCGTGAAATTCCGAAAGCATGTTTATGTGGAAAGTTTTATGCTTTCCATCAATATCGACCACATAGTCAACATCGGAAATCCGAGAGACTATTGCATACGGACCTTTCCATGCAATAAGAAGTCTATTTTCCCTACTGGGGAGTAGGACGAATGCTTTGTCACCTGGACAAAGTTGTCGTAGACATCTATTCTTGTTAGCAAACTGCCTTGCCTTCTCTTTAGCAATTTCTGATGAAGCAGTTGCTAGCTTACATGCCTCAATGATCTTTTGTCTAAGAGCAATGACATACTCATATGAGGATTGAGTTTCATCGCTAATATCATCGGCAGTGATGAGATCGTGTAATAAAGACATAGGGCCGCGTGGACGCGCGCCAAAGACAAGTTCGAAGGGAGAAAATCCTGTGTGTTCATTAGGGACTTCTCTATAGGCAAAGAGAGCCGCGGGTAAAACCCTGTCCCAATCTTGAGGATGATCTTCAGTTATCTTACCAAGCAAAGTCTTGAGCGTTCTATTCAGACGCTCAACTAACCCATTAGACATAGGATGGTAGATACTACTGAGAGATCGTTCAATATGTAAGGTAGACATTACCTGTGACATAGTGTCAGATATGAGTTGAGTGCCATGGTCTGACAATATTTCTCTGGGGAACCCCAAGCGAGAAAATATCAACCAAAGAGCATCTGCGATATCTGTAGTAGATATGCTCTTAAGAGGAATAGCCTCTGGCCAACGTGTGCACATATCGACACATGTAAGGATAAACTGATGTCCTCTGGCCGACTTGACCTTAAAAGGGCCAATAATATCTATGGCCATTTTCTGAAACGGCCGAATAGGAATGTCAGCAGCCTGGATAGGCGCAGCATGTCGTGGTCCTCTAGATTTGACCTCCTGACATACCTTGCATGATCGGCAGTAAATACGAATGTCCTTATTGACAAAAGGCCAAAAGAAAGCCGCAAGGACTCTCGACTTCGTACGGGCAAAACCCATATGTCCAGCACATTGCGAGTCATGAGCATGTTGTAATATTTGGACTCTCATGCTCTTGGGAACAAGAATTTGCGAATGTGCCGACGTAGTCGAATCTTGTACCATACGTACAAGTACGCCGTTTCTCATTGCAATCCAAGATTTTCTATTTGTATCCTGATTCGGATCACCTTTCTTCGCAAGAACGAAGAATTTTTTTAAAGAAGGATCTTCTTCTTGCAATTTTATGAAAGAGTCACGAGTGATTACTAAGTGACTATCTTGGCTATCAACTTCATTATCACTATTCAGTGAAGTTTCGGGTGTTTGTAGAGCTTGTGCTCTTGTAACTACTGCATTTGTAGCTTGCATGTTATTATCTTCCCAAGCAGCAATCTGCTGTGGGGTACACTCCCTAACTCCGTGAATACGACCAATAATAAGGTCCGCAATAGGATTAGGTAAGAGACAAGCATGCACATCTCCAGTAAAGAAAGGAGTGGCAATGCGAATTACAGCAGTAGGATATTTTTCTAGAGTGCCGCCAAATGTGACACATTTAATAACCCTTCCTGTAGCACAAGATGGATCTACAAGCGATTGTCTAACACCAATAGTGGTGCATCCGGAATCGAAAAGTAGTGAGACCGGAGTATCATTAACAAGACCCTTATGTAGAATTAAAGAACCCCTCCCGTCATGCGCAACAGCAGCAGGAAGAGCGGGAAGTGGGTGACCACAACTCAAAGTAGTTATGGTACCCGGTTCGAATAAAGTACTGCATTGGGGGCATTTGTTTGCTCTCTCAAAGTCAAAAGCAGAACCAGTGACAGCGTCAAAGTTTTTACTATCAACAACATGATTACAGGCTCCCTCAGTTTCCTGTTGTACAGCATTAGCCTGCTGATATCTCTTTTTTTTGTGTTGAGATCTACCCCGACTATTATTACCTCTGAAGTTATCAGAGTTATTATTATCTCTGCAGTTATTATTGTCTCTATTGTAATTGTTATCCTGGTTCGAATTCCAGTTTCCACGATTACTATCATGTTCACATTGATGCGAACATCTATTTGTTTGGTTCTGAGGTCTTCGGCAGGAATAACCTCTATTACCATATCCTCTTTTGAAATGCTTATAATTATTAGGGTGATAGT
Organism: Oreohelix idahoensis; assembly: GCA_024509875.1. Lineage (NCBI taxonomy): Eukaryota > Metazoa > Mollusca > Gastropoda > Stylommatophora > Oreohelicidae > Oreohelix > Oreohelix idahoensis. The sequence goes on from JAMPIV010014244.1 coordinate 832,774, forward strand.
AACGAGTACTATCAGGTTGTCTCCAATTCTTCGAAGAAGAATCACCATGAAATTGATTTCCATGATTTTGACAGAAATTACCGCTACTCTTTCTATCAAAATTTTGTTGGGATCTACGAGCAAAGTTTTGACCATACGGAGCTGCCGAAGCAACTGGTAAACCTTCTTTCACCTTAGAGTTACCCATGGTTATGTGTGGGTGCGCAGTTACGTATTGGCAACAGAAATCTTCCATTTCTTTTATTGTTTTAGGTTTACGTTCATGAAGGAAAGCAAGGAAAGACTCATTGACAGACGACATGACTTTGTCTCTAAGTATTAAGTCCATAAGTCCTTCATAAGTTTTTTCCGTCTTAGATAGTTCAACCCATCGTGAGAAAGTAATGCGTATTCTTGCAATAAACTCGGAGAATTCAACTCCATTTTCAGGTAACATGTTTTTAAATTGTAGACGATAGCCGTCTTCGTTAAGCTGATATTTCTTTAACAAAGCGGCCCTGACAACCTCATAATTGTTCTTGTCAGGTTCATCCACCATATTTAATATACTTAGAGCTTTACCTGTCAGTATCCCTGATAACTGATAAACATATTTTGCTTTGTCTATGTTATGAGCTGTACATGCTTGTTCAAATCTGTCCAGATAGAACATTATGTCATCACTGGAAGGACTAAATGTTGGTAACTTAATCTTAAAAGTATCATTATTAGCCTTACCAGAAGATGAACCCTTGTTTGAATCATTACCATTACACATGCTCGTCAATTTCAATTTTTCCAACTCTAAAGCTAAGACCTTTTCTTCATGTTCCATTTTTGCTTTCCTCTCATCAGACTCTCTCTGTAATCTTCTTTCTTCAGCTTGAGCCTGCATTTGAAGTCTTTCATTTTCAGCTTCTTTTTCAAGTCTTTTATTTTCAGCTTCTTTTTCAAGTCTTTCAGCTTCTAGCTGTAGTTTTCTTTCCTCAGCTTCTGATTCCCTTTTTTGTTTTTCCATTTCCATTTGGAATCTCTTTTCATCCACCTGCATCTGCAGTTTCTTTTGTTCAGCTTCCATCTGCAGTTTCTTTTGTTCAGCTTCCATTGCTTTATCATATCGAGCAGTTGCAAATTCTTCTAACTTATCACCAGTCTTCCCAAGCAATTTACCCTGCTCAATAAAGTGCTCAAATGTAGACATGTTGTCTAACATATGAGTCCAAAACCTGAAATAATTAACTAATTTATTTCAAACCTAAGTGTAACAAGTCTTAATTAAGCACTTGTATATTCACATCACATTATATTATCCCAGTCTCTGTGGGAAACAAGTCTCCAATCAAAGAACTTGTATATGAAATATCAGCACTCAATTCTTGATCATAAGTGCACTTCTCATTCAATAGTGCACGACACTATTCATCATTCATTTATCATCAGTGTAGTAGTAACAGTGCATTAGCATAGCCCATTAACTAATTACTATAACTGTAAACAATGACTATGTAAACACATGCAGAATGTAAACATTGAAAATGTAAACAATACAAACAATGTAAACAATAACAATGTAAACAATAACAAAGATCAGCAACAATACAAAAACTTTCGCAGAAATCAACTAAAAATAAAGCAGAAATTAATGAAATATCACAAAAAATGTGACGATATCTGCGATAGAATTAAACAAAATACATGACACCACAGTGTATAAACAAAAATGTTGTATGAAACTAAATTATAGACAAGAGTAGGCTAACAAATACAAACAAATCAAAACAAAACTAAAGAATGCGAAATAATAACGAAAACAATATTAAAACATGTCATCACAGCTAACATAAATAGCAACAGAAGTCGCTTAGCAAATTCCAGTATCGGAAATTTGCAAACCCTACAGAAAACGCTCACAATAGACGACCTCTATGACGTGGCATAATCTAACGGAGACACCACCCAACCGAGAACCCGCTGAAATATAAACATATAAATATACAAATAACATATAAACATATAACATATAGAATGAGATGATACACAGAAGACTCAGCAGAAGTATAAGGGCACAGTTTACATACAAACAGGCCACTTAACTTATAGGCTTCCAATCGTAGAACAGCAGAAAAACGGATGTCAATCAACGTCCTAAAGAGCGAAGCTCCAACGATGATGGCACATCTGAACTGCTTCCACTGCTAACACGATGGTACAAGAGCTTCTGACATACTGTGTGTTGAGTTGTTTCGGCACTTGACCTTCTAATCCAAAAGTAAGTTGATGGAAATCGGTACTTGGCCTTCTTCAGAAAACAACCCGTTTCAACCGGCACTTGACCTTCTCAAAAAACGACAGCACTGGAACCTTGACAGCAGCAACTTGCTTGACTTGCGTAAAAGATAACAGCAGTCCGAGTTATCCGGCAACATGTAACAACGCCGGGTACTGTCAAATTCTTGTTTCCGTCAAAAAGTTGAAATTTTGACTTTTACCGGGCAACGCCGAGTACTTTGAAAATTTTGAAGATGTTGACTGTATTGAAGAATGTTAATTTCTTGAAGGATGCTGATGAATTCTTGTTGAAAATGAAGTGGGTAAGGGACCCCGTGTTTGCTAGTACCAGAATCAAACCAGCTTATGGCCACCAAATGATGCGTGATGCCATATGATGATGGATGGTATCCGCATGTCTGGTTTTGTGTAGTGTGTAGATGTGTTCAGTCAAAACAATGTTCATGCAACAATAACAGGGCAATCCACATAGGACGTCAGTAAACTCACGACGTATAAAGTCAATGAGTCTTGAAACAGCCGTTGACGTTTTTCTTCATTATTTATTGTGGACGCCACAGTGACAAAATGGTTACGCAAATGTGTAGGCACATCAAACAGTCATTATCACAGCAACATTCAATACAGCAATAGACGGTAGACAGCATTACAATGATGAGTCAGATGCATGTTATATTTCATAGTGCTGTAAATGTAGTCAGGTGGAAAACTCCATCCTTTTCTATAACAGCCAGGAGATAACCAGATGTATGAGATCAGTTCACTCTCCTTAGTTTGACTTCAGCAAGACAGACACGTCTGCCGAAGTATAAATAATGTCCTCAAAAATATCCTCTAGATAATAAAGGTTTTCCAAACCTAGTTCATTTAACAAAGTAGCAAGTAATGGTCCTTGGTACATGCATCAACCGATGCAGTACAATGCAGCGACATGTGAGCTGGGAAAAAACATCTCGTGACGACGACTTTCGAGACAGGCTATGAATCGAAATCGCTCACGACCCAAAATCGATAGAGTTAATGAAAAAGTCAATTTACCTTGCTTTCATGAAATACACAGAAATATCACGCCTCCCGACATGTGGGAAAACACTAGAGGTATTATCTCGACTAAACGAAATATCCATAAGAGGACTACACATCCCTGACAGAACAAAAGAAAGCGGAGATCCCCTCTTCAACGAGGCATCTCTTTCGCCATTCCAAATCGCTCACTCCACTAGTCGTGGGCGGAAACCGCTCGACCAAACAACAAGACAAGTCATGCGCAGTCCAGCGCAAAAATGACCACAGCTCAAACTTAACTGCATTCGATACCAACGCGAGAAGACAAATGCTTACCGAGAAAAGTGACTATAAATTTCAAGCAGTTGTTGCCCTTGCGTTATAAAACAGATATTGAAATAAAACGATGTTGCGAGAATTTATCTTGTCTCGCTATTGCTAAATCATACTGAGCCATGTTGTCATTCATCCCACATGCATACATCGGAGACACGCTCATTTCACTCACACTAGAAATAGGTGGGCTTGAGGACAGAAATTAGCCCCTATTTTTGCTTTGTTACAGGTTTAATTGTGTCCTAAAAACCTGAGGTCGTATGTTCGAGTCAATCCCGCTGCCTGGAACTCCGCAGGAGCATAGAGGTTGACCAGACTCTACATCTTTGGTCCCCCTCAGTCTTGGGTGGGCTAAAGGAACGATACTCTGCCGGTGGTGTGAACCAAACAAAGAAGAACAGACTTAAGAGAGATGAGTACACATTAGTACCATTTCTGTCGGCATTGTGAGCATAGAACTGTCAATGAAGAAAACGTGAATTAGCGTAGCAAGAGACAATAATAAGATCATAGTGGATAAATTATACGTAAATAACAGCATAGCTGATAAACGTTATATCCTTAATTAACAGCTCAGCTGATATAAATTTTGTTCCTATAATTGGAAAACGTGTTGTAATATTTATAAATATAAATATTTGTAAATCATATGTAAACTTACCAATTCATTTCATTCCATTTTTTGCAACATTCACCTTTCAGCACAAGAGTAGATAGTGTATATATACTAAATAAAAAATAAGGAAATTGTATTTTGAACGACTTTTCAATTTTATCATTGTTAAGTAAAAATCTGTTTCCTTGCTTTGTTTAATATCACAATTAGTTACACAGCAGAGGTGGCGCTTTATGTCGGTCTCCTCTATACTATTGTTTCGAGATCAGATCATTCACAGCCGTAACTAATTTGTGATACCAGTAGTCCTCTCAGACACTGGGACTTCACCATTTTCTGCAGAAATTCTATTTCTGTAATTGTCAGTACTATACTGATCCAAGAGCCAAATAAAACCTCTCGCCACACCAGCTGTAAATGGGTACATGACTGAGTTAGGGAAGGAAAAGGCAGAGAGGAAGGGAACTAGTCACCCCACCTCTCAATGCAGGACCTAGTATGGTGAAGTCTCCAACACTTTACTCCCCTAAGGCAGTATCTGTTATGGGACTACCAAGAACAGGGCAGTTATGAGAGAGTTTATATTTTTCTTGTTAGTATTTGTTTTTATTTTATTTTAATTGTTTGTTGTTTTTTTTTTTGGAAAGGGGTGGGCACACACACATACATTCACACAATTTTACAGTTTTGCTTTACTGTATTTGGACTGAGTGGAGAGGGGAGAAGATACTATATTTAGATATCGTAAATCAGACTTTTACCTCTGCACATCACGGTAGAAGGGGAACGACTAAGTAAGTAAGTAAGTAATTAAGTAAGTAAGTAAGTAAATCAGACTTTATTATCTTAAATTTACTTCATTATATATCCTAATTATAACCCATCAAGGGTTGAACGAGATACTTTGTCTTTCAATAAAAAACACTATCACTATTCAATATTTCTCTCTCTCCCTCTCTCTCTCTTTCTCTCACTCTCTCTCTCTCTCTCTCTATATATATATATATATATATATATATATATATATATATATATATATATATGTATATATATATATATATATATGTATATATATATATATATATATATATATATATATATATATATATATATATATATATATATATATATATATATATATATATATATATATATATATATATTTCAGAGTGTAAAAGTCCATTCTACACTAGTCACAACATATACATAGCTCTTTCTATCTCCTCTAAAACACAACTGTCTCTATAAAATTCGTAACAATTTATCACTATCCAGGTCCTGCCTGATTATCTGTCTCTCTAAAACATAAATGTCCACGTCTCTTTCCCATATGTTGGCTATCTCCGCAAATGTGCCCACACAAAACTCTCTGTGTCTTTTTGTTATCCATAACAGTTCCCCCCTCCTGCCCCTGCTATGAAAGAGAGACAGACTGGATTATGCATACTCCTATCTCTCTCTCGCCAATACATATTCCCCCATGTTCCTCTCTCTCTCTCATAATGAAATCCATCTGTTTCTCACTCTTATATAGCTCTCCCTCTCTCTCTTTCTTGTCGTCACATACAAAATTCTATGTCTTTCTCCCATACATGTTCCAAACTGTCTCTCTCTAATACAACAACATCCCTAAACACTTCAACACTACCACATTTTTATAAAATCGTCTTGCTAATATTACCTAAAAATGTTTATTTAAGTGCTAACACATGTTGCAGTGTATATTAACTGTTCGGGAAACTCGACATTTTTTCTCTCTCTAAAAATAGAAAATCTGGAGCTCTTAAAATAGACCATGTAATATTGCCTTACACATCAAAGTGTCAGATTTTATCATAGGCTAGAAACGGTCTTAAATGTCAAGATAATTGGCTCATCACTGCCAGTAAAGTTAACATAAGTTCATTTAAATTGTAAAGTATGAAGTACAATTTGTAACTGTTATATGAAGCTCTCTTATCATTGCGGATTAAATGGACGCTACGCCACTGCTCTTGATGTAGGATGCGGAAAGTCTTATGAAAGTACGCAAGGATGACTGGAAATTACAGTTTTAAACTCGGTTTTTACAAAAGTTTGTAGACATTTTATGATTTAAAATTCTTTACACCATACAGAAATGTTACTTCCAGATAATTTATTTTTAAAGGATTTAAAGGAAGCTTAATTCAAATCCTAAACGCCTAGTCGACACAAGTCACAAGAATCCTCCAAGGTGGTTGAGTGTTAAAGTCCCTTCTACACATGTCACAAGAATCCTCCATGGTGGGTGAGTGTAAAAGTCCAGTCTACGCTAGTCAGAAGAGTCCTCCACGGTGGATGAGTGTACAGGTCCAGTCTACGCTAGTCAGAAGAATCCTCCAAGGTGGATGAGTATAAAAGTCCAGTCTACGCTATTCAGAAGAATGCTCCATGGTGGATGAGTGCAAAAGTCTAGTCTACGCTAGTCAGAAGAATCCTAAATAAATTAGTAAATAAATAAATAAAGGTAATTAACAGGTACTCGTTGGACATAAAGGATGACACTAGACAACAGAAAAGAAAATATAAGTGATAGGCTTACCGGGAATCGAACCTAGGACCAACCAGATGGCGCCATCGCCTTGCTGTGACAGTACATCGTGAAAGGACATTCAGCCAATTTTGCACCCCAAAAAAGTGCATTATTGGCTGAGGTCATTCTCATGACACTTACACAACTATGGTAAATAGGACCCGTGGACGTCCCAGACAGTTTAAAGACGCAATCACTAATATAACTGTTGCGGGCATATTTTTGACGCACATATTACAAAAAAATCGATATGGCTATTTAATATGGGAAAAATATAGACATTCATTTATCTGTGTATGAAAATGCTGTTTATTGTAAAAGCGAGATAATCCATGTTTGATTCACACTTTTGATTATAGGAGTAATCGGTCTGGATATCGATCCAGCGCAAGAATAGTACGCTTGCGTTTGTACTTAATTTTAGGGCCAGAAAATATATTAATTTGCTTATTGTGTTTATGGCCTGAATTCATATGTATTACATATTATTAGTACAAGTAGAATCAGTCCTATATTGTATATTTTGGATGGGTATGAGGGACTAGATTCTTGTTAGCGGAAGTATGAGTTGTCTTAACAAGTCGTGATGAGTTCCGATGTACTGCTAAGAATGGCGGGGTACGTTTTTCAAGAGCTGGTCCCTTCGTCAAGAAAAAATGTCTTACGAAGTGGTTTTTTCTTCTGGAGGAGATAGTGTCTCTACGATAGTTTGTGTTAGAGACTCTCCTTATGTCAGTATATAGATGATTCGGACTCCAGGTAAACCCAGCTCGTATTTTTGATGATCTCTCGTCGGTTAGGCCTAGCTTGACTTTTGGGTGCTTCGATATGCTAGTGTCGTGTTTTGTATCGACGAAGATGACAGATTTTCCTGCAGCGGTTATGGCTACGTGAACTAACCTGATCACCGTAGTGCTGCATGGAACCATTCATGAAATCCTTTATATATCCATTGTAAATTAACTTTGGCTGATATTCTTCCTATGAATGAGTGAACGACAACTCAGGAAGGTAGCCATGTTGGATTTCGGTCATCATATGTTTTGATCACTGCCAAGAGAACAGATTATTTATCTTATTATCGGACAGTGACAGAGAGATCTCAATCCTGCTAGAAACCCCCTTTTCGTGGTTTCATAAGATGATGTATCATGACATTGAACTTTGATGTACTACCCATTATTTCTGCATGTGTCATGACTTCAGATCTGCTATGTATACCTACAAATTGTTATGTCAACAAAGCCTGATGTACTCGTATGTCCCAGTGTGTACGTCTGAATAAATTGAGTAAACTAAGATTCCAGCAGTCTGCATTGGTGCCTTGTAGACACATGTGTATGAGTGATTATATTGGTCAGCACACGAACAGTACACCATTCGCGGTAATCACACTCTACACTACTACTTCATACATACACCATCCTGCGTCGGCTGAAGTGACCAAGTTTAGGGCCTGCTTCCCCTGGAGCCTTTGCCTTCCCTAACTCAGGACTAGGGTGAGTTACCCATTTACAGCTGGGTAGACTGGAGCATGCCTGATCTCAACAACACACCACTCTTCCTTACAGAGCAGACAGACTGATACTTTACAGTGGTGTACTACAGGTGTAGTAAGAAATAACGTCTTTACAGTGGCGAGCCAGATTCCTGGGTCCAGCTTACGCAGTTTTGTGTTGAGAATCACAGTTTACAGCTGAAAGAACATTTGTTTGAACACATCAACACCAGTAGGACAGCTTGACCTGTATTACCGATAGGATGCTGTATCTAGGTCAGCACTTGTTGACAGTTTTTCGCTGTACAGACAGTATTACACAGGACAGTGGTATCAAGTGTAGAAAATATCTGGAGCAATATTGTTGACATTTCTCAACGTACAGAAGAATCACATTGTTGAACATAAAGTGCATAGTTCATCGTGGGATCTTCATATGCTCAACAGAGAAAAATTGGCAGTGTAATAGTTTAAACTTAAATCTATTACTGAATAAAGTGGCAAGTTAGTATTATTTAAATAAACTGTGCCTACTTTACAACACTATACTTGCAACACATTCCATTCATGACATAAAATGATATTGTATGCTATATGCTATTTATGCTTACATGTTATTTGTTGTGTATTAAATTAGTTTATATTCTGTGTGACTAGAACAGGAAATACCGAGTAATATTGGTCTTGTTCTGGCGTTCGATAGGGAGCAATTTCTTAATTGAAATTTGCTTGCAACATAGTTTGCAAATATTTGGTTAGTTGTGACGACTGTTTCATATTTGTATTTGTAACATTTTTTGTGTTCCTTAGTTTTGTTTGATTTGTTTGTATAATTGTAGGTCTCATCTTTCCTTTCATTTCAGTTTTTTACACCCTTATGTTTATACACTGTAGCGTTATTTGTCTTGTTATCTTATGGCAGTTATCATCACGGTTTCTGTGATCATTTTTTTCATTTCTCCTATTTAATTTAATTTGATCTCTGCAAATGTTTTCAGATTGTCTTTTCTTGTTTGTCATTTGTAATGTCTTTAGTTGACATATGACGTATAGTGGTATACACTGATAGTATAGTACAGATCAGTACTTTCTGATTGTTATTGGAAAAGGGAAATATTTTTTTTCCACAGGTACTCAAGTGATCTTTGATTACATTGAGGTATACAAGACCTTTGTAAGGCTTGTCTCCCAAAGTTATTGGAAAAGGGAAATATTTTTTTTCCACAGGTACTCAAGTGATCTTTGATTACATTGAGGTATACAAGACCTTTGTAAGGCTTGTCTCCCAAAGTGATTGGTAAAGGGAAATATTTTTTTCCACAGGTACTCAAGTGATCTTTGATTACATTGAGGTATACAAGACCTTTGTAAGGCTTGTCCCCACAGTATTTGAGATACAATTATTGTTGTCCACAGGTACTCAAGTTATCATTGGTTATTATAAACCATACAAGTTTGGACTAAGACTAAGTCTAAGGTATAGACTTGTCTCCCATTAACAAAGAGAGTAATTTATTTACTTTTTCAGGTTTCTGATTTAAGAAGACAATATGTCTACATTAGATTATTTCATTACACAAGGAAAATCTCTTGATAAGACTGGAAAAGACTTAGAACAATGGGCTGTTGCTCAATATGACAAAGCATTAGCTGCAGAAGAGAAAAAAATTGCTGCTGCTGTTGAAGAAAAAAAATTGCTGCTGAGGAAAAAAAAGCTGCGGCTGAGGAGAGAAGACTTCAAATAGAAGAAAAAAAAGCTGCTGCAGAAGAAAGGAAAGCCTTAGCTGAAGAAAAAAGATTAGAAAAAGAAGCTGATACTGCTGCTGAACTTAAGAAATTGCAGATGCAAGTGGAGGAAAGGAGATTTGAGGCAGAACAGAAAAAATTAGAAGTTGCTGCAGAACAGAAAAAATTAGAAGCTGCTGCAGAACAGAAAAAACTAGAAGTTGCTGCTGCTGCAGAACAAAAAAAATTAGAAGCGGCTGCAGAACAGAAAAGATTAGATAGAGAAGCTGAAGAGAGAAAAGCAATAAGAGAACATGAGTTTGAATTAGAGAAATTAAAATTGACATGTATGAGTAATGTTAATCAGGCATCTGGTGGTAATGGTAAACCCTTTGTGTACAAGGTCAAGGTACCAGCGTTTAACCCTACCAGTGATGACATAACATTTTGGCTTTCTAGATTTGAACGGGCTTGTCGATCTCATAATGTTGACAAATCACAGTATGTGAATCAGTTGTCTGAAAATCTAAAAGGGGAGTCTCTGAGTAAGTTATATTTTGTTGAAGAGGCCGACAAAGATAATTATGATGCTGTTAGGGCAGCTTTGATAAAGAGATATCAGCTGTCTGAGGAAGGTTACCGTCTTTTGTTTAAAACAATGAGACCTGAGGTAGGTGTAGAATTCTCAGATTTCATCTCAAAAGCACGAATTACACTTTCACGATGGATTGAATTATCCAAAACAGAGAAAACATTTGATGGTCTTACGGATTTATTGCTAAGAGACAAGGTCATGTCTTCTGTAAATAAATCATTCCTAGAGTTCTTACATGAGCGTAAACCTAGTACAATAAAGCAAATGGAAGAATATTGTGACCAGTATGCCACGGCACACCCTGACATGATTCTTAGTAACTCTAACATTAAAGAGAGTATGCCAGTTGCTTCGGCAACAGAATATAATCAGAATTACTCACACAAATTCCAAGGAGCTAAAAATAAATTTGATAAAAAGGTTAATTGGAATAAGTATCAAAACCAAGATAACCACTCAAATCAGGGTTCTTCTTCGAAGAACTGGAATCGGGCTGATAGTCCTCGACACGCGAGGGGTACCCATAATGTTAGAAATTCTCGGAAAGGGAGTAGCTATAGGAACTACCCAAGTGCTTCACGGAGACAAAAGAAACAATATTACAGGGATACTCAATATAATGAGCATGATGATTATGATCATGAATATTATGATTCAAACCCAAATAGGGGTTATAACAGAGGCAATAATAATTATAGAGACAATTACAACCGAGGTAGATCACAACACAAAAGACATGGTAAATCTTATTACCAGGCTAACTCTGCACAACAGGAGTTCCACGACACCGATAATCAGAATAATGATAAAAAAGACTCCAATAGTGTAGCAAATTCCGCTTTCGATTTTGCTAGAGCATCTGAGTGTTCGCAATGCAAAACATTATTCGATCCAACCACAGTTTCTACTTTAAGCTGCGGTCACCCACTTCCCGCTCTCCATGCGTCAATTGCGCATAATGGAAGGGGTGCTCTTGTCTTTAATAGGGGCCTAATAGATGGTACTCCGGTATCAATTCTTTTCGACTCGGGGTGCACTACCATTGGAGTGAGGCAATCACTCGTAAATCCTTCTCGAGCTACAGGCAATATAGTCAAATGTGTAACATTTGGTGGCACATTGGAGAAGTACTCCACTGCCATTATCAATATTGCTACGCCTTTCTTTACAGGAGAGGTGCAAGCATGTCTCTTGCCGAATCCGATCGCTGATCTTATCATCGGTCGCATTCATGGAGTGAAAGAATGCACTCCACAGCAAATTTCTAATTGGGAAAATGTTAATATGCAATCTGCTAATGCAGTAATCACTAGGGCTCAAGCTCTTAATATGCCACAATCTTCACATTCTGAAGATAATGATGCGCAGATCCAAGATGATCCCTTGGAGATTTCCCACGATTCCTTTATCAAACAGCAGGAAGATGATCCTACTCTAAAGAAATTCTTTACTCTGGCAACAAAAGGTGATCCGAATAAGGATACAAATCGTAAATCTTGGATTACGATGAAGAATGGCGTACTTGTACGTATGGTACAAGACTCCGCTAAGTCCATTCATTCTCAAATCCTTGTGCCTAAAAATATGAGAGTTAAAATCTTACAGCACGCTCATGATTCGCAGTGTGCTGGACATATGGGTTTTTCCCGTACTAAAGCTAGAGTTCTTCAATCTTTCTTTTGGCCTGCTGTGAATAAGGACATACGAATCTATTGTCGATCTTGTAAAGTATGTCAAGAGATTAAATCCAGAGGTCCACGCCATGATGCACCTATTCAGGCTGCAGACATTCCCATTCGGCCATTTCAAAAAATGGCGATAGACATCATTGGTCCATTTAAGATAAAGTCTGCTAGAGGACACCAATTTATTTTGACGTGTGTTGATATGTGCACACGTTGGCCGGAGGCTGTTCCTCTAAAGAGCATAACTACTGCTGATGTCGCAGATGCTCTTTGGTTAATATTTTCTCGTCTGGGGTTTCCAGCAGAAATATTATCCGACCATGGTACCCAACTCATATCGGATACCATGTCTCAAGTAATGTCGACTCTGAAGATAGAGAGATCGCTGAGTAGTATTTATCATCCTATGTCCAATGGGATGGTGGAACGTTTGAATAGAACTCTGAAAAACCTACTAGGTAAGATAACAGAAGATCATCCTCAGGATTGGGATAGGGTTTTACCCGCGGCTCTCTTTGCATATAGAGAGGTCGCCAACGAACATACAGGATTTTCTCCCTTTGAACTTGTCTTTGGCGCGAAACCGCGAGGTCCTATGTCCTTACTTCATGATCTTATAACTGCTGATAATATTGTCGATGACACAAAATCCTCTTATGAATATGTCATCGCACTTAGACACAAGATTATTGAAGCATGCAAATTGGCAACTGCTTCTTCTGAATTTGCGAAACAGAAGGCAAGGGAATTTGCCAATAAAAAGAGATGTTTGCGTCAACTTTGTCCAGGTGACAAAGCATTTGTCTTGCTACCTTGTAGGGAAAATAGACTTCTCATTTCTTGGAAAGGTCCGTACGATATAATATCAAAAGTTTCCGATGTTGACTATATCGTCGATATTGACGGGAAGCGTAAAACCTTCCACATCAACATGCTCACGGAATTCCATGAACGTCCTGATTATTTACAACCTGTTTTCCAGGCAACGGACGATTTTCCAGTCCAACATGGACAGTACTCATCTCTGTCAGTAATACAGGATGAGGAAACGAGTTTCTCGGATGTAAATTTACCTTTTCCAATGATTCCTCTTCACTCTAATGAATCATGGAAAGATGTTGCAATTTCTCCAGAATTATCTCCAGGAGAGCAGAAACAAGTTTCTACTATGTTAGAACAATTTCAGGATGTCCTTACTGACATTCCTGGTCAAACGGATGTCATTCAACATGACATTATTCTTACTGACCATAGTCCTATAAGAGTCAGACCGTATCCTATCCCGATACATTTTCAAGCACAGGTAGAGAAAGAGTTAGATGAGATGATAGAGTTAAAAATTATTGAACCATCCACATCAGCATATTCTTCGCCGATGGTTATAGTACGGAAAAAAGACAATAACATACGTCTTTGCGTGGATTATCGCAAATTGAATCAAGTGACTAAATTCGATGCTGAACCTATGCCTTTACTAGAAGAGCTACTTACGAGACTATCGAATTCTCACTTCTTTACTAAACTCGATTTGTCTAAGGGATATTGGCAAGTTCCACTATCCGAACACGCCAAACCGTTTACTGCTTTTTCGACGCCTAGGGGTCTATTCCAATGGAATTTCATGCCTTTCGGTCTTATGAACGCCCCTGCTACATTTGTACGCATGATGCGTCGAATCCTATCTCATCGCTCAGATGTCATTGCGTATCTTGATGACATCTGTCTTTTCAGTGATACTTGGAACGATCACTATAATGGTATAAATGAACTATTGTCTATCTTACGCGAGCATAACCTGACAGCGAAACCATCGAAAGCATGTATTGGTTTTAGCGAAATATCTTTCTTAGGACACCGTGTTGGTCATGGGTTCCTAAAAACAGAAGACCATAATACAAGTAAGATACTTAACATTTCTATTCCTAAGACTAAAAAGCAAGTACGAAGTCTCTTAGGTCTAATACAATTTTATGGACGATTCATCCCGAATCTGTCCTCCATTATGTCACCTCTTTCTTCCTTGCTAAAGAAAGGGTCTCCTAATGTAGTCCATTGGACTCAAGAATGTCAATCCTCTTTGGATAAGGTTAAAACTATGTTTTCTACTTCACCTATCCTAGTATTACCTTCTAAGGATAAGACATTTATTCTTCGTAGTGACGCTTCATCCACCGGGATTGGAGCTGCACTAATGCAAGAGTACTCTGGAACTCTGCATCCTGTGATGTATATTTCTCGGAAATTAAATGCCGCAGAGAAGAATTACTCGGTCCTAGACCGTGAATTATTGGCTATGGTTTGGTCAATCCTTAAACTGCAAAGATTTCTTCTGGGCGCGCATTTCATTGTGGAAACTGACCAGAAAGCTCTTACGGCTATTCAGAGTAAAAATCTGAAGAGCGCGAGATCAACGCGATACGCGATTGCTCTACAGCCATTTCATTTTTCGGTGCGAGCTATCCGTGGGTCAGAAAATGTGATGGCAGATATTTTGTCTAGATGCCCACATGATTCATAACTGTTATACAACTTTGATACAGTTGTTTCTATGTTGAAATGTGTACACATATGTAATATATCATATATTGATTGTAACACTACTTAGCGGTTCATTGATATTTATTCACCGCTGATTTTTCAATGTTTTTCGTCTTTGATGATCATGATGTTAAGATATCTTAGATGAAATTTATGTATAAACTAATGTGGAAATTGTGTCATTGCTAATATTGTAGTATGCGTTGGTGACACCTCTCTGGAAATATTTATACTTAGAGAAGTACTTTCTCTAAGGTCATAAAACTTATGCTTATCATCTGCGCATTGTTATTGGTGCGTTGTGAGCCTATTGTATGTTGCTCCTAGATGTATTTCAAAAAAAAAAAGTACCATTTTTTTTTCCCGAGGGGTGTGGTAATCTGTTGCGTGCATATTTTGACGCACATATTACAAAAATCGATATGGCTATTTAATCTGGGAAAAATATAGACATTCATTCATTTGTGTATGAAAATGCTGTCTATGGTAAAAGCGAGATAATCCATGTTTGATTCACACTTTTGATTATAGGAGTAATCGGTCTGGATATCGATCCAGCGCAAGAATAGTACGCTTGCGTTTGTACTTAATTTTAGGGCCAGAAAATATATTAATTTGCTTATTGTGTTTATGGCCTGAATTCATATGTATTACATGTTATTAGTACAAGTAGAATCAGTCCTATATTGTATATTTTGGATGGGTAGGAGGGACTAGATTCTTGTTAGCGGAAGTATGAGTTGTCTTAACAAGTCGTGATGAGTTCCGATGTACTGCTAAGAATGGCGGGGTACGTTTTTCAAGAGCTGGTCCCTTCGTCAAGAAAAAATGTCTTACGAAGTGGTTTTTTCTTCTGGAGGAGATAGTGTCTCTACGATAGTTTGTGTTAGAGACTCTCCTTATGTCAGTATATAGATGATTCGGACTCCAGGTAAACCCAGCTCGTATTTTTGATGATCTCTCGTCGGTTAGGCCTAGCTTGACTTTTGGGTGCTTCGATATGCTAGTGTCGTGTTTTGTATCGACGAAGATGACAGATTTTCCTGCAGCGGTTATGGCTACGTGAACTAACCTGATCACCGTAGTGCTGCATGGAACCATTCATGAAATCCTTTATATATCCATTGTAAATTAACTTTGGCTGATATTCTTCCTATGAATGAGTGAACGACAACTCAGGAAGGTAGCCATGTTGGATTTCGGTCATCATATGTTTTGATCACTGCCAAGAGAACAGATTATTTATCTTATTATCGGACAGTGACAGAGAGATCTCAATCCTGCTAGAAACCCCCTTTTCGTGGTTTCATAAGATGATGTATCATGACATTGAACTTTGATGTACTGCCCATTATTTCTGCATGTGTCATGACTTCAGATCTGCTATGTATACCTACAAATTGTTATGTCAACAAAGCCTGATGTACTCGTATGTCCCAGTGTGTACGTCTGAATAAATTGAGTAAACTAAGATTCCAGCAGTCTGCATTGGTGCCTTGTAGACACATGTGTATGAGTGATTATATTGGTCAGCACACGAACAGTACACCATTCGCGGTAATCACACTCTACACTACTACTTCATACATACACCATCCTGCGTCGGCTAAAGTGACCAAGTTTAGGGCCTGCTTCCCCTGGAGCCTTTGCCTTCCCTAACTCAGGACTAGGGTGAGTTACCCATTTACAGCTGGGTAGACTGGAGCATGCCTGATCTCAACAACACACCACTCTTCCTTACAGAGCAGACAGACTGATACTTTGCAGTGGTGTACTACAGGTGTAGTAAGAAATAACGTCTTTACAATAACTTTCCTATCAGCGTGCCTTTCCAAATAAAGGCCGAAATACTTGTGTCCAGTAATGTGTAGTGGAAGACGAATAACACAGAATAGATGTGTAGGTTAAAGTCACGAATGGATGAACTCTTAAATAAATAATGGAGGAAACCTTGAGTTTTGTGAAAAGTAAATAAATTAGTAAATAAATAAATAAGGAAAGTTATATTTAGTGATTGCATGAGGAAACCCGCACGAAGCAGTCACCTGCTCTTGCAGTGGGGATTTCTGTGTTAAGTTATTTGCAGAGAAGAGGTTGCCAGACTCATTTACCGTTATTCACCCACAAGCAGATTATACATGTCAAAATGCAAATATAAAAAGATAACATGTACCTTTACAACTTTCCCCGACATCGGGTGAACACACAGAAAACGTCGAATATTATCGGGAACTGATATAAGATGCCATCCCTTTAAGTGGGTTAAGTGTCTAACTGGGTGCACTTGAAGTAGAATCCTAGAACTTGGCGCAAAGTGTAGACTCTGGAGTTACTACCTTCTAATCTTAGAATTTACTTCCAGTCCTATAACCTGTTCTACATTGGGACCCTAATATTCCGTGTTCCTGGCTGTCTATGATTTCTCATCGACAAAATTGGAAGTCAATTAAGTAGTTTTAATAAAGCGGTGTGTAATAAGCAAACGTTTCGCAATACACCCATGTTGCTTCCTTGAGGAGAGGTCCAAGCAGGAGCAGTCTATCGTTGCATCTCAAATGCAAAACCAATTGTAAATAAGTGTCTGATTTTAATAGGGGTCCCCCAGTACCCTCAAGTAGAACACTACATGACAATATTTCCCTTTACATGGCATTTTCAAACTCCATGACCATAAAAGGTCTTGCCACTTTCGTTGTTACTTACGATGTTTACAAACTTATTACTACCCAGATCTATCACTGATAATATATTCCAAGATGTTACTTTATCGTAGTTGATAATCACTATAAAGTCAATCTGCCGGACGTATTACATCCCTGTTTGTATCTTAATCTTTAACAAGATTGATATCTTCTGAGATCCCAGTGAAATCGGCCGTGTATTTGGGCTCGTCATGTTTGCGAACTGACGCCTTGTCTCCATATATCATCTGTCATCCATACTGGAACCCCTGAGCAACCTAGATTGTGGCAATCATCTGCAGCCCGTGTCCCTTTATCAAAGGCTATTATCTACCTTCACTGACAAAACGTCTGAGATTTGGCTCTGTGTCGTCTGGCGATGTTTGTTCAATCAACCCGTCTCGATACCTACAGACACTATATCTGTCAGCCGGAAGCAGTTGCATAATCTATTACGCAAACAAATTTACCATGCACAAATAGAAGTCAATGTTGCTTCGAAAACAGGTCAAGCGGTTAGGTAGTAACACGATATGATAAGATAACATTGGTCGATGAGAGCGGGAAAATGCGATATGGAGCGGGTGAGAAAGAATAATTGGAAGGGCACAGAAGAAAGTTAAAGGAGGTCACAGGAAAATGCAACGAACGAAGATTAGGCCTGTCACAGCCTTCAACAAAATTATGCAAATACGTTATACCATGTGCCTTCCGCTCGGCGTTCTCCCATGTCTTCCCTATCACGTTCGTGTCTGTCTCCAAATCCTTCATGTGTTTCTATGTCTCAGTCTACTTCTTCCACTCTGATGATTTCAAAACAATGCTAACCTTGTAATGCTATAATCTTATTCCCTCAAGCTACGTCATATCGAAAGCCAGCGTCTTTTGATCACCCCATATTCCAATGGTATTTTACTGTTTAAAGTCACTCCTGATGCATAATAAGAATCAGCTTCATTCTCTGACTCATTCATTACATTTCAGCTCCGTATAGTAGCATAGACCTTTAACAAACATCTGAAACTGAACGTCATTACTGCGGTCATTACACGATATCACAAGTAAATAACTCGTTAGAATTAGGGGCAAGTTTAACTTTGTGGAGGTTTTCTCATGTTTGACACAACTTTCTCTCGCTTTGAGTTTTCATATACAGCCATCCCTGCTTAGCGCTGTTAATACGTTCTTGAAAACTCAAGCGCTAACCAAAAAAGAGCTAAATGAAAATTTATTTCCCATCAGAGTTAATAGAAATCAAATTAATTCATCCCGAAGCACAGAAAGGTGTATCAAAATTAAGTAAAAAGTGATTTAAAAAACTAGCTAACGGCATTGATTAAGTACATATAATTATCAGACATATTGAATTGAATACAAACGAAATATTATTATGTACTGTGCTTTTAACAAAAAAATATTATAGGACTTCAGTCGTGGCTACTTCCGTCGTTCGTGGATACAGTTGTCACGACAGAGTTGTCTTCATCATCAGACGACAGGTTAGCAGAAAGTATTGTAAGTGCCGAAAACGTGTTCTGGGCTACAGAAATATAAGGCTTGGATGTTTGTTCAATGATATCCAGGAGACTTTAAAAAAAGAATTGAGTTTGCATTGTAACCTTCTTTTTCTCTTCAAGAAACACCATGTAGCAATTAAGATTTTGTTCTATGTTGCAAATTAACAGAAATGTGGATCCCATTTTGGGGTCATGCTTCATTATCCTAGAAATGACAATGCTTGTTCGACATCCCACCACCTTGAATGATCTTGATGAGCAAGTGAAAGCTATATTTCTGCCGTCCATGGCATTTTGCGCTCAGCGTAAGATCGAATATTTTTAAGCGTATAACAGTGTGACAGAATGGGGCGCCCCTCTCAATTCCTGTTTCACTCCGGCAGTAATCGGTGCATTTGTGGCACTGATTTTATTGCGTGCTTTCAATTGTCACACTTTCTTTCTTTCTATCTTTCTATGATATGTAGAGATAGTTTATATTTTCAAGTATTCTTTCACTACTTTCAGTATATTGTGTCTTGTCTGTTATCTGACACTCCTTGTGGATGATAAACACCTCACATTTGCAGGGAGAGGTAGAGATAAGCTTACGAGAGGCAGGTTGGTAAAATTCCCTTGTACCAAACTTGGCCGCTACGGATTAACACGTACATCGCCCAGCACTATCTGCCTAATCACCGATAAGACGGGTGCGTGCATCACCAAAGCCTGGAATACAAGGAGACAACTGATGGACTGACACATATAAGAGATTACTTTGTGATAAAGTAATGAATGTTGCTTTTGGAACACGTTGTCATATGAGGTTAACGACATGTTCGCGAGTCTGTACGCAAGGCTTCGTAAATCTTATTGCCATTTATGGTAATACGTGACCTTTTGCTTTACGCACCTTATGTCTCGTGGAATATTTTGAAAGTACCACACTCTTCACCCGCCTGTTTGAACATGATCGGAGCGTTTTATTTAACTCTATAACAAACAGATGCGTGGGAGACCTGGAATATAACCTGACACGTTTCAGTGTTATTGCACTGTGAAGATCGCTTGCCAAGATACCAGACCTTGCTAGAAGTGAAGCCTAGAATTCAGAATTCCTTCTTAACATACCGGACACCTTTTATTGGAGAATTTTGGACGGACTTTCAAAGCCCAGGAAATCTCTTTCATATTAAATAAGGAAACCGGGACTGAGGAAACTGAAGGACCGCACACGAAGTCAGAGAAGTCAGTATTACATTAACGACACCCTAGATGCGTGTAAGAGGCCTATTCAAGTCTCTTTTATTCATCTGAGCAAAAGGTCTGTGAGCCAGGATTGACTTATTGGTGGTTTCAGCAGAAATTACTATCTCTGGAAGCAAGTGAAGGTAGAAGTGGACTGACTTTGTGCGAGACGCCATCATAAGAGGGTCTTATAGACAGACGCAGGACCAGCTTGGCCGTTACCCCTTGACTTTCTATGAACGTGCTGCGCCTTTAACCTAGACCAGAGACGAGCGAGAGCAGTGTACACAGAGCCCATCAGCGGAAGCAGAAACTACTATTGGCAGCTAAGTGAAAAATATACGCTGCCAAAGTGAACTTCCTTTATAAGAATTCTATCATCTATCAATAATGAATCGTTTCTTTTAAACAATTCAAATTCTTCTCAAACTGTTAAAATTTAAGTGATTATTAAATTTTGTTAATTGTAATGTTACAAATTTAACTCCCATTTAATAATTTTGAAGTTACTGCATGTTTGTCTCAGTCAATTTACTACACACACTCTAAACAAAGCTATACCACAATAGTAAGAATTCCACTGAGTAAATCAGGGGTGGGGGCTTGAACGAGCTGAAATTAATAAGTGCTTAATTCCTTCACAAAAGTTGTCGGCAGATTCTAGAATTAACGTGCTCTGCCAAAGCAGCATTGTTTTCGCTTATCTGAATATCTTGTAAAGACTCCCTTTGTAATAGAAGTGTCATTACTCTTCTATCTACATCTCTGGGCCAAGCTGGTCCAGAGAAGTTCGTTCGTTCGTTCGTTCTCTCTCCATCTCCCCTCCCTCTCTCTCTCTCTCTCTCTCTCTCTCTCTCTCTCTCTCTCTTAACATACTTAAATTTAATTATGACTGGATGTTACAAATGTATGTTATTATTTTACCTTGATAATGTTGTATGCTTAAATAATGCTCAAAATACATATGCGATTGAAAGGATACGATATGTAAGATGACAGAGAGAAGAAGGGCAGAATGTAAGACGGGCCTGCGTGCCCAATTCTTAACCCTTTGAAAATAAAGTTCGTTCGTTCGTTCTCTGCCAAGAGTAATCTTGTGCGAAGGTAGATACCTTTGAAGCCCATATTAGATACTCTTGAGTTTTGGCCACTGTTGGACCACTACTGCAAAGCAGGGGAGGCAATACAGTCACAAACAGAAATATGGCATAAAATAGAAACAGCGTTATATTGAAAAAGCGCAAATACAACAACGTATAACGGGGGGGATTTGTGTAGTTTTAAAGTTAAAGGGTATGTTCTTTCGATATTGTTGTAAAAAGTATGGTAAAGTATATAATGTAAAGGAAATTGAATTAGCATTAGTAAAATTTAAAATTGGGACGAAACAAAACAAAAACTTAGCTCAAATATACTGGCCCTAAAAACTAGATTCCGATGACGAATGCCTGTCATGATTACTGCCCTCACGTCGTTTTAGAATTAAAGAAGTCTCTCTCCAGTTTAATCCCTATCTTGCCCTGGAAATCCACCACAAGTTTACCTCAAGAAGTGTAACCCAAGAATTTATGGCTTATAACTGTCCTGATAAAGTCAGCCTCGCGCTCACGAAATGTTTATATCATCTGTCAGTGTAAAGATTTCACGACATTGCTGGTTGAACGTTGTGAGACGGGAGCAGATGTCTCTGAGTACGTCTCTGTTGTTTATGAACAAACCATGTGGAACAAACTTCGGTACGTTTCAGTGTTGAACCCTCCATATATATATATATATATATATATATATATATATATATATATATATATATATATATATATATATATATATATATATATATATATATATATATATATATATATATATATATATATATATATATATATATATATATACATACACACACACATATATATAGGGCGGTAATGAGTTATTAGCCTGGGGCAGGAAATATCCTGTTTGCAGAGGTGGTTCTGCAGCAATTTATTGCACTTCACATAAGCGCCACCTAGGGCATGTCTAAGAAAGCAAGTGTCTGGTTATACTCATATATTAATACGCTTTGTGGTGCTTGCTAATCCGGCTTGACCCCGACAGAATTGTCCAAACCATCTTATCTTGGATCTTTTGCCGTGCTCCGCACCTGGTGTTGTTCAAACAAAGCCTTTAATCTTTTCATTTCCTATTAGATCTCTTAATTCCTAGCAACCGCTTTTCTCTGGGACCTGACTTCATGCTTGTGAATATTTAGGTCCTCTTTACCTGGCTAATGTTCATGTCTGGCTATCGTAGGCAGTGTTGTGGAAGACATATTGTGTTTACAATTTGATATCGTGGACATATACACTACTGGATGGCAAATGTTTGGGTAAAATGATAAGTCAATTTCTTCTTCTTGCTGTTCTTCATTTTCTTGTCCTCATCAGCCTCTTCTCCTTCTTCTTCGTCTTCTTCTTCTCCTTCCTTTTCGTCTTCTTCTTCTTGTGTGTTTATTTATTGTGTCTACCTTAATAATAATAAAAATAATTACTAATAAAAGATATAAGTAATGTTAACAAACTAACATACCAGTCTATAAATAATACTAGTACATACCATCACCATGCTAAGCGGTTTGAAAAAAAAAGAAAATTAATGCCGATTTGATAAACACCAACAAGCCTAGGGGTCTAGAGGCCCTTCTTGGTTTAAACCGTCCCTGGTTTGAGGGACAATTCTTGGCAAATATAATTTTCAATTTGACGTGTGACAATGCATCGTCATAAAACAAAAGGCTGGAGTTTTCGTTATATCGGGAAACATATGGCGATCAAGAGAAAACAAGTCTAACATTAAAATAAGAATCTTCAATTCAAATGTCGTCGGTCTTACAGTATAGTTCTGAAACATGGAGAAGAACAAAAACAACAACCACAAAGATACAGACTTTCATAAATGGCTGCTTGTATTAGATGAGTAGAATAGGATTGAAGTGGTATGGCACGATCACTAATGTGGCACTCATGACAATAACCAGACAAGTGCCAGTGGAACAAGAGATGATGTCACAGATGAAAATAGTGCAGCAGTAATCATCCACTTTTGCCCCTCCCCATCTAGAGTACATTTTTTGCAACATGAACGAAGGATTCACCAGTGCAATTAACACGTGGGCCATCTGGTAATTAAGCCCTATGTGAAACAGAGAGCGAAGCGCGGAGCATGGCGTAATATATTCTTTGATCAGAGGAACACACGATGTTCAGTCTGACGGACCTTGGATTGTAAAACTTTCAGGTGAAAATTGCGTAGCTGATTTTCGGCAAGGCGGAGATGATGAAAGTCAAGAGGTGGTAAAATTACCTTTGATTCAAGAAATCGAACGGCAAATTGGCTCGGGTCTGGCAGTGGTGTGACTTTCACATTAAAGAACGATAGTACGGAACATATCAATATATACCATGTCTCTCCGATAGCCATGATCAGTTGCCAGAAATCTATCTGAATTCACTAGCTCGTTATCTTAAGATTTCTCGTACAGAGTGAAAATTAATAGATTTTCGTGGAGTGTTTCAGCTTTCTGATTGCGGTAATTTATATACTAGCCTTGAAGTTATTTAGTGTGTTTAAAGTTTTCAATAAATATTTCACTGAGATTTTCTGTGCTAATTAAATAACTTATAGCTAACTTTCCAGCCGTAAAGTAAATTTAATTACTCGCTATTTTTCCAGTAAGAGATGTTTTAAATTGACTTGTACATACATTAAATAACTGTCTACTGACGGCATATATTATTTACTTCTATCCATTTTATGTAACTTCTTTTTAAATGACTAGTGTTCATATCACGCGTTAACAGAATGATAGGATAAGCTAGACACGTGTGTTTTAAATCTAATTTATTGCAGTGGTGAAGAGGTCCTATTTTAACACGTGTTAGATATGATATTGATAATTTGATAAATGTTTACATTCTCTTTTATATAGGCTGGTCAAAACCTGAGTACTACCGGCTTTTCTTATGGCCATATGAACTTATGATCATACGAACTTATAATTTTATAAGCATCCAAAAATATTTAATATTAATGAGCTTCTTGCTGTGACCTGTGCGGTCCAATTTTCCTCATTTTCCTGAGAGAAACCAGAATAGAACCATTGAATTATAATATTAACTGGGCCAGAACTATTACCAGATTTACTTATATATATATATATATATATATATATATATATATATATATATATATATATATATATATATATATATATATATATATATATATCATCAGCCAACTGTGGCAATATATTGTCAGCAACAACTGTGTAACTTAAACCTAGCGTTTCAGCCACCTGAGGCTAAACAACCTAGGAACTGTAGATGTTCTATTTATTCTACATCGGCGATCACCACGCATGAACCTTACTCCAACCAACTGAAGGCATAGATAACTTATTGTATCCAGTACAAATTTAACACCGACTCTAGCGACTCCTGTGAAATTTGCAGTCAGCAACCACGGAGAGTCTGGGGCTGGATTTGGCAAACTTAAATTTGACACTGTATATATATATATATATATATATATATATATATATATATATATATATATATATATATATATATATATATATATATATATATATATATATATATTACTTATTAGTGTATTTCCTTGGAATGCCTGCGACAACTACTGGGGTAAGTGTATCTGAAAGTGGCCACTGCGTGTATGTGAACTGAATGAACAGAGAAAGAAACTTATGTCTTTTGTTAACACCATATCCTTATATGGTATCTTCTTTTTTTTTTTTTATCTCAATAATATGACTAGTCACGGGATAGTTTACATTAGGAACCTATTCTTTCCCCATACTGATTATTTCATAACTTATTGTTAACCTTTGATCTTTTGGGTTAATTAACCTCTGTTGGGATCGTCCTTTCTTTTCCTTTACCAGAGGGGAGAACCTATTTGATTAATTTTCATTTTGTCTGTAAACCATGATCTCTTGATGCATGTGATTTATGTTGTGATTTTCTATTTATAATAAACTTTATTAAACCTCTAGTTATTGTGTCGGTCAATCCCTATCTATTATATGTTATCCATAGTTTGTTTTCACGTTCGTACGTATTTGTCACAGAATTGTGTGCACGTGATTGCAGTGTAACTTGTATTTTCGTACAAGGAGAGAAAGTGCGTCTGATTTAAATATCGTCGTCCAGATAGGCTGGACTAGATAAATTATTATATCCAGAGACTGTCCTTTCTCTTACACGATCACCCTCGTGATAAAAACTATATCTTATCCCTTACTTTTACATTGTCATCACTATCACCTCTGCTCAGAAAGGGCTATAAACATCTATTACCTATCTGATAAATCATACACGACAGATGAGAAGTAGACGCTGTAGATGGATAGGACAGACATTGAGGAAACCTGTTAATAGCAATACCAGGCAGTCCTTATTCTGGAATCCTCAAGGTACGACAGGTAGAGGGAGGTCAATGAACACAAGAGAACTGGAGACAGACATGAAAGGGATGAAGAAGACACGGAAAGACCTTAAGCTGATGGCTGTCACGATTCGAATGAAATTTCTGTCACTTTTAGCCGAGTCGTCTGCCCTGCCCTGTTCTCTATTTTTGTCTACACCCACTTTTCTATCTTATAGCTCCTATTAGCGCTATTTCTGGCATTGGTCATGTCAATCTAACGATGGGCAGGCTAAATTCCACCCCTCTGCACGTGGCAATGTGCTAAAAGTCTAGCTAAAAGTCGTTTCATTCTACCTTTCTTGTAGGGAACGGCTAGTTCCCTGTTTTCTTTGATTTACAGAGAATCCGGGGGAGAAACTTTAACTTTTCATCCTCCCGAATCATGGACTCTGGTCGTTCGTAAGAACTGCCTAGTGTTGCTTCAGATTACGTCTTTTTCCTATATCTAAAGTCGCCAGGGAAACTTTTCCCTACACCCTTATGTCTTGTTACGTTAGATCCTTGCACGTGCAACAGCCACGCCTAAACACCTGCAGACTGTATCTTACTATTTAAGCGAGGTGTCTTTATCACTCAGTGCCATTGTCTTAAGAAAATTCTGCCACTGGACAAAGTGATATTCTGCGCCAGAGCTAAATAGCAGTTGTAGTGTAAGAATTGTTCTTTATTCTGTAAGCACAGATTTACATATTTAATACAGTGGGGTGTTATAGCACACCGTGCTATATATATATATATATATATATATATATATATATATATCTATATGTATATATATATATATATATATATATATATATATATATATATATATATATATATATATATATATATATATATATATATATATATATAGTCTTTTTCCTTAAAGTAAATATTTTTTTCGTGACCGGGATGCTCTGAATTTTATAATAATAATAATAATAATAGCCCCTTCAGTCATAACTGACTATGGGAATGCGCCCCTGAGGTGATAGCCCTCAGCTGCTTATTTTCCTGGTGCTCCTTTCGACGTTTTCTCCTCACCTCTGCTTCTTGTGTGAGCCTCTCTTTGCCCAATCTGAGGTGGCGCCGTAAATAGCATCGCCACTTAGTGCGATCGGCAGCTTCATCCTCCCATGTTGCTGGATCCATGTCCAGTGCCCTCATATCTCTCTTGCACACATCTTCGTAGAAGATATCTTTTGGGATGCGACCATCTTCCATGCGGCGAACATGGCCAAGCCAGCGAAGTCTGCGCTGTCTAAGAAGCGTATACATACTTTGAAGGCCATCACGTGACAACACCTCGACATTTGTCACTTTATCTTTCGACGAGATGCCGAGGATGCGGCGTAGACAACTCAAATGGAAGGTATTGAGCCTTCTTTCTTGCTTAGCATAGGTCGTCCAGGTCTCGCTGCCATATAGGAGTGTGCTGGTGACGCAGGCATTATATACCGCAGCTTTGGTCTTCATTGTGAGTTTAGAGTTTCCCCAAACACGCGATGTGAGGCGGGCAAAGGTAGCTGCAGCTTTGCCAATGCGGCTGTCGATTTCTGTATCCAGTGAGAGTTTGTCATTGATGGTAGACCCTAGGTATGTGAAGTGGTGCACCACTGCCAATTCATAGTTATCGATAGTGATAACTGGTGCAGCACCCACATCCTGACTCAGCACATTCGTTTTCTTTAGACTTATTGTGAGGCCAAAGTCCTTGCATGCTTTAGTGAAGCGATTCATCAAGCTCTGAAGCTCCTGTTGGCTTTGAGTGACGACTGCAGCATCATCAGCGAACAACAAGTCTCTTATAGTGACCCTTCTGATTTTTGTTTTTGCCTTCAGCCTTGAAAGATTAAACAGACGGCCATCTGACCTAGTGTGAAGGCATATTCCTTCAGTTGCATCTCTGAATGCATGTTTCAAGAGTAAGGCAAAGAAGATTCCGAAGAGGGTCGGAGCCAGAACACAGCCTTGTTTAACGCCACTTCGTATATCAAAGGGCTGTGACGCGCTTCCAGCATATTGGACTGTTCCCTTCATGCCGTCATGGAATGACTTTATCATTTCCAGCATTTTAGAAGGGCAGCCTATTTTCAGGAGGATTTTAAAGAGTCCATCCGTAAGAGCGTCGTAATAAATCCTATATGTTCACAATTTCCTGCGGCTCGTAGCCGCAGTAACAGGTGAAGGAGATTAAAACGAGTGCAGAAATACTTGCACCCACTGATATATATATATATATATATATATATATATATATATATATATATATATATATATATATATATATATATATATATATATATATATATATATATATATATATATATATATATATATATATATATATATATCCACACAACGAGGACTTTTGCTGGCGAGCGAGTATCCAGTAGGCGCGCTGGGGCTCCTCATGCTGCATAATGAAGACTTGAGCTCTAAGACGGGTGACGAGTACTGGCAACTGACAACTCCTCTCGGTCGTTATGTCAGTATACTCAGAGGTAACCGGCTAAAATTGGGTCGGACAGTGCAGCCGAAAATGACTGGATGGTGAAGGTGACAGCCCGTATGGGCTGAGATAATGGTTAACTGCAAATGCTGTAGGTAAATAATCCAGGACGCAAGACTACTGCTTACGAGTAGGTAACATAAATCGATGTTGTGTGTTATACTCCAGAGAGCACGAATAACGTGTGCTTTATAAGTACTTGCTATCGACGAATCCTTTCTGTCGGCATGCCCGTATACTCAGAGTTAATTGGCTGTTAATGGGTCGGACAGTTTTGCCGAAAATGACTGGATGGCAAGGGCGACAGCCAGTATGTGCTGGAACGATAGACACTGTCAACAATAGGCTGTGGTTAAGAAATCCCCGAAGGAGCCTTATAGCTGTAAACTGGAAGTATGTGAAGAGACTGAAGATGATAGAACGAATTCTATTTTTATATATAAAATTGCAAAAACTCTTTACAGTAATATTATACACACTACCAAGCGGAAAATTGGGTAATTGTTGCGTGATAAATTCTCGCAACATCGTTTTATTACAATATCTATTTTATAACGCAAGGGCAACAACTGCTTGAAATTTATAGTCACTTTTCTCGGTAAGCATTTGTCTTCCCGCGTTGGTATTGAATGCAGTTAAGTTTTGAGCTGTGGTCTTTTTGCGCTGGACTGCGCATGACTGGTCTTGTTTTTTGGTCGATCGGTTTCCGCCCACCACTAGTGGAGTGAGCGATTTGAATGGCGAAAGAGATGCCTCGTTGAAGAGGGGATCTTCGCTATTTTTTGTTCTGTCAGGGATGTGTAGTCCTCTTAATGGATATTTCGTTTATTCGAGATAATACCTCTAGTGTTTCCCACATGTCGGGAGGCGTGATATTTCTGTGTATTTCCTGAAAGCAAGGTAAATTGACTTTTCATTAACTCTATCGATTTTGGGTCGTGAGCGATTTCGATTCATAGCCTGTCTTCGAAAGTCGTCGTCACGAGATGTTTTCCCAGCTCACATGTCGCTGTATTGTACTGCATCGGTTGATGCATGTCCCAAGGACCATTACTTGCTACTTTGTTAAATGAACTAGGTTTGGAAAACCTTTATTATCTAGAGGATATTTTTGAGGACATTATTTATACTTCGGCAGACGTGTCTGTCTTGCTGAAGTCAGACTAAGGAGAGTGAACTGATCTCATACATCTGGTTATCTCCTGGCTGTTATAGAAAAGGATGGAGTTTTTCACCTGACTACATTTACAGCACTATGAAATATAACATGCATCTGACTCATCATTGTAATGCTGTCTACCGTCTATTGCTGTATTGAATGTTGCTGTGATAATGACTGTTTGATGTGCCTACATATTCGCGTAACCATTTTGTCACTGTGGCGTCCACAATAAATAATGAAGAAAAACGTCAACGGCTGTTACAAGAATCATTGACTTTATACGTCGTGAGTTTACTGACGTCCTATGTGGATTGCCCTGTTATTTTTGTATGAACATTGTTTTGACTGAACACATCTGCACACTACACAAAACCAGACATGCGGATACCATCCATCATCATATGGCATCACGCATCATTTGGTGGCCATAAGCTGGTTTGATTCTGGTACCAGCAAACACGGGGTCCCTTACCCACTTCATTTTCAACAAGAATTCATCAGCATCCTTCAAGAAATTAACATTCTTCAATACAGTCAACATCTTCAAAATTTTCAAAGTACTCGGCGTTGCCCGGTAAAAGTCAAAATTTCAACTTTTTGACGGAAACAAGAATTTGACAGTACCCGGCGTTGTTACATGTTGCCGGATAACTCGGACTGCTGTTATCTTTTACGCAAGTCAAGCAAGTTGCTGCTGTCAAGGTTCCAGTGCTGTCGTTTTTGTGAAGGTCAAGTGCCGGTTGAAACGGGTTGTTTTCTGAAGAAGGCCAAGTACCGATTTCCATCAACTTACTTTTGGATTAGAAGGTCAAGTGCCGAAACAACTCAACACACAGTATTTCAGAAGCTCTTGTACCATCGTGTTAGCAGTGGAAGCAGTTCAGATGTGCCATCATCGTTGGAGCTTCGCTCTTTAGGACGTTGATTGACATCCGTTTTTTCTGCTGTTCTACGATTGGAAGCCTATAAGTTAAGTGGCCTGTTTGTATGTAAACTGTGCCCTTATACTTCTGCTGAGTCTTCTGTGTATCATCTCATTCTATATGTTATATGTCTATATGTTATTTGTATATTTATATGTTTATATTTCAGCGGGTTCTCGGTTGGGTGGTGTCTCCGTTAGATTATGCCACGTCATAGAGGTCGTCTATTGTGAGCGTTTTCTGTAGGGTTTGCAAATTTCCGATACTGGAATTTGCTAAGCGACTTCTGTTGCTATTTATGTTAGCTGTGATGACATGTTTTAATATTGTTTTCGTTATTATTTCGCATTCTTTAGTTTTGTTTTGATTTGTTTGTATTTGTTAGCCTACTCTTGTCTATAATTTAGTTTCATACAACATTTTTGTTTATACACTGTGGTGTCATGTATTTTGTTTAATTCTATCGCAGATATCGTCACATTTTTTGTGATATTTCATTAATTTCTGCTTTATTTTTAGTTGATTTCTGCGAACGTTTTTGTATTGTTGCTGATCTTTGTTATTGTTTACATTGTTATTGTTTACATTGTTTGTATTGTTTACATTTTCAATGTTTACATTCTGCATGTGTTTACATAGTCATTGTTTACAGTTATAGTAATTAGTTAATGGGCTATGCTAATGCACTGTTACTACTACACTGATGATAAATGAATGATGAATAGTGTCGTGCACTATTGAATGAGAAGTGCACTTATGATCAAGAATTGAGTGCTGATATTTCATATACAAGTTCTTTGATTGGAGACTTGTTTCCCACAGAGACTGGGATAATATAATGTGATGTGAATATACAAGTGCTTAATTAAGACTTGTTACACTTAGGTTTGAAATAAATTAGTTAATTATTTCAGGTTTTGGACTCATATGTTAGACAACATGTCTACATTTGAGCACTTTATTGAGCAGGGTAAATTGCTTGGGAAGACTGGTGATAAGTTAGAAGAATTTGCAACTGCTCGATATGATAAAGCAATGGAAGCTGAACAAAAGAAACTGCAGATGCAGGTGGATGAAAAAAGATTCCAAATGGAAATGGAAAAACAAAAAAGGGAATCAGAAGATGAGGAAAGAAAACTCCAGCTACAGCTAGAGGCTGAAAATAAAAGACTTGAAAAAGAGGCTGAAAATAAAAGACTTGAAAAAGAGGCTGAAAATAAAAGACTTGAAAAAGAAGCTGAAAATGAAAGACTTCAAAAAGAGGCTCAGGCTGAGGAAAGAAGATTACAGAGAGAGTCTGATGAGAGGAAAGAGAAAGCAAAAATGGAACATGAAGAAAAGGTCTTAGCTTTAGAGTTGGAAAAATTGAAATTGACGAGCATGAGTAATGGTAATGATTCAAACAAGGGTTCATCTTCTGGTAAGGCTAATAATGATACTTTTAAGATTAAGTTACCAACATTTAGTCCTTCCAGTGATGACATAATGTTCTATCTGGACAGATTTGAACAAGCATGTACAGCTCATAACATAGACAAAGCAAAATATGTTTATCAGTTATCAGGGATACTGACAGGTAAAGCTCTAAGTATATTAAATATGGTGGATGAACCTGACAAGAACAATTATGAGGTTGTCAGGGCCGCTTTGTTAAAGAAATATCAGCTTAACGAAGACGGCTATCGTCTACAATTTAAAAACATGTTACCTGAAAATGGAGTTGAATTCTCCGAGTTTATTGCAAGAATACGCATTACTTTCTCACGATGGGTTGAACTATCTAAGACGGAAAAAACTTATGAAGGACTTATGGACTTAATACTTAGAGACAAAGTCATGTCGTCTGTCAATGAGTCTTTCCTTGCTTTCCTTCATGAACGTAAACCTAAAACAATAAAAGAAATGGAAGATTTCTGTTGCCAATACGTAACTGCGCACCCACACATAACCATGGGTAACTCTAAGGTGAAAGAAGGTTTACCAGTTGCTTCGGCAGCTCCGTATGGTCAAAACTTTGCTCGTAGATTCCAACAAAATTTTGATAGAAAGAGTAGCGGTAATTTCTGTCAAAATCATGGAAATCAATTTCATGGTGATTCTTCTTCGAAGAATTGGAGACAACCTGATAGTACTCGTTACTATCACCCTAATAATTATAAGCATTTCAAAAGAGGATATGGTAATAGAGGTTATTCCTGCCGAAGACCTCAGAACCAAACAAATAGATGTTCGCATCAATGTGAACATGATAGTAATCGTGGAAACTGGAATTCGAACCAGGATAACAATTACAATAGAGACAATAATAACTGCATAGTCGGGGTAGATCTCAACACAAAAAAAAGAGATATCAGCAGGCTAATGCTGTACAACAGGAAACTGAGGGAGCCTGTAATCATGTTGTTGATAGTAAAAACTTTGACGCTGTCACTGGTTCTGCTTTTGACTTTGAGAGAGCAAACAAATGCCCCCAATGCAGTACTTTATTCGAACCGGGTACCATAACTACTTTGAGTTGTGGTCACCCACTTCCCGCTCTTCCTGCTGCTGTTGCGCATGACGGGAGGGGTTCTTTAATTCTACATAAGGGTCTTGTTAATGATACTCCGGTCTCACTACTTTTCGATTCCGGATGCACCACTATTGGTGTTAGACAATCGCTTGTAGATCCATCTTGTGCTACAGGAAGGGTTATTAAATGTGTCACATTTGGCGGCACTCTAGAAAAATATCCTACTGCTGTAATTCGCATTGCCACTCCTTTCTTTACTGGAGATGTGCATGCTTGTCTCTTACCTAATCCTATTGCGGACCTTATTATTGGTCGTATTCACGGAGTTAGGGAGTGTACCCCACAGCAGATTGCTGCTTGGGAAGATAATAACATGCAAGCTACAAATGCAGTAGTTACAAGAGCACAAGCTCTACAAACACCCGAAACTTCACTGAATAGTGATAATGAAGTTGATAGCCAAGATAGTCACTTAGTAATCACTCGTGAC
Source organism: Oreohelix idahoensis (assembly GCA_024509875.1). Taxonomy (NCBI): domain Eukaryota; kingdom Metazoa; phylum Mollusca; class Gastropoda; order Stylommatophora; family Oreohelicidae; genus Oreohelix; species Oreohelix idahoensis. The sequence continues at coordinate 866,087 of JAMPIV010014244.1, forward strand.
TCTTTCATAAAATTGCAAGAAGAAGATCCTTCTTTAAAAAAATTCTTCGTTCTTGCGAAGAAAGGTGATCCGAATCAGGATACAAATAGAAAATCTTGGATTGCAATGAGAAACGGCGTACTTGTACGTATGGTACAAGATTCGACTACGTCGGCACATTCGCAAATTCTTGTTCCCAAGAGCATGAGAGTGCAAATATTACAACATGCTCATGACTCGCAATGTGCTGGACATATGGGTTTTGCCCGTACGAAGTCGAGAGTCCTTGCGGCTTTCTTTTGGCCTTTTGTCAATAAGGACATTCGTATTTACTGCCGATCATGCAAGGTATGTCAGGAGGTCAAATCTAGAGGACCACGACATGCTGCGCCTATCCAGGCTGCTGACATTCCTATTCGGCCGTTTCAGAAAATGGCCATAGATATTATTGGCCCTTTTAAGGTCAAGTCGGCCAGAGGACATCAGTTTATCCTTACATGTGTCGATATGTGCACACGTTGGCCAGAGGCTATTCCTCTTAAGAGCATATCTACTACAGATATCGCAGATGCTCTTTGGTTGATATTTTCTCGCTTGGGGTTCCCCAGAGAAATATTGTCAGACCATGGCACTCAACTCATATCTGACACTATGTCACAGGTAATGTCTACCTTACATATTGAACGATCTCTCAGTAGTATCTACCATCCTATGTCTAATGGGTTAGTTGAGCGTCTGAATAGAACGCTCAAGACTTTGCTTGGTAAGATAACTGAAGATCATCCTCAAGATTGGGACAGGGTTTTACCCGCGGCTCTCTTTGCCTATAGAGAAGTCCCTAATGAACACACAGGATTTTCTCCCTTCGAACTTGTCTTTGGCGCGCGTCCACGCGGCCCTATGTCTTTATTACACGATCTCATCACTGCCGATGATATTAGCGATGAAACTCAATCCTCATATGAGTATGTCATTGCTCTTAGACAAAAGATCATTGAGGCATGTAAGCTAGCAACTGCTTCATCAGAAATTGCTAAAGAGAAGGCAAGGCAGTTTGCTAACAAGAATAGATGTCTACGACAACTTTGTCCAGGTGACAAAGCATTCGTCCTACTCCCCAGTAGGGAAAATAGACTTCTTATTGCATGGAAAGGTCCGTATGCAATAGTCTCTCGGATTTCCGATGTTGACTATGTGGTCGATATTGATGGAAAGCATAAAACTTTCCACATAAACATGCTTTCGGAATTTCACGAACGTCCGGACTATTTGCTGCCTATTTTCCAGGCAACGGATGATGCTCCTGCACCTCACGGTCATTATTCATCCCTGTCTGTCATACAGGATGAGGAAGCTACCTTCTCTGATGTCAACCTTCCCCTTCCAGTGGTTCCATTACATTCCACGGAATCTTGGAAAAACGTTTCTGTTTCTCCTAATCTTTCTGGTGACGAACATCGACAAGTCTCGTCGATGTTACAAACATTTCAGGATGTTCTCACTGACATTCCTGGACACACAGATGTCATAGAACATGACATAATTCTTACCGACAATAATCCAATTAGGGTTAGGCCGTATCCTATTCCTATACACTTTCAGTCGCAAGTGGAAAAGGAATTGGATGAAATGATTCAATTAAATATAATTGAACCATCGACTTCACCATATTCTTCTTCCATGGTTATTGTCCGGAAGAAGGATAAGAACATACGAATTTGCGTTGATTATCGCAAATTGAATCAGGTCACAAAGTTCGACGCTGAACCGATGCCTTTGTTAGAAGATCTACTGATTAGACTTTCTAATTCTAGATTCTTCACTAAACTTGACTTGTCTAAAGGTTATTGGCAAGTGCCTTTAGCAGAGCATGCCAAACCTCTTACTGCTTTTTCTACACCTAGGGGTCTATTTCAATGGAATGTTATGCCTTTTGGTCTCATGAACGCCCCTGCCACTTTCGTTCGCATGATGCGTCGAATTCTGTCACATCGTTCGGATGTCATCGCATACTTAGATGACATCTGTCTCTTCAGTGATACCTGGGAAGATCACTATTTAGGGTTATATGACTTACTGTCCACTCTACGTGAGAATAATTTGACAGCAAAACCTTCTAAAGCTTTTGTTGGTTTTGGTGAAATCTCTTTCCTGGGTCATCGTGTTGGTCATGGTCTCTTGAAGACAGAAGACCACAATACTTCCAAAATACTGAACATCTCTGTTCCTAAAACGAAGAAACAAGTTAGGAGTCTCTTAGGTTTAATTCAATTTTATGGGAGATTTATTCCAAATTTATCTTCGATCATGGCACCTCTCTCAACATTGTTGAAGAAAGGTTCGCCTAATCTGGTCCGTTGGTCTGAAGAATGCCAATCTTCACTAGACCAAATCAAGAATATATTTTCTTCTCCTCCCATCTTAAGATTACCTACTCTTGATAGGACTTTTGTTCTTCGGAGTGATGCTTCATCCACTGGGATTGGAGCAGCACTGATGCAAGAATATGCAAATACTCTGCATCCTGTTATGTACATTTCTAGAAAACTAAATGCGGCAGAGAGGAACTACTCGGTTTTAGACCGTGAGTTGTTAGCGATGGTTTGGTCAATTCTAAAGCTACAAAGATTCCTCCTGGGCGCACATTTCATTCTAGAGACTGATCAGAAAGCTCTTACAGCTATTCAGACTAAGAATTTGAAGAGTTCGAGATCCACTCGATATGCTATAGCTCTTCAACCTTTTCACTTCACGGTACGAGCTATCCGTGGTGCGGATAATGTGATGGCTGACATTTTGTCTAGATGCCCACATGACTCCAACTAATACTTCTGTCCTATATTTCCATATATTACAGAGTCATAACACACCTATATTTCTACAATAGATTAGCACATCTGTACTTACTTTATATGTACACACTATCGTGCTTTGTTGTCATCTTCTTCTGTTCGTTTTTTAAGATGATAGAGGAGGACTGAGTAGTTAATATAAGGGGCCGTTAGTTTACTAAACAGCCACAATTATTAATAATGTATTGTACCTTATGAAGCATATTAGTTATTAATTAGCATTATATTGCTTGTACTTTCTCAGAATGTCATTGTTGAGCTGAGGACTTACCTTACTAGTATCAAGCATGACGAGTTCTAGATTGTGTACTTACCCTCGGAATACCAGAGCATATGTCCTGGATCGTCATGTAGTTTAACTTTACTATGTACTTATGTCATTACATGTCAAAGAATGTACTATTTAAATTTTCCTATCAGATTTGTACATCCATTTTTAAAGACAATATTAGAGTATGCTGTTTAATGATGATTATAGTAACTTGCATACGTATATTGTGTTTACATGCTAACGTGATGTGTGTTGGTGACACCTCCCCGATGTGAATATTTTTTGAGACATATTTATTTTTCTGTTGAGGTATATCCTCACCAGACACTCTATAATTAGCCTAATGTTTGGCAATTTAATTAATTATCAGCGCATAATTCGTGCGTTTTGAGCCGCTTATCGCATGCTCTTTGATATTTAAAAAAAAAAATATGTTCCACATTTTTTTTTATCGGGAGGAGGTGGTGATATGTTGCGTGATAAATTCTCGCAACATCGTTTTGTTTCAATATCTATTTTATAACGCAAGGGCAACAACTGCTTGAAATTTATAGTCACTTTTCTCGGTAAGCATTTGTCTTCTCGCGTTGGTATCGAATGCAGTTAAGTTTTGAGCTGTGGTCTTTTTGCGCTGGACTGCGCATGACTTGTCTTGTTTTTTGGTCGATCGGTTTCCGCCCACCACTAGTGGGAGTGAGCGATTTGGAATGGCGAAAGAGATGCCTCGTTGAAGAGGGGATCTCCGCTATTTTTGTTCTGTCAGGGATGTGTAGTCCTCTTAATGGATATTTCGTTTATTCGAGATAATACCTCTAGTGTTTCCCACATGTCGGGAGGCGTGATATTTCTGTGTATTTCATGAAAGCAAGGTAAATTGACTTTTCATTAACTCTATCGATTTTGGGTCGTGAGCGATTTCGATTCATAGCCTGTCTTCGAGAGTCGTCGTCACGAGATGTTTTCCCAGCTCACATGTCGCTGTATTGTACTGCATCGGTTGATGCATGTCCCAAGGACCATTACTTGCTACTTTGTTAAATGAACTAGGTTTGGAAAACCTTTATTATCTAGAGGATATTTTTGAGGACATTATTTATACTTCGGCAGACGTGTCTGTCTTGCTTGAAGTCAAACTAAGGAGAGTGAACTGATCTCATACATCTGGTTATCTCCTGGCTGTTATAGAAAAGGATGGAGTTTTTCACCTGACTACATTTACAGCACTATGAAATATAACATGCATCTGACTCATCATTGTAATGCTGTCTACCGTCTATTGCTGTATTGAATGTTGCTGTGATAATGACTGTTTGATGTGCCTACATATTCGCGTAACCATTTTGTCACTGTGGCGTCCACAATAAATAATGAAGAAAAACGTCAACGGCTGTTACAAGAATCATTGACTTTATACGTCGTGAGTTTACTGACGTTCTATGTGGATTGCCCTGTTATTTTTGTATGAACATTGTTTGACTGAACACATCTGCACACTACACAAAATCAGACATGCGGATACCATCCATCATCATATGGCATCACGCATCAGTAATAATATTATAACCGGCTCCCACTTTCTGTCTTAAGACAAGCCACTCCTAGCTAACACGTAGTGATTATGGATAATGGCTCACTTAATAAAAACCTAGGCAAGAACAGCTTGTTCTCCTTGGTGACTTTAACGCTAGAGTGGGTGCCGATAATGTTTCATGGCCTTCATGTCTGGGCAGGTTTGGTATTGGCAAGATGAATGAAAATGGACAACGGCTCTTAGAGTTGTGCGTCCACCATGACCTCTGCGTGACCAACACCTACTTTCAGACAAAACCCCAGCATAAGGTGTCATGGAGACACCCACGATCCAAGAACTGGCACCAACTTGACCTCGTCGGAAGGCCACTCCTCAGGTCTGTGCTCTCCACACGCTCATACCATAGTGCAGACTATGATACAGATCACTCCTTGGTTTGCTGCAAAATCAGAGCACAACCAAGAAAACTCTATCGTGTCAGACATGAAGGGAAACCACGCATTGATACCAGCAAGATGTCAGACCCTTTCATGATCGCTCAATTCACTGCGACCTTCGAGAAAGTGCTCAGTAGCACTCAGCATGGTGATACTATTACAGAGAACTGGGAGCATCTACGGAACACCATTCAAAGTACTGCACTTGCCACCTTTGGTAAGAAAACAGCAACGTCAAATGACTGGTTTGATGCTTCATCAGATGTGATGGCACCTGTCATTGAAGCTAAGCGCAGTGCTATGAATGAATACAAACGTTTACCGAGTGCCAGAACCCTACAGATCCTGAGGGCTACGAGAAGCAAAGTTCAACAAACTGCTCGACGCTGTGCAAATGACTACTGGCTCCAGCTCAGTGAGAGCATCCAGATCGCAGCGCAAACAGGCAACATTAGACAAATGTATGACGGTATAAAGAAAGCACTTGGCCCCCATAAAAGTAAGACGGCACCGCTAAAAACTATCAGCGGAGAGAAGCTAACCGATAAGGGTAAGCAAATGGAGAGGTGGGTCGAGCACTACTACAGAGTTACATATGGACTTTTAAATTCGGAAACTTATTTCTCCTGGCACATGCCAGGTCCTTTCCACCCGAAGCTCTGTAGTGATGATTTTTCTTCCCAGAATTATCATTCACAAAACGACCGCTACCAATTCTTCTCTTGGGGCTGTCTCCCCACTTAAAATTCTTGATGAGAGATTTCCTCTCTACATCTTCTTCCTCCAGTTTGTTTAAGTCCGATTGAGGGATTTTCGGCTTATCCTGGGGTAAGACATCTTTTTGCACTCTCTGCATAGTGGCCATTGTAAAACAGTTAAGTGAAGCTTGTCCGTGAAAAGGGGCTTCCCATTCCATTTGGTCCACTTTATCAAATTTATATTTCTTTTTATTATCAGGCCTAATTTTGCCCCTTGGCGTGTCCAGGTCCTGATCAATGTTCCCACTTGTGGGTGTTCCCTCATGTGCTATGCTACACCTTTCTACAAAATTCTCAATGTCCCATCTTGCCTTGGGCCAATAATAATTGTGAGCCACCTTTTGGATGATGGTACCTATTTTCTCATGGTCCCCATCTGGTTTCACATGTAGGCTCCTTATTAATTCTGCCCTATATCTCTTTGGAAGAACCAACTGTCCGTGACCATGGGATCTAGTTCCGGCCTTCCTATACATCAACTTGTTTTTCATGTAAAAATCTCCCTTGCCTGGAGTTGTATGACAAGTTGACAATTTCCTGAAACAAGGCTTGAGGGTCTTATCCCCAGCCTGTGCCTTCCTCATCTCTTCTGGAGTGGTATCTAACATAATATCCTCCTCCTTTCTTGAGGTCGACCTGACCTGAAGGGTGGCCATAACTATAGGGTTCCTTCTGCAACGGTCAGTGTCATGATTGTTCATCTTACAATTTTTACACCACCTTTTCCCTTGGTTGAAAGATTTTCTTTCATCATATTTCCTTTCATCGAATTGTGGGGTTTTATTTTTATTGTCATACCGTGGCCTATCAAACTGGTGCTTACCTTTGTTTTGATCTCTAGGATCAAATTTATTAAAGTTCTGTGGTGCCCTAAAATTTTCCACCTGTTTCTTTTTATTACCTGATACCTCTGCCTGAGCTGCTTGATACCTTTCAGCAACATTTAGCAACTCACCCAGCCTCTCTGCACCTTGTTCCATGAGAAACTTTCTCAGGTCTGGAGCCATGGACTCTCTTAATTGTTCTATAAGGACCATTTCCTTAAGATCTTGGGTTTTCCCCAGAGAAGTCCATTTCTCCAAGTATGTCTCTAACCGTGCAGAGAACTGGTGATAGGTTTCACCTGACAGTAGTTTAGCATTCCTAAATTTTTTCCTATAAAATTCTGCGTTCTTTTCATATCTTAACAAAAGAGCCTGCTTTAGCATGTCATAATTTTCCTGATCACCTCTGCTCATTTTGGCAAAAACTTCATAAGCTGCCCCACGAAGCCCTTGAGATAACTTTAAGCTCCACCTTTCTCTCTCTAACCCATATGTGGTAGCTAATAGTTCATATCTATTTAGATAGCTCTCAATATCATCGTCTTTCTCAACAAAATGATCTAAATGAAAATTCATAGCTGAGGTTGAGGCTCCCTGACTAGCAGTGGCATCAGAGGCAAAGGGACTGGCACCATTTTCAGGAGCATGGCCTTGAAACTCAAACTCCCTTAGTCGTAACTCATGTTCCCTTTGTAATCTCTTCTCCTCCTTTTCTGCTTCCCTCTCTGCAGCTAATCTCTTGTCTTCCCTTTCTGCAGCTAATTTCTTCTCTTCTCTTTCTGCCTCCAATTTCTTAGCCTCTTTGTCAGCCTCAATCTGCAACCTCTTAGTCTCAGCCTCAGCCTTTCTTTCGGCCTCTTTTTCTAATCTTCTTTCTTCCCGTTCAATATATTTGTCACATTCAGCAGTGACATAAGCAATCATAATTTGCCCGTCCATTCCTAACTCTTTCGCAGTCTGTACAGCAGCAGATCGAAATTTGGCCAGGTCCGCCATTTTCTAACAGGTAAATGTAGGTAATGTCTAACTAAACAATACACTCTGATATTACTTATCCAAAGACACCACAGGCACTGAGAGCTCAACGTTATTTATTTCCACCCAAGGATACCTTTTAATTCTTATTATTCCCAATATCTATAACAGGAGAAAGTTCAATATCCCGGACGAGCCCCCAATATATGTGGTAAAGTGGGATGTTATAAATATTTATAGGGGACTTAGTGTACTGACTGAGATCAGCTGTGAAGGTATCTGTATCTAATAGGTGTAGTGTTTTACAGATAACCTTACTTGCTACCACATTATACCTCAGTCAGAATTATTCTGGAATATTGTGATGACTACGTTAAATGTCTAGGGTATGTATATGATGAAGTGTAAGTCACAACAACAACAGACAGATAAACAATTTAATTTATTCCACCACACTTGACAACACTGTGACACTCACACACATTTAACACTCTATAAGACTATCTTAAATGAGTCACTGGTAAAGTTTCAAATATAAATATGTATTAATTACTTTCACTAATATATATGTCCTGATTCAACTACAAAGTGAACCAGGAATCACAATCAATTGTAATTACAATTTATATGTACAGAATTTATCAATATGAACCTTGTAGTGACATATTTTATTAATATTATCCTATGTGTGTCAGTTGTGTAGTAGTAATATGAGGTAATACTGGTTTTGTTTTTTCAAGCTATGTTGTTATTTGTCATCATGACTTCAAGTGTTTGTTTATCTTGGAAATAGTATGGGGAAAAGTTCACAGTTCCTATCAATTTAAACACTGTATTTTCCCTCTGTTTTATTATAAAGTCAGATTTTGAGGGGGGGGGGGCATAATGTTGAGCTCCTCTGGCCACAGACGCTTATCTTTCGTGATGGCGGCAGGAAAAGACTCCTCTGCTCGATAGCCTCCCTGTGTTCTGGAGACACCTCACTGGTCACTATCTGGACCCAGGAGTATGCTGTCAGCCTCTAGGTTCAGCAAAGCTCAGACCAGGTGCTGCTCAATAACTTTAGGACCACGGTCCCTGAAACAAGAAGGTTGTACCTCCTATTTCAGAACTAATTTATAATAAATTTCCAGACTGAACACAATACATAACAAACACTGAGTTCAGAGCGGTAGGCCAACTGCTATCTTCATCTGAAACAATTTTCACCAGTATACTCCTCCCTAATGGTTACTACGCCTCTGCAATTCCAGCATTATTTCTTTCTAGTCAATAAGATAGGTGTCAGTGTACTGTTTGGCAATTCCATTTAGTTTTACTTTCCTCCGACACCTTCTGTTCAGGTTGGAGCACTATATAGGCTTTACCTCATGTTCGCTACTGAACCACACATATATACAGACATAAATTATCAATTTACATTCAATTTTCATTAAAAAGATATCAAATATTTCAAGCTTACCACAATTCATGGAATAATACACAGTTACGTTGACTGGCAATGAATATAGCACAATTTCGATCTGCCGATGTCCCAGGCTTTTATTTAGAAAAATATGCACTGGCGCTCAACGCACTGGTTCTTTAGTAAGTTTATTTGAAAATGTGGTGCTGACCTGACGCCTCTGATTGACTATATTGGCGGGTCTAACCAATCGTGCCATGTTTACACAGCTCTTAAAAAAAGTACCCTTCCTTCCGTCTCCCCTAACAACAAAAGATAGTATTTATAGCCCGACTAATCGTGTTTAGCCTTACATTTACTTCTATCCAATCAAATAGGATTTAACATGGGGACCTCTTTCCCGTACAATGGTGGTTTTAAAATCTGCCACTGAGCGATTCTGATTTTGGTGTTGTCTGACAGCACCACCATTTTATTTTGGCTATAATTTGGTAATTCCTAGACTATTTGCGTAACCTTTAACATATTCTTTGTCAGCAAGTCCTAAGGAACCCAAATATATAAATTTAATGGGGCTAAGGGGCTGCGTTCAAAATATGCATTTTCTTCTAGGATAGTCGTGCTGTTGCCACCTCCTCACTTCCAAACTTTATGGTGTCTGCTGTACTGTCATACTAATGTCAGGATTTCAGACATAAAACAGTAGAATGTCATGTTTCCTAATAAGCGTTTTGTAAGTTTTTAAAACCTAACTCTCGTATGGGTAGTGTTTTTTATCACTGTCGATTTGAAAAAAGCTAGTGCTTGTGGCCTTACACGCGTGTTAGGGGTGGCATTAATTGTGTATCGCGAGACTGTGGTAGTATTGCCTGCGTTCCGGCTTTCAGCTCCTCCCTTTCTTTCTATCCTTAGTCCATCTGTCTTTCGTTTATGGTAACTTAGTGTACAAAATGACATGAATGGAATATTAAATATAGGTCAGCTTGCGTATCTCAAGGTTTTTCTTAGAAAGGCAGTACACGTTTTATTGAAGAAAGCGTGTAGTGATGCAGTAGGCTTTTACTATCAACGTGGAACGTTATAATTTGCAGACGAATTAGAAAACAAGGGGGATTTCGAGTACAGTCATTGTGACAGCACTGTTCTTTACCATTCTTCTTTCCTTTTATAGAAGTTATTTGTTAGGCTTTACATTTACTTTTTAATTTATATATGTGGATTAGAATTTCTCACGACAATCTCTTGGACTGTAGCCCCACTGAATCAAATTATCCAGTTGGTAACTCCTACCTACTGGGACGTCCAGGAGAAGTCCAAGCAGATAAGTCTACGTAAAACCCAGACCAAAATCAGAATTCACATATCCACGAAATAGCCATAGGAATAAACTTTCGTCAGTGAGGAAAATAGCCTCTTATTCTTATCTGAACCAAAAGACACTGACAGTTCTAAATTTCCTAGTATTTCTTTTCAAAGTACATGTCAACATTGATTTTATTTTTCACTGTAATTAAAGTAATTATGTACATTCTGTAACTCACCATCATTCTGAGTTTGACTTAGTAGATTGTATGTTCTGTTCAGAAAAACATTCTCAAACCTCCTTGTATTATTACTTGTTACTATTAGTTCATCTTCAAAAAGATTTGAGTAAGAAAGAGTTAGTCGTCGCCAGAAAAATACAAGAGTTGGCAGTCTAAAGGTGAGAGAATCACTGACACCAACCTGTGCCCTTCTGTTAACTCTTTCCCTCAACACTAGCTCACATCTGTGAAAACTAGTGTATAAAGGTCGATGCGCTTTCTACACATCTTCCTTACTATACAAAACTCTTTATGCGACAATTGAATTCTCATTCAACGTCAATTGGAGTGCACCATCAACTATATCTGCGACAAACAGGAACACGTGGCATAAGTTTGTTAAAGGCCTATGCTCCTCGGGGAGCTGCAGAGGGATAATGAGCAATGAGTAAAGATATTTAAAAAACACACACAACAAAATAATGCCTTCTGTTTTCATTTCAGAAAAAAACTTCATCTACAAAAACCTATCCTCGGTGTCTCATGTGTGTGAGATTACTTACTTACTTACTTAGTCGTTCCCCTTCTACCGTGAGGTGTAGAGATTTGGAAGAGAGAGAGAGAGCGCCAGACTATCCTATCCGCTGTCTTCCTCCTGGCCTGGTTCCATTCTAGTCCTCGGTCCTTCAAAGATTGTCTAATGTTGTCCTCCCAGCGGACCCTGGGTCGTCCTGGAGGTCTGAATCTCTGGCTCTCAGTTTCCCATGCTTGTCGTGGTAACCGATCTTCTCCCATTCTGCAGACATGGCCAAACCATCTTAGTTGGGACTGTTCTACTTGGGTCTGCAGGGGGTGGGATTTTAGGCCTTGACGTATCGTCTGGTTGCGGACCATGTCTCTTCTTGTTACTTCAACCACCTTCCTCAGATACCTCATTTCTGAGGTTTGGATCTGGCTTTTATGGGTTGTAGTCATTGCCCATGACTCGCATCCATATGTCAAGACTGGGACATCGGTGGAGCGGTATACAGCCATCTTCGTTTTCTTACCAACTCTCTCTTGCTGAGGAATCCTCGATTTATGGCCTGAAAAAGTCTCCCAGCTGCTGCTTTTCGAGTGGCCAACTCTTCTTCGATGCCTCCCTTTCGGTCTATAACAGCTCCGATGTATTTAAAATGGTCGACCTGCTCCACGACCTGTTATCCCAGCTTAATCTAATGCCTTCTTTCTTCTCGTGATATCACCATGGATTTTGTTTTAGAGCTGCTTATGACCATCCCTCTCTTCTCCAGTTCTCCAGCTCTTCCTTCCAGACTTGCAGGTTGGATTGGAGATGTGCCTCTGATTTAGCAATCAGGGCAACATCATTTGCAAATGCCAACTCTGAAGTACAGACCTGTCTCATCTTTCAGTACTCCACTGATTACTTTCTTGTTCTCTCCTTACGTGCCTTGATGACATCGTCCACGAGGAGTATGAAAAGATAAGGTGACAGGATATCACCTTGTCTTACACCAGTGGTGGTCCTGAACTCTGCTGACTTATGGTTTGCTGTCCTCACATAATTTCTGCAAAATTTGTAGAAGCTCTGTATAGCATTAATCAGAGGTGCTGGAATGTTCTTCCTTGCCAAATAGTCCCAAATTTTGCTCCCAGGGGACCCTGTCAAACGCCTTTTCCAGATCTATGAAATTGTGGCTCAGCTATCCGCGGTGTCTCATGTGTGTGAGATTAACACAGGTGAATGTTCAATTTTACAAGTTTTAATTTTTCCCTTTAAACCTTAAACCCCTCCCCCTAACCCCTCCTACCCCCCCCCCCCACCTCCCACCCCAATTTCCGGAATCCTATGACACTCAAAGTGAGAAGATAGTGTCTAGGTTTTCGTAAAATGTGTAAGATACATATATATATATTGCTTGAAAGCCTTTTCGTGGTCGGGGTTAGGGTTAATTTTCAAACAAATGTTGTAGGACATAGACTGACGACAGCACTAACTATAACAACAACAACAACAACCACCAACCATTAGATGTGAAGTAAACAACTGAGCTCTAAATCTAACAAGTACAGGTAGTCCCATAACACATACTGCCGTAGTGTCAGGAAGTGTTAGAAACATCGCTATACTAGGTCTCCGCTTTATGAGATGCAGTGGCTGGTTACCTTCCTCGCCGCCGTTGCCGTCCCTAACTCAAGAGCAGAGTTGGTTACCCATTTTCAGTTGTGTAAACTTTAGCGTGACTCCACCAGGGTTCAAACCCGGTAAATTTGCCTCGAGAAGCTGTACTTTTAACAGCTGCGGTGGTATAAAGTTGTAAAACTGTTAAAGAAGATTTATTATGTATTTTTACATGTTGGCATCACTTAGTTTTGTTAGCAGTTAATATACGCGGTAATATTTCTATCTGCAGTCAACATGATATGTTGTGCACCATTGTTAATGAACGCGATAGTGGGTTGAGTCTCTAAAGAATATGACGTAGTGAGGTGCCGCGCTAATTGAGTAAAACGGTTGATCTTGGCCTTTTGTATTTTGTATCCGTCGAGTAAAGACGTGATCTACTTCGCTGCTATGCGAATTGTAGTTTATGATAGTCCTCCTACGTGGCTTAGTTGTGTAAAGGTCGCCACAAGTATTTCGTTGATGTTAAACGCAAGTATGCTAATTCAAGAGTAATTTTATAAGAGGAGTCCTTGGTTTAGGAGCTATCGAAATATAATTGTAATCTACGTACTTTGGTTATCGCTACTTGGGTGTTACAGATGCCGTCACTTTCAGTATATAGGCCAGAGTATGAGATGATATGAAAAGGGCAGTAGGAGACAAATATTATGCATGGATTTTATAAGATGCCATAACACTTGAAATGAAGACTTGTCTGAAGAATAAATATGTCTTGTAATTGTTGGACCCAAAAAACCCAGGAGTTTGAATCTACTGAATATTCATCATGTTTGAAATCACCCATACCATTTGTTTGATACAGCACGATTTGCTCATATGAACTTCTTAATATTAGTTCTTCAAGTTGTAAGAAATTTATATTCACTCAACAAAAGAACGCAACAAAAACATACGAGTGTTTTTAAATGTTCCTGACATTCCATTATCCCATATCTTAGTATGTTTTTTTCCTTCTATTTTAGTCTTGAGCAGTTAACATTCACTGCTGGCTTATCTATGTCTTTTGTCTTCAGTAAGACCACGGTGATACAGCGGCTTTTCGTATTGAATTTTACTGGCGTAGCTGTTAATGGAAAGATTGCCCGATGGGCAGGCAGGGTGGTTAGAACACTGGCTCTGGCGGTAAAGTAACCGGGTTCCGGGATCTAAACTTCGTAGCGTCACGCTCCAGTCTACTAAGCTGTAAAAGGGTACCTGACTCTGTTCTTGTCTTCGGGAAGGCAAATATATCGATATTGGAACAAATCACCCATCTCATGAAATCTAGACCTAGTAGTTTTAACTCTTTGACTCCACAATTTTTATCCACCCTGTGCCGTAATTTTAATTCATGATAAACTCAAAACAACGCTCAGAGCGTTGTTTTGGCACGGGTGTCAAATCTGACCAACGCTCTGAGCGTTGTTCCGGAGTCAAAGAGTTAAGTCTCTAACACTTCCCTGCGGCAGTATCTGCTATGGGACTACCATTACCTTATTTAGATGGCTAATCTGAAAGTCCCGCCCAATATCCCGGGCAGTGTAACAACTGGGACAAGCAGTCTCCTACTTAACCAACATGTCTGTTCCCACGAAGGAGAGGAATACACTTTATACGGATGTGATAAACGTATAGAAACATCTGAGTTCAGGATTTTCCCAAGTTTTATTTGAAAATGTGTCGTCCCAATGTTGTCATCGATGTCAGATCTGTTTACCTGATCCACTTTATGCCTCATTCACAGCTGTGTTCAGTTTGATGCTCAAATCCTGTCAGACGATACTCACACTTTTATATTTGCAGCTCAATGCAATCTGAAGTGTTTTCCTTTTCATTAGGCACCAGGAAGAACAGAGCAAGCAAAACCTGGTGTTTATGTGACAGCGTGTTCTCCTTGAGAGCCGGACATCAGATTTGTTAAGTCCACACTCGTGTAGTCTATTGTCATGGATTTTCCCTGATTTAAAATATCCGGGACAGCGAAAAGTTTGTTTTCTGCAGATTAAACAAATATACGATGCCGTGAACCAGAAATGAAAGTTCAGATTCTAACAGACACAATGACACGAGCATACAGACACTTGGAAACATTGGGCCGTCTTCTTTTACCAACAAAAACAATGGCTGAACAAACCTGGGGGTATTAGCCCCATTAATCTCCGGCTTTCACAACAAAAGAGGTCTAAATCCGTGGATCCCAGGGATGGGGTGTCCAAAGGACATGAAAACAAGTACCGTCGAGGTCCCAAGAGGAGAATTAAGATAGGAGCAGTGGAGAGCTGAGGGACGGTGCACTGAGTTGAGGAACCAGAGGTAAAGGTAAGATTAAGAATGTGCATCTGTGTGCTCTAACCTCAAGGTCAATACTCGAAGGTCAGTGTCAGGAGTGTCAATTTGCACAGCTAAATTTATTCCTGGACTGAGTCTGGAATAAATCAAGTAATATTGAAAATAAACAATAATTTTAAAATATCGACCTTTAATACCGTTCGGACGGGCGTTGGCGACCATGAATGTGTCTTTGGTCTCTAGTATGTTGAATCAACTCTTTAGTGAGTGCAAAGAAGAATAATAAGCCTGATGAAGGCTGTCACGTGTTACAATGTTATAATGGGTGTGAGAATAATAAGACATACTTTTTTTTTTCAAAACGTTTGTAGATGTTTTTTTCTGTTATAGAAGTGTGTAAGAAAGTCTTTGTTTCCAGAATGTGCTAACATATGCGAGAATATGTATGTCGTTTTAGTATTGATGATAAATGCAAAAAAGGCACAGATTACTTGCTTACTCGTTGACCGCATGGGTGAGTACCAGATAAAGGATAAAAATTAAAGGGCAGGATGTCAGACGGGCCTGCGTGCCCAACCCGCAACCATTTAAAAATAAAATTCGTTCTATCATCTTCAGTCTCTTCATATACCATGTGACCAGTTAGTCAAGGTAATTCTCCATTCTTCGTTTTTATTTTTAGAGTTGGAATTTACGCGTTATTCCCAAATTCTCAAATTGTTCCCTTCTCATGACTTGTGCGATGAACTTTGAGGTTCGTAGTCCTATAATTTTGTTTCTCCTGAGAGACTCCTGGGAACTGTACGAGACTCATTAGAAATATTGGATGAATACTAAATATCTTCAGACCATCCATATTTAATAAGACACGTGATCACGTGAACCAACAAGAATTTCGCCAACTGTTTCCCTTTATGAATTAAGAGTTATAAAGAATGCACTAAACCTCTGCCCAGAGGCGTACATGAAGTATTTGACACTCGGGGCGGATCCTTCCTTTGACACCCCCCATAAAACACACATGAAAATATATTATGCTTGGAAGTATATTTTTAAACAGTACATTATTGGCATATGTCCGATGATAACCTCACTTTTTCACCCGGGGTTGACCACACCCTCTACAACCCTTAGTAAGCCACACTGCCTCTGCTATTTCACTATATGATGTTCCGGCAAAGCGCAGTGCACACGTGACTTTCCTACTGACAAACAGCAAAGATAAATTTGGTTTAGTAATATGGCCCTTTTCGTCGGGCAGTGGCGGGTTTAGGTAGGGCGAGGTTTAGGTAAGCGTGAACTTGCCAGGCCCCTTTAAAATAAATTCCTGCTGTATCGACAAGCATATATTTGTGAGCGAGGCCCTAGGCAAAAACCTATAGTTGCCCATGCCGAATTCCGCAACTGGCGTCGGCTATGATTTCAGTTGGTTCCACTGAGTTCAAATACCTGGAGAGCTTACAATCTCTCTTTCTTTTATATTGTCTACTTGGTTGTAATGTCTTCCGACTACTCTTAATCTACTTGTGTTAGCGAACGTTAGTCCCTGTATCTGTGCCTGATTCACAGTTTCAAGTTTCACTACATTTACAGCATTAATTAGAAATTACTGCACTTTTGCCAGCAGCCAAACTATTGATCTCAATAATCAAGTGAATATCTCACAGTCACACTACTTATCTCAACAGTCAAGTGAATATCTCACAGTCACACTACTTATCTCAACAGTCAAACTAATTATGCCAACCACCAATTATTTATTTCTACAGTCCAATGAATATCTCACAGTCACACTACACATCTCAACAGTCAAACTAATTATGCCAACAGTCAATTAATGATCTCACCTTTCCAGTGAATATCTCCCAGTCACACTACTTATCTCAACTTTCAAGCCAATTATGACAATGGCGAAACTGTTGATTATGCAATCCGAGTGTAGACCCCACAGTCATATTACTTATCTCAACATTTACAGAGTATACATAACAGTCACACAACGTATCTCAACGGTCCTAGCGTAAATCTCACAGTCACACTACTTATCTCAACTGCCACAGTATATATGTCACTGTCCCATTACTTATCTAAACTGTCACAGTATATACATCATTGTCGCACAATTTATCTCAACTATCACAGTATATACGTCACTGTCGCACTATTTATCTCAACGGCCCTAACGTAATCTCACAGTCACATTATTAATCTTAACGATCACAGTACGTACGTCACAAATACGTCACAGTACACTACCTATCTCAACTGTCAAACTAATTATGCCAACAACCAAGCAACTTGTCACAGCACTTAAACTCGAAACGTTAATCTTAACAACCACACCATTTAACCGTAAGATTAGTTATCTCACAAGTCGCACAGTTTACTTCACGTAGGCAGTATCATTACGCCTAAGCAGGGTCGGCTCTTTGGCGATGCTAGCAGTGCGGCCGCACCAGGCGTTGACTTGTGGGAGGCGCCGAAATTTAAAATTATAAATATGAATAAAAAATTTTAAAGAACCAGAAAAATGAAGCAGACAAGTTCAAAGTAAAAACTTATTTGCTTATATGAAACATATTGTTTTCCTATATGTCTATATTATTCCTTTAAAAAAAAAAACTGTGTATTGAGCAATATTCTGCAATTCTACATGAATAAAGAAAAAAATTTCTTACAATAAAATTTCATTAAAAAAAACAAACAAAAAACAAACATAGCGTGATCCAACCCAATAGCATAAACCTGAGAATCGTAAGAGAACAAACAATCGTGCTCCGAAAACGTGGATGGGAGTATGTGTTGTTGCCGCCATAACGAGATCTGGCAACGCCTTGAAAAATCCCTAGAGTCGATCGTGCGCCTAGGGCGCATGGCCTGTCCGATGCGCCATCAAAATCATATTAAACTATACATACATAGAGCCATTTATTTAGAGCGAGAGAGAGAAAGAGAGAGTATGAGAGAGAGAGAGAGAGAGAGAGCGGAACAAATGCTTGTTTTTTAGCTTGCCTACGTTCAGCCGAAGAAAGAATTGAAAACAAAATAAACAAATAATAATAATACCTTTTTTAAAAAGAGAGAGAGAGAGAGAGAGAGAGAGAGAGAGAGAGAGAGAGAGAGAGAGAGAGAGAGAGAGAGAGAGAACGCACGAACGAACGAACTTTATTTTCAAAGGGTTGAGAATTGGGCACGCAGGCCCGTCTGACATTCTGCCCTTCCTTTCTCTCACCTTTCATACTGAATTCATTTATTCCCATATGCATTTTACATATCAATGTCAAGGAATTCAACGTTGCAAAGTAAAATAAAATAGCACACTCATATTAACATTAACTACTTATAAACATGACATAAAATATGTAGAAAAGTACAAACATCGTCATTAGAACCTACAATTGATATTATAAGAAAAGATAATCTGATTAGGGGGGCATGTAATCAAAACTAATAAAGTATTCGAAAAGTCTACGATTGTATGAATAGGGACTGAAAGAGAGAGAGAGAGAGAGAGAGAGAGAGAGAGAGAGAGAGAGAGAGAGAGAGAGAGAGAGAGAGAGAGAGAGAGAGAGAGAGAGAGGGTTAAATTTCCCCGTCAACCAATAAAATTTCAGTCACACTTTTGCTCTACTCACAGAATATACGAACCTAACAGAATATCATCTTATGATAACAAAAGTAAGGAAAACTTGTACAAGGAAAAAAAAAACAAGTTTTAGGCACAACTTTTATAGTTGTTACCAAGTGCATTTGTTACATTTTCCCCCCTTATTTCATTTAAGATTTTAAATCATAACTAAATATTAGTTGTTCGATAGTGATTGTTGCATCTGTCCAGAAACATTCATGTTAAAAAAATAAAGATACCTTGGTTAGTTTAAACACTTAATGTAAATAGGTAAAGAAAGGTAAAGGATCCCGTTACACGCCCATTGAGGCATATTGGGAATACGGTGTTAGGCCCGTATTTTCTTGACCATCGGCACACTAGGGGTGATGTGGTCAGCATCACGCCGGCTGCCTTAATCTTCCCAGAGTTGTTCTGATACCCATTTCATTAGGCTGGGTCAACCCCGGAGCCGTTTGCGGTCTGAATAATCCCACCTCAACTGGGGATCGAACCATGGACCACCGAGCTAGGAAGCCAGTGCATTAACCACTGCGCTACTGCGGCTACTTAATGTAAGGCTCGCAAGAAAATAGGCCGCATCAATAGCTGTGTTTAACACAACAGACTCGCTGGCTTAGTTTTTTGATTAAACACATTGATTTAATCGGCAAATTATCATTCAGCACCCGGAGCCTGCCGTTTAAATGCGAAACGCAATATATTTTCGCAATTCATTACTTCCCTTACTTTAATGGAGTTATTTCTACTTTATTTTATAATGTTTTAGGTATAAAATCGTGTGAGTCAATGCCGGCCAAAGCGTGTAAGATTAAAATGTACCAAGAAAGCGAGATGCATGCAACGTTTCAGCTCTTTACAATCAGTGGAACATAGCGACTTTGAGCGTTAAGGATTTGAAACGCGACAAATATAAAACAACGATTGTGATCTTAAAGAAAAGTAGAGAAAACTCTAAAAGCCACGATAATTATTGATCAATAATAGTTTCATTAAAAAACATGGAAAAAAAATCATGTTAATCAAATTTATCGCAATCAAAAGACTTAACACATGCAACGACATGTTTTCATACCTAAGAGTGTTTTATATTTGGACATGCGCCCTAATATAACCGACTAGGCTGAACGGGACGCGATGGAAAAAAAATCATGTTAATCAAATTTATCGCAATCAAAAGACTTAACACATGCAACGACATGTTTTCATACCTAAGAGTGTTTTATATTTGGACATGCGCCCTAATATAACCGACTAGGCTGAACGGGACGCGACTCGCCAAAACAAGGCAACATTTTATTTATTTTTTTAAACATGCATCGACACTGAGACAAACACACATAACAAATACAGCAAGAACAAAAACAAAATATACTCGCGCTCTCTCTCTCTCTCTCGCTCTCTCTCTCTCTCTTACACACACACACACACACACGTGAACACGGCATTAGTACTCTAGGAACTGAGTACATTAGAAAAACCTACCCCTAGCAATAAAAAAGAGGATCAGTTAATTATCCCCCAGAGTTTCAGGTAACTTGAACTTTACGACCCAGCCATTAATTACGAGATAACAAAAAGTACCGTATTTGTTATCAGCTATCCGTCTGACCCCACTGCCCCACTACAGTTAACAATGAAATACCAGGTTGTTGGAGGGGTGAGTGTAGGAGAGAGAGAGAGAGAGAGAGAGAGAGAGAGAGAGAGAGAGAGAGAGAGAGAGAGAGAGAGAGAGAGAGCTAGGCTAAGCTTCCACGTTCGACGTGGACGTTATAGGAGGAAATGACGGGAGGAAATGGCCGGGGTAAATGAAGCATGGAGACGGCGCTATGTCTAAACACATTTTTGAATGGGACAAGAATTTGAGACTGTGGTCTTTCATGTTTTGAAAGAATCAATTCACAGAAAACGAGTGGGATTTTAAGGCGGGAAACATTTCATAACATACAGTGTTCTTTGTTGTTCTTGTTTCCCTACTCAACAAGGATGGCCCCCATGTTGTGACTGGGATCTATTATGAGACTAAGAAAGAATATGCCCGCTGCTCCCTCAGACATGTCGTATAGTACCACTACTGTGAGGTTGGGCATGAGGCTGGCAACATCATCATGTCAAACAGAAAATACAGAAAGCATACCGTGATTTCGTAACGCGTGCTGTAAAGACATTGAAACCGGAAACCACGAACGAGGCACAGGTTAGTGACTCAAGTATATAGTGTCAAGTAGATTATGACCAATCAGAAGACATATAACAAACAATACAATTTATAAACAAAAAGAGAGCGATTATAAGTACGGTACTCCGGTGACTCGACTTTGAGTACAACTGAACACATCACCTCGACTCAAAGGGACAAATCATCATCAGTTGCCACCAGTGCAGCTGGTCCCCCTACAGGAAGCCTGCACCAAGCGGTCAAATGCTCCTACAACGGTTGTTTCTGTAACAATTTGTTTTGGATGATGAGTATCATGCATAACCTCATATTAGCCGTATGTTACGACATGCTTGATGAAGCTTTAGTCCTGGGACCCAAGACACATCAAAAGTGAGGAATGCAGTAAGCGACCCATAGCTTAACTGCCTGCGTCAGGGTCAGGGAACCAGAGCTGACCAAGACCCTACTCCACCTCCACGTGGTGGTCCTGGAAACAGGCTGCATCACTGCAGTCTGGCTGAGGAGTAGGGATCGAAGAGGCAAGGCAAACCCGGTCCCAAAAAATGCCGTGCGGAAATCGGATGTGTCGGCCGAAAGGCGGAAATACCGCCGCTTCGCTGTAAACGGACACAACGCAACCAACGTCCTTTTCAGGACGAACGAGGAAGAAGAAGAAGCTTTAGTCCTATGCTTTCGTAGTCTCATCAGAGCCCCCGCCCTCTGGCCCAATGCCAACTTCACGGGGCAAAGGGGCGAACTGGCAAACCAAAAGTCGTTAAGTCACGTGTTCTGTGTGGTGTGTGGTGAAAACTTGTGGTGGAGTGTGAGCGAGAGAGCTTTTTGGTGCAATCTTCAGAGCTCTTAATTAATAGAGTGCGTGGAGACGGTTATCTAGACTCTTGTTGGATCGCATGTCCTAACAAACGTGGCTGGCTTTAGGTTTTCAGTCGCCACGAGCCAACAGGGGTTCAGTCGCTCCCAACAAACTATTTATTTGGTGCCCCCTAACTCTCTCTCTCACTCTCTCTCTCTCTCTCTCTGTACATATATATGTTATGTACACAAATAAAGAGGGGATACCCGAGGCCTTTAAACAGTAAATAAATAATATACATAAAAGTATGTTCCTAGTACTCGTGAAAAATAAAACTACTCAACAAAAATACAACAGAAGTGATAGGCTTACCGGTGACTCGAACCACAGACAGCATCGAAACGCTACGGGAGTGAACTGTGACTATCCACCCTGCCAACTAGGCACCAAAAGTAGTGCTTCGTGGACAACGGCTTTTAGAACGAACCATCCACATAAATCCAGATATAGACCTATGAGCGATCCAGACTAATTATGGATGCAATCACTTCTGCAGCTTTCCTACTTAACAATATAAGCCAGATTACACAAGACAGACTCGCGGACTATTACCTTCCCTTGAGTCAGGTACCCATTTGCAGCTGGGCAGACTGGAGCGCGACGTTACCAGGATTCAATCCCGGAGTCAGGTGACTATACTGCAAGAGCAAAGCGCTCTAACCACTTAACCAATCGGACGGTGGGTTCGCTGCACAAACTGGCAATGACAAGAATTGTCATCATATCCCTCTGTCACGGAGTGTTTTCAGGATATTTTGCATGTGTGAATATTCTCATGCTCCAGCGGGAGTTTATTAGTCATTTGAGTCGTTGTGAGTTGGGAATGCTAGCTTTGTAATAATTTAGCTACAAGCAATGTTGTGAGCAGAGATCAAGACAAGCTGCTAGCTATAGTTAGGCGTGAATGAAGCTCAGTGGAATGTGGACGGATTTCACGTGTTTGGTGAATACGAATGAAAGGGGTCAGTCAGAGAGAGATGGTTGTTGAGTCAGTAGTGTGTTGGGTTAGTAGAGAGTGGAGTCAGTAGAGAAGAGACAGGAGACAGCGAAGAGTCTAGAGAGTTGAGAAGGGTGGATGTTGCAGTAGTTATTTAGGATGTAGTCTATTTTGTGATTGTAGTGATTCCGAGAAGCAGAGTGTTTGCAGGATACTCGGGATTTGTGATGTCTCCAATATTTGTAATGGCCCTGCGCCCATTGTGGCTTATTGTTCGTATAATATATTGTTGGAGATTGATATGGTTGTTGGAGTTAATGCATTACTCCTTAGACAGTGAGCTAGGACGAGCGGTGTATAAGTGTTGTCTAACCTTCTACATCCACCCACCTACACCCTACTCGTCTCACCCTTCATGCCAACCCAAACAAGTAATGTTCTTCGATGTGTCCCCGCTTCACAATCATTAACGCCGATATTCGAAGCCGACATAAATGGACTGTGAATTTCTGCATAAATGAAAACTAACATAGGAAAAAAAATAGAAATTATTTTTAATACCAAACCACAAAATCTTTTATATTTGGGGAAATTCTGTAACAACTATGATGCAGAAATCCAGGCAATCAAGGTGACAACTGAGAAACTGTTGAACACCAATCTCGGTCCACAGCCTGTAGTATTCCTGACAGATGCAAGATTATTATTTTGATGAATTTACCGTGATACAACGTTAAAATATCTCCAATTATAAAGATAACATGTAGGAATAAAAATAATGCGTAAGATACTAGGAGACATGTTCGCCCATGCCCGCATTTCCTACCGCCATTGAAACTAACTAGTTAAACATGCAGACGAAACGGTACCCTTGTAGACGGGAGGGAAACGGAGATAAAAATCATTATGACGGTCTGAACACGTGTTTGAATCTAGAAAGGCAAAAAGACGCAATTTGTAGTTTAAAAGAAAAAAATCACGCCACTAGTTGACACAATGTAAGGAAATGGACAGAAAACGACTTTAGCTCTTGTCAGAGACAGACGTTTCTTTGACGATTTACGGTACTTTGACGTTATAGTTTGAATATAGCGGCAACCGCGTGAACGAACGTTCACAAACTGATTTCAAAAACTACCCTTGAGAAAAGTAGGTTTTTTCTTAATAAGAAAGTTATGAAAATAAAACCTAGATAGTTTGATAGCCCATCTTAAGCAGAGAAATAATATACTTTTAATTATACAGACGGACAGATAACACGGAAGATATTGACGAAAGACCGTATTGTTCCTATCAGACTAGCTGTTCGCTTATCGGGAAGTCCCAAACGAACACACTGGGTTCTCGCCTTTTGAGCTCATGTATGGTGCTCCACCACGAGGACCCATGTCGATAATAAAACAATTACTTACAGGTTCGGAGATGACTCAGGAATGCCAGTCATCCTATGAGTATGTGGTGAATCTACGAAAGACACTTATAGACGCTTGGAAAATAGCGACTGATTCATCTGAAAAGGCAAAAGAAAAAGCTAGATCTCTTCAAAACCGTTGGAAAAAGTTAAGGAAATTACTTCCTGGAGACAAAGCTTACGTCCTGCTACCAACGAGAGAGAATAGCCTTCTCATTTCGTGGAGTGGTCCATATGAAATTATTTCAAAATTGACAGATGTTAATTACATTCTTGACGTGAAAGGCAATAATAAAACCTTTCACATCAACATGCTCAAACAATTCCATGATAGACCTGAATATCTCAAACCTATCTTAGATGCTGTTAATGAAGTAATCACTGATCATCCTTCATCTTACTCTTCATTGTCAGTGATTCAAGAAGAACCCACTTCTTTTCATGATGTACCTTTGCAACTTCCTGTCATGTCTCTTTATCCGACAGAATCATGGGTAAATGTATCTATTTTTCCGGATCTATCCAACGAACAACAATCTCAAATTCTTTCTATTCTAGAGTCATATCAGCAAGTTCTGTCTAATATTCCAGGCCGAACGTCCATAATCACTCACGATATTAGACTCACAGATCACAAACCTATTAAATTAAAGCCTTACCCTATCCCTATCCACTTTCAGGATCAGGTTGAAAAAGAATTAGGTCAAATGTTACAGCTTAACATTATTGCACCATCAGAGTCTGCTTATTCTTTCCCAATGGTTATAGTCAAGAAGAAGGATAATAATATCAGATTATGCATGGATTTTCGTAAACTCAATTCCATAACGGAGTCTGACGCAGAGCCAATGTCAGTTCTTGACGAATTACTGTCAAAACTTTCTAAAGCAACCTACTTTAGCAAATTTGACTTAGCCAAGGGTTATTGGCAAATACCTCTCACGGAAAACGCAAAACCTTTCACTGCTTTTGCTACCCCTAAGGGTCTCTTTCAGTATAATGCCATGTGCTTTGGCTTGGTAAACGCACCAGCAACTTTCGTTCGGATGATGAGGAAACTATTTTCTCATAGGTCTGATATCATCTCCTATATAGATGACATTTGTTTGTTCCACAACTCTTGGGACGAACATGTTTCTGGATTGAAATCTCTTTTCGAAATTCTTCGCTCTAATAATCTGACAGCGAATCCTTCGAAAGTTCAAATAGGTTTCAAAGAAATTTCTTTCTTAGGTCACAGAGTGGGCCATGGATTTCTGAAAACTGAGGATAAAACTATCTCGAAGATTCTTAACCTATCAATTCCTAAGACTAAGAAGCAGGTGCGGAGTCTTCTCGGCCTTATACAGTTCTATAATAAATTTATGCCTCATTTATCTTCAGTTACGTCAGTCCTGTCTGAGTTAACTACGAAAGGCTCCCCTAATAGAATTGTCTGGACGGAGGCCTGCAACATAGCTCTAGTCCATTTAAAGCATTACTTTTCATGTGCACCAATTTTAAAACTCCCTGATCCTCATCTCCCATTTATTCTCAGGACAGACGCTTCGATGTACGGTATTGGTGGCTCCTTGATGCAAGAAGTAGATGGAATGCTTCATCCAGTGATGTATGTGTCGAGGAAGCTCACAAAGACAGAAACCAGATATCCAATTATTGAGCGCGAGCTTCTCGCGATCATATGGGCTGTCACAAAGCTTCAGCGTTTCCTTCTTGGTTCTCGTTTCATCATTGAGACAGACCGGAAGGCCCTGTTGTTCCTTCAAAAATCCAACATGAAAAACGCACGAGTCGCACGTTATGCAATTAATTTGCAAATATATGACTATATCATTCGACCTATTGAGGGCAAGTCCAATGTGCTTGCAGATGTTCTGTCGAGATGTACACAGACAGACCTGCCCGATTCTCAAGGATATGACATTGCTGCGACCCATTGACAAAGGTACACTGCTGATAGTCTATAGATACCTCGATAACTTAAAAACGCTATCTTGACAATATCCATAACCAGATACATATTACCATCGTTATCAAGAGAAACAACTCAAGTCATTTGAAGACAAGATAAGAGACGTTTTGTGTGGATACATTCAAATCGTTTCACACTACATCAAGTTCCATGAACAGTACACAAGATCTGATTTCCGGACAGTCATGACGTATGCGGTAAAGGAACCAAATCAAACAGTATCTCAAGTAAACAGTATAAGGCTCTGTGTCATATCTTAATGGCAATCCTTCACAAAATGACTGGGATGCAGAACTTTAAAAAGATCATATGTCCTATTCCAGCAAACGAACTTCAAATATTGGGGCTCAGAGACTGTGACACTCAAGAGGCAACATATGAAAAGAAATCTCACACAAGAAACAATCGATTCGATACGCCTATGGAGAACTTCGCCATTTGAACATTTTTTGTGTTATTACTTAAACCAGTTATGGGACTCTAAAGTGCTAAAATTGCAAATAGTAAGCTTTCACACTAATGAAAGTAGAACCTGTCATTGAAGACACTCAGTAACTATAGTTAATTAGTTTTACACAATGCTACAGACAGCACACACACGATCATGTGGACATTTACATTAACGTAATTATTATACTTACTTAATACTATTTAATTAGTTAGATCTTTCATTTCATTCATCTTTTAATTAAATGCATTCAGATATTTCATTTTCCAAAACTTCACAATTTCACTATCATATTTCTTCACATTTTCATTGATTTTTCTCATTTTTCCATGATGCTGACTACATTCCATAGACTGTTGCTCAGGTATGACATAGACTGGACGGTAACTTCTCGCATTTTCTAAAAATGACTTCCTATATGGAAAACTTTCAGTTTTCGCTGGGGGGCGGGGTAAAAGTGTTACCTATCACTTTGCTCACAGGCTGGTAATTCATCGCTGTGCGCAATGGAGCAGAACGCAAATACGCTCCGATTGCAAAAGCGTGCGAGTTGTGGTATGTGTGTGACACAGGTATTTAGTGTATGACGTGGACCGGGTCTTCTGCGGGGGGAACGAAGGTGATCGTTAGGACAGTTGTGTCTGGCTAGTGTTTTCGAGGTGTATGGATTTTTATGTGAGAGCGACAGACCAGTGTTTATTGTTATAAAATATTTCAGAGTTAGGATAATTGACTCAATTCATTAAGAATGTGTGCCTGATTATGTGTGGCTTAAGGAGATGGACAGTAAGTGATTTGAATCAATACGGATTTGTAAAGCATGAAGGCGTTGTAGACGATACATAGACATTCTGAATTTAAACCGGCACAACGACATTATTGCTTATGGCTGCTACTGATCACATTTGTATTACTAGTGTAACGTCATATCATCATATGCTCTCAAAAGAAGTGAAGTACACTTATGTTGTATTGTGACATATTAAATGTGATAAAACGTACAACAAGCTGTTGATCAAGATCATTCAAGTTGGCCATTCCGTACGTTACTGTTGAGACTGTTGTCTATTATATCAAAATATCTTACAAGACCAGTGCAGCACATTAATATACTCGTTACCCAATAGCCTTCAATAAGTATAAGGTAACATTGTGCATACTTTCACTAAAGTCTCAATTTGGCGTCCTTGAGACAAGGAAAGGCAAATTTCAAACTGTAATAAACTAGCGGGGCAAAGTCGGGAGATAGTGGCTAAAAATAACTTAGGAAGCAGGTTCGTGCAGTTTTTACATGTGTTAGTCAAAAAAACAAGTGAAATTGTGGGGAAAAGATAAAAAGTGACCGACGTACATTTAAAAAATTCAGATGTACTTTTGACTTTTTTGGGAAAAGATAAAATATGACCGACGTACATTTGAGAAATTAAGATGTAATTTTGACTTTATTTTCAAATTTTGAATTGAAAAGCTTAGTCTTCTGATCTGATTGGCCAACGCATTTTTATATTAGCGGGATGGAGACACACATTTTTGCCATTTGATATAAGTCTGTCCAGTAACACAGTCATTAACTGCTAGTGGTGTTTTCCAAGGAAGAATACATAAAATTTAGTGGGACGCCATACTCTAGCCAGCAGCTCAGCTGAGTTTTGCTAGTATTAACTGTGTTCTCAATTCTGAATTCTGAATTGTGAGTTTCTCTTTTGGCCTAAAGAGGTGCCAAATGCTTATGTAAGAGTACACAAGCAGATGTGTGTGCCGCCTAACATTTGTGTCTGTGCAGCCTAACATTGTACTCCAGCTACGGAGAGGAGTGGGCCACAAGAGTCCTGTATCAGATCGTCACAGGCGAGATAAGTGAAATTCTGGCCTGCTGGAGATTCACAACTATTCTACCATCAAATAAAGACATAACTATTGAGAAATAAACATTTACCTCATTCCATAAGTCAATGGACAATGATTTTGGTAGTCACAGATTGGGCGTGATGACGCCACCCCAACGAAACATCCAGTACTAGTTCTCCCAACGACAGTATAGATCATATTAATATTAACCATTCTTATAATATACCTATGTACACAAATTACATTTTATTATGCCACATATTTATGCCTTTCATTGATAAATCCATATCATTTCATATGTTCTGACCAAACTAAAACCTTGGTTCAGAACTAATAAATTTAAAC
The DNA here is from genome assembly GCA_024509875.1 of Oreohelix idahoensis. Classification (NCBI taxonomy): domain Eukaryota; kingdom Metazoa; phylum Mollusca; class Gastropoda; order Stylommatophora; family Oreohelicidae; genus Oreohelix; species Oreohelix idahoensis. Next base: position 894,722 of record JAMPIV010014244.1, read on the forward strand.
AAAATTGTTAAAATTTAAACTAAAACAACCAGAGTTAGTTTAGTGTGTTATAGAGTTTATTAATATTATTAGACTTATTAATTACATGTGTGTGTTTGTATATTATATTACTACACATTACATTTCAGTACCCTAGACTTTTTAACGTAGCTACATTCATGATAGTAGAATAGGTCTGTTGAGGTCGTAGTGGTAGTAAGAAGGGCATTCTGTAATTCACATAAACTTTTATCTCAGGAGCCTTCACAACTGACCTCATACAGTACACTAGGTAACATAACAACCATACAATACCATAAAAAACCACTACAAATATTGGGGTCTTTTCCGGGGATATTAAGTTTATCAAAGATAGTAGGATATTCTGGTGTGGGAATTAAACTATTGGGGACAGAGTTGTATAAATTTAAAAAGTGTCCCTTAAAATAAAAAGTGGAAAATAAAAGTTGGTGAATCTTCACAGCCAGTGGTAATTAATTAATTAATATATTACCTTAGTCATTATATACTTAGAATTACCTTAGTTCTTGTATACTTGAAATTACCTTGGTCATTGTTAATTTGTATGTTAAAGTATGGCAGATCTAGCACAATTTAGATCGGCTGCTGTGCTGACGGCGAAGGAGATGAACATGGAGGGTCAGGTTTTAATTCAGTATGTAACTGCAGAATGTGACAAGTATATTGAAAGGGAAGATAGGAAGTTAGCTGAAGAGAAGAAGTTACAAATTGAGGCTGATAAAGAACTTAAGAGGTTGCAGATTGAGGCTGACAAAGAGGCAAAAGCATTAGAGGCAGAAGAAAAACGACAGCAAAAGGAAGCAGAAGATAGAAGATTGCAAAGGGAGCACGAATTACGACTAAGGGAGCTGGAATTACAAGGCCATGCTCCTGAAAATGGTGCCAGCCCTTTTGCCTCAGATGCTACGCCTAGTCAGGGAGCCTCAACCTCAGCTATGGGGTTTCATTTAGACCATTTTGTTAAGAAAGACGATGACATCGAGGGGTACCTCAATAGATTTGAATTATTAGCTACTACATATGGGTTAGAGAGAGAGAGGTGGAGTCTTAAGTTATCCCAGGGACTGAGAGGTACTTCTTATGAAGTCTTTGCTAAGATGAATAGAGACGACCAAGACAATTACGACATGCTAAAGCAGGCTTTGTTATTGAGATATGAAAAGAATGGTGAATTTTATCGTAAGAAATTTAGAAATGCCAAAACTTTTGTCTGGGGAGACATACCACCAATTTTCTGCCAGACTGGAAACCTATTTGGAGAAATGGACTGCTCTGGGGAAGACCCAAGATCTTAAAGAGATGATCATGATAGAGCAATTAAGAGAGTCCATGGCTCCAGACTTGAGAAAATTTCTCATGGAACAAGGTGCAGAGAGGTTGGGGGAGGTTTTAAATGTCGCTGAGAGGTATCAGGCAGCCCAGGCAGAGGTAAGTGGCACTAAAAAGAAGCACGTAGAAAGTTTTAAAGCTCCACAGCAATTTAGTAAATTTGATACCAGAGAACAAGGTAATAGAGGCAGGACAAACTTTGATAGGCCACGAAATGATTATCGTGACAGAAACTCACAGTTCAATGACCAAAAATATAATGAAAGAAAACCGTTTAACCAAGGAAAGAGATGGTGTAAATGGTGTAAGAAAGACAACCATAACACCGAATTTTGTAAAAGGAAACCTTCAAACATTGCTGCAATGAAGTCAAGGACTCAAAGATTAAAGGTTAATCCTAATGGACAGCAGGAACCTTATCACCCCCCAGTTTGTGAGGATGTTATTTGTAATGGGGTCACCACAAGGTGCCTATATGATACAGGTTTGGATTATGATTCAGTTGTAAAGTCTAGCCTAGTAGACCCAAGTCAGTATACCACAGAAACAGTGGAAATACAAGGGGCGACTAAGGACATACCACTCATGACACTTCCCATCGCAAGGATAACGGTGAAAACTCGCTATGTGGAAGGAGAAATCAGAGCAGCAGTGATAGATGAACCAATCTACCCTCTGATATTGGGGTGTAGATACGTCTTCTTGGGGAATCCCGAGAGACCTGTGATCATGGCGACAGTGCAGACCAGATCACAGAAAAAGGAGGAAGAAGGTGAACCTATAAATGCTCATCCAGAAGAGATGAGGAAGGCGCAGGCTGAGGATAGGACACTCAAGCCATGTTTTAAAAAATTGCCCAACTGCCACACACCTCCAAGCAAGGGAGAGTACTTTATGAAGGACAGATTGCTATACAGGAAGACAGGAACTAGATCCACTGGTCACGGACAGTTGGTTCTTCCCAAGGTATATAGGGCAAATTTAATAAGGAGCTTACATGTTGGAAAAGATGGTGACCATGAGAAAGTAGGTACCATCTGCCAAAAGGTTGCTCGAAAATACTATTGGCCCGACGTAAATGTCGATATTAAGAACTTTGTAGAAGCATGTGGCGCATTTCATGAGGGAACACCCACAAAGGGAAAAAATGTGCAGGACCTAGAAACGCCACGGGGCAAACTTAGGCCTGGAAGGAATAATAATTATAATCAGGTAGACAAAGTGGAATGGGAGCCCCCTTTTCACACCCAGTCTTCACTTGAATGGATTAACATGGCCACTATGCGACGAGTAATTTTACCCCAGAATAAGCTGACAATCCCTCGGTCAGCCTTATATAAACTGGAGGAAACTAAAAGAGAGCGAAGATCTCTCATCAGCAATCTAAAGTGGGGAGACAAACCCAAGAAAAAAATTGGTAGTGGTCGATTTGTGAGTGATGATTCTAGGAAGAAAAGTCCTCACTATAAGGCTTCTAGTGGACAGGGCCCGACGGGTACCATGAAAAATAAGTGTGAAAAATTAAAAGTCCAGATGTAGTTTATTAAGGACCTGGACAGATGAGAAAGCAGAAGAGACTGTTACCTCATCGTATCACTATGTGAACGAACTGACCACTCGTCTGAAAGCTGGATGGAAACTGGCAAATGATAATTTGAGACAAGCCAGGAAGAAACATGCAGCGTATTTTAATAGGAAAGCCAAGGACAGAGAACTAGCTGTGGGAGAGAAGGTGCTTCTTCTACTACCCGGTAGCCAGAATAAATTACAAATTGGATGGCAAGGTCCATATACGGTTCTAGAGAAGGTGTCTAGAACAAACTATAAAATTGACAAAAAGGGGAAAGAGAAGGTATATCATGTAAACCTTTTAAAGAAGTATCTGGACAGACCACTCCAGGAAAGCACCCCCTTACTGACCTTGGCTATCGCAACTCAAATGCAAAAGGAACCACTCACCTCACATGAATACCCATTACATCCCTGTGAGACAGCTGCACAAGTAAAAGTCAGTAAGCCCCTGACTAAAAATCAGAGGGAGAGAGTTCAACAGGTTCTGGAGGAACATACAGATGTATTAAAAGATAAACCAGGACATACAAATTTGCTACAGTATGACATGAAGCTGGTAGACTCAAACCCAATCTGTATGAGAGCCTATTCTATTCCGTTCGCGAAGGAGAAGGCATTGAAAGAAGAAATAGATTATTTGTTGAAAGAGGGGATTATTTCACACAGTGAATCTTCTTTTAGCTCCAGTGTAGTTTTGTTGAGGAAACCGTCTGGGAAACATAGACTGTGCATAGATTACAGGAAACTGAATGCTGTCACAGAAGGACAAGTGGATCCATTACCAGACACAAAACAGTTATTTGCCAGATTGAACAAGGCAAAATACTTTTTGAAGGTGGATCTTAGTAAAGGCTATTACCAGATTCCAGTGAAGCCTGAAGTTAGACCTTATTTAGCTTTTAGCACCTCGGAAGGACATTATGAATTCAACATGCTACCATTCGGATTGAAAAATGCTCCGAGTGTATTTTCAAGGATGATGCGCAAATTGTTGGATCCCCTGAATAATCCATGTATCACGAATTTCATGGATGATATTCTCGTCGCCACAGAGACATTTGAAGAACACATTAACTCTCTGAAAATGTTATTTGATAGGCTTAGGGAGGCGAACTTAACTGCTAGACCAACAAAATGTTGTATTGGATGCAAGGAGTTGGAATTCTTGGGACACACTGTATATCAGGGTAACATGACCCCTGATCCCAAGAACTTGGAAAAACTACAGAGAGCACCAAGACCACAAACAAAAAAAGACGTGCGATCATTCGTGTCGTTATGTGGGTTTTACCAAAAATATATCAACAATTTTAACTCTGTATGTGCTCCTCTGACTGATCTGACTCGCAAAGGAAATCCAGATAAAATTGTTTGGTCTGCGAAATGTGAATTGGCTTTCCAAGAGTTGAAGGAAAAACTCACTAGCCAGCCTATTCTCAAATTGCCTGATTTGACAAAGGACTTTGTGGTGAGAACAGATGCAAGTAATGTAGGCCTGGGGGCGGCTCTGTTGCAAAGGTCCTCTTCACCCAATGGGGAACTGAACCCAGTCGCTTATGCAAGCCGCAAGTTGAATAAAGCGGAGCAAGGATATTCCACAAGCGAAAAAGAATGTTTAGCGTTAATCTGGGCAATAAAAAAGTTCCAAATCTATCTGTATGGTAGGACTTTTGTGGTCCAGACGGATCATCAGCCCCTAGTGTTCTTATCTCAGGCCAAGCATGAAAATGCAAGATTGTTAAGATGGTCTTTATTGTTACAACCTTATCAGTTTATTATCGAATATATCCCAGGCAAATTGAATGTCGGCGCAGATTTCCTCAGTAGGCACCCCTGTGATCAAAATTAGAGTAGTTGGCAGGCGTGAGGAGTAATTTTATCTATGTGTATCACCGGTTTTGGAACTTGCAGTAGTGCATGTTCTCAAGTGGGGAGATGTGTGATGAATTTACCGTGATGCAACGTTAAAATATCTCCAATTATAAAGATAACATGTAGGGATAAAAATAATGCGTAAGATACTAGGAGACATGCTCGCCCATGCCCGCATTTCCTACCGCCATTGAAACTAACTAGTTAAACATGCAGACGAAACGGTACCCTTGTAGACGGGAGGGAAACGGAGATAAAAATCATTATGACGGTCTGAACACGTGTTTGAATCTAGAAAGGCAAAAAGACGCAATTTGTAGTTTAAAAGAAAAAAATCACGCCACTAGTTGACACAATGTAAGGAAATGGATAGAAAACGACTTTAGCTCTTGTCAGAGACAGACGTTTCTTTGACGATTTACGGTACTTTGACGTTATAGTTTGAATATAGCGGCAACCGCGTGAACGAACGTTCACAAACTGATTTCAAAAACTACCCTTGAGAAAAGTAGGTTTTTTCTTAATAAGAAAGTTATGAAAATAAAACCTAGCTAGTTTGATAGCCCATCTTAAGCAGAGAAATAATATACTTTTAATTATACAGACGGACAGATAACAAGGAAGATATTGACGAAAGACCGTATTGTTCCTATCAGACTAGCGAACAGTATTGTTGTGCATACTTTCACTAAAGTCTCAATTTGGCGTCCTTGAGAGAAGGAAAGGCAAATTTCAAACTGTAATAAACTAGCGGGGCAAAGTCGGGAGATAGTGGCTAAAAATAACTTAGGAAGCAGGTTCGTGCAGTTTTTACATGTTGTCGTATATTTTCGATAGGAGAATTAAGACTAGGTTTGGTCCCTTCTGAATAGGTTTGAATAGGTGATAGACTCAGTGAGAGTTAGTGAAAGGTAATAGAATTTCCACACACGTGAGATGATAGATTTTGATAAAGTGGCTGTCTCTGAAAGCGAAAAGAATTCTTCTCTCTCTCACCTATCTTCTACAACAGTTGTTACAGCGTCAGACAGACTACACCAATATACAGATTACGTATATTTATATCACTCACAGGCACGCACATACACGTGACGACCGGTAAACACCCAGACGTGGGAAAACTATAACAATGATATATATATTATCTAGAACGAGCTGACCAAACACGATTATTAAGTTCAAGAGCGATTTTAATATCAGGAAAAATCGGCTCACAACATCAAAGAAAGTACATCAAGGAAAATACATATACACATAGTCATAAAAATTCAAGGAAATGTTGCAAGGATGTTAGCCCCGTTATAGTGTTAACTCTAGGTTTAGCCCGGCCCCGTTAAGAGAACAGATGATGGCGCCCGAGTCACCGATACATAGGGTTTGAGTCTAAGAGTTTTCTATGTTTTATCTTGTAATTATATGCACAGAGTTTTTGAAAAAAAAATCTGATTTAACCTATGACAAAAACACAAGAACTCTAGCCTTAGCAACAAATTATGCAGATTGAAAAAAAAAATTTAGGACAGCAACAGGGTGTCAAAGAAATAATAGTGAAAATATCACTCAAACCAGCGTACATTCATTCATTCCGCCATGGCCTCTCATACATGTACTCACGACTTTGCTCGCTGCCTCTTGGAACACACTGATTTTAGATTTTCACACAGACTCAAAAAATGCAGTCTTCTGCCAAGAAGTCCCCAGTTCCAAAAGACGTATTTAACTCGGAGTCTCCGGGAACGACTACTTGGGTGTGCAGATTTGTTCAAATGTCTGATTAAGTCACCTAACAATTATTCCAGGCGCGGGAGTTAGCAGAGCACAGTGTCAATAGCGTAGGTTTCTAAAAATGATGAATGTCAGGTCGGTGCCTTCCCTCAGTATAGGATTCACTTTAGTCACACCACAGATTTGTCCACAAAAATATATATATATATATAGTCGGGAAATGTTAGTTAATACTTGAAGTATTTCGCGCCACCAGGCAGAAAAATTACGTAGAGTTTCTAGAAGAAATTTAGATCTGGCTCCAAGGTCCAGTATTTATCATTACAGTCTTTGAAAACCCGTTATTGGGATATAGTATTTCTGGCTAACTCGGGTTGCATATGCACTGTTTAGACCAGTGGTACTTAAGAAACCCACGTGGTTCAAAATAAGGACTGTCTATTTCTTCACAAGTATGGAAACTACTACTAGGTGCTGGTAAAGTTAGGGTCACCCCCAAAACTTTCACTGTGTGGAGGAAAAATAACACATATAATATAATAAACAGAATCTGTACTGGTTATAACTTACATTTAAACTTGCAAGCAGAGAGCTTTGCTTATCATTTAAACTTCCCGTGACGTAAGTTATATTTAAAAATCAGCAATCCTCATGAATTAGGAACACGTGCGTATTCCGTCACCATTCATGAGGCTCGATTCTAGAGTTTATACGTTAGTTTAGAAAAATACACTCGACTGAGTATTAGCGGTTAAATTAAATTCATAAATAGCTACAATTGCCGTTATAAGCTAGAAATTTTAATTTTATTCCGCTTTCCACTGAATGCTTCCCTAGAAAATATAATAGCCTACCACTTTATTTCTCTTCTGCGCTAAAGAAATAGATTAAAATGAATTAAGCGATTAAACACTTTAACACTCACAAAATCTATATATCTATCATATTAATTACCTCAACCACAGAATTACAGGTAGTCGCACAACTTAAGAATAAAAATGCTGAAAATATTTCTGGAAGTCTAGAAGTTCGACAAATTGCCGAAACAAACTGAGATCTTCGCTAACAGCTATTCTGTTTACGAGCAACCTATCTACTGTGAGTCTATGAGCGAGAATGAAATTAAAGTTTCAAACTTGGCCAATATCTTTAAAATCGGACACAGGATCCTAATCTTATTTCGCCAAGCGAAATAGTCTCCCCTGTCCGTATAACACCTTCGTCCGCTTATCGCGTGACGTAACAGCCATCAGTGGCCGAGGGCTTGCATGAGTTGCAAATCTCAGACCACCGTCTGCAGTGCGGAGTGGATTTTCACGCTAAGCCGGGTTTTTCCTGACGAAAAACCTCATGCGTTTACTGAAATGCAGACTCTCTGTCTACTTTCCATGTCCCTCGGGTGAATTTTCACGCCCCAGGCCAGAGACCCTCAGACGAATGTCTAGCGAATGCTGTAAATTCACGCCTATCATCCGACCAGCGCGACTGACATGTACGCAATACCACCCAGGTGCGATTCTCAGTTTTTAGAGAAAGGAAAACAGGTAAAGTTTGCGAATTATATGAAAATAATATTCGCAAAACGAATGGATGAAAAATATACAGGAAAAAAAGGAAATACAGAGATAATAAAAGAGAGAATTCGGGTGAAAGAATAGGAAGATGATGTAGGAAATTAAATGAATATAAACCCTACGTGACACATGTGTTAGTCAAAAAAAACAAGTGAAATTGTGGGGAAAAGATAAAAAGTGACCGACGTACATTTTAAAAATTGAGATGTACTTTTGACTTTTTTGCGAAAAGATAAAATGTGACCGACGTACATTTCAGAAATTAAGATGTAATTTTGACTTTATTTTCAAATTTTGAATTGAAAAGCTTAGTCTTCTGATCTGATTGGCCAACGCATTTTTATATTAGCGGGATGGAGACACACATTTTTGCCATTTGATATAAGTCTGTCCAGTAACACAGTCATTAACTGCTAGTGGTGTTTTCCAAGGAAGAATACATAAAATTTAGTGGGACGCCATACTCTAGCCAGCAGCTCAGCTGAGTTTTGCTAGTATTAACTGTGTTCTCAATTCTGAATTCTGAATTGTGAGTTTCTGTTTTGGCACTAAAGAGGTGCCAAATGCTTATGTAAGAGTACACAAGCAGATGTGTGTGCCGCCTAACATTTGTGTCTGTGCAGCCTAACATTGTACTCCAGCTACGGAGAGGAGTGGGCCACAAGAATCCTGTATCAGATCGTCACAGGCGAGATAAGTGAAATTCTGGCCTGCTGGAGATTCACAACTATTCTACCATCAAATAAAGACATAACTATTGAGAAATAAACATTTACCTCATTCCATAAGTCAATGGACAATGATTTTGGTAGTCACAGATTGGGCGTGATGACGCCACCCCAACGAAACATCCAGTACTAGTTCTCCCAACGACAGAATAGATCATATTAATATTAACCATTCTTATAATATACCTATGTACACAAATTACATTTTATTATGCCACATATTTATGCCTTTCATTGATAAATCCATATCATTTCATATGTTCTGACCAAACTAAAACCTTGGTTCAGAACTAATAAATTAAAAAAAAATTGTTAAAATTTAAACTAAAACAACCAGAGTTAGTTCAGTGTGTTATAGAGTTTATTAATATTATTAGACTTATTAATTACATGTGTGTGTCTGTATACAACGGGCTGATCGCCCGTTTGCCAGTCACTTTGATTACGGAAACAACGACGAACGGATTGATTTGTCGTTGCCCTAAAGACGCCATTAGGCGTGATGGGAACAACGGCAAAGAAAATCTATTCGCTGTTGCCCTTAAGACGCCACTAGGCGTAATGGCCACTGACTGCTTTGCCGGTCGTTGGCTAAGGACGGAAGAAGAAGAAGAAGTGTGTCTGTATATTATATTACTACACATTACATTTCAGTACCCTAGACTTTTTAACGTAGCTACATTCATGATAGTAGAATAGGTCTGTTGAGGTCGTAGTGGTAGTAAGAAGGGCCTTCTGTAATTCACATAAACTTTTATCTCAAGAGCCTTCACAACTGACCTCATACAGTACACTAGGTAACATAACAACCATACAATACCATCAAAAACCACTACAATTATATTATATTATTATATTATATTATTATGTTATATTATTATATTATATTATTATATTATTATTTTATATTATTTATTATTGTTAATTATTATTATTATTTATTATATTATATTTATTATATTATATTATATTATTATATTTTTATCTTTTTATCTCTTTTATCTTTTATATTTTATCTTTTATATTTATCTTTTATATATGGACATGCGCCATTAATAATTACGAACCTTGAGTCTATGTTGAACCGAGCACGGCCCCCATGCCCAACCCTCTCTCTTCTTCATCTTGGATCCTTAGCCGCTGATTGACATAGCAATCTGTGGCCGTCACGCCTAGTGGCATCTTGTAAGGCAGCAACAAACTGTCTCCAATTTGCTCCGTCGGTGACCATTCTTCGTGCAGTGCTCCAACTCTGATTCATGCTTTGCATCTCGGCCACAACGGTTCTCCGCCAGGTTGTTGTTGGTCTGCCCCTCTTTCGCTTTCCTTCTGAGGTCCATAGCATAGCAGTTCTTGTGGTGGCATCGGAGTCACTTACGAGGACATGGTCAACCCAGTTCCAACGTCTGGCCACAATGATGGTGTGCATATTTTTTTGTTTGCTCCGAGTAAGCAGCTCCCAACCTTCCTTAACCGCCTCTTACGAGACGTATGGTAGCTTGCAGTGTTAATATTCTTTGCTTCCCTTTCGTGCCTCCGTAACACACAGGTGAAAATGTACACCAGTAAGCTAATTAAGACGCCAGTGGAAATGTAACGTTTGTTCGGAGTTAAGGTTACCGGTTTTCTCAGTGTAGGGGAAACAATCGGAATTACTATAAATACTTTAATAAAGTACTTGTCATCTCCCTTACATGATAGGAAACTCTATACAGAGCGATACAACAGGAAGCAATCTGATCATCAGAAATAGTGCCCCCGTCGAACAAGTGTTTCGGCCCTGTATACTCCTTTACACTCTAAGAGGGGCGGGCCCACTTGGGTCATGACTCCCAAGTGTCTCAGCCTCCTGTTGTCTTGTATCGAAAATGAACCCATTTCACTTTGGTCATCATCATGTGACGTATTCTTTCCAGAACGTTGTCTCCATTACAGCTGCTCTGAACGCATCACGATTCTGGGCAAGTCGACCTGCATCAGCAAAAGACAAGTTCAGACTCTCTGTGATGTCCTGGGTCCACCGTCGTCTAGGTCGACCCCTTCCCCTTTTTCCAGGGACCATGCCTTCCATCACTGTTTTTTCCAGACTATTATGTCTTTTTATATGACCGAAAAATTTCAGCTTCCTTATTGCGATGGTATTTAGGAGCCAATGTTCCTGTACGTTTAGTGAGTGCAGTACTTCTCTGTTGGTCTTTTTTTCTGTCCAGGGTATTCTCAACATCCTTCTGTAGCATTTCATTTCGAATGATGTAATCTTTTTTGCAACTGTTTTATTGAGTGTCCAAGTCTCGCAGCCGTATGTTGCTACTGGGAATATACATGCTCTGATCAGTTGTAACTTTGTTTCTTTGCTTGTGCCTTGCCATAGGTTTTTCATCTGTATTAGCTTATGTGAAGCAATTGCAAGTCTTCTTTTAATTTCCACTGCACAGTCGCCAGAGCTGTTAATGATTGATCCTAAGTATTCGAATTCATTGACACTTTCCAGTTCTTCGTCATCAATTTCAATTTCTGGTTTGGTCTTTACTTTGTCTGTTGTCAATACTTTGGTCTTCTTGGTGTTTAGGTATAGATTCTGGGCCTCGCTGTATTTTTTGGTGGACAGAAGTAATTGTTCAAGTCCTTTTGGGTTGGTCGATAGGAGGACTGTGTCGTCAGCATATCTGATTTCCGGGATCTGGTACCCGCCGATGTTAAATGAGTCAAACTCTGTGTGTTCTTGGTCATCTCTTACGTTTCTCATGATATTCTCGGCATAAATGTTAAACAGGTAAGGGGAAAGGGTACAGCCTTGTCTTACTCCTTTCTGTACTTCAAACCATTCTGATGTTTCCCCCTCTATTCTTACGGCTGCCTGTTGTTCTTGGTACAGCAGTGCGATGAGTTGTATAAGGTAGCAACTTTAAAATCCACAACTCCGCCAGCCGTGGAGGCACTTGTGAAAGTAACAAAGAGAAGACAAATTATTCCGTTCGTTCCGCCGCACACCACGACTAGGGACAGACACTGACACACCTGCGCGAAGCCGACGAGGCTAGCCACTGCGCGCTAGCAACTGAAATTCTGTGCCCAACACCTCTTATAATATACGCCGCGTGTTGCCCGTCAGTCACAGCCCTTTCACCAGTACACCGAAAAACTCAACGTATTGTGGACTTAGAAAACTTCCTGATGTTTTCTGTACCGCAGAGTTAACAGTCTAGAGTTTCATAGCCCATTGCGGTTGTTCCACAGCCAGCATGATGCCTTTTCCGCAGTTTCACTAAGCCTCTTCAGTGCCCTTGTTCTCGACTGTCCCCTCAGCCCCAACAGTTTCAATAAATCATACACTGATGCAGCCACGAGCCCTCTTGCACCTACCTCAACAGCCTTGACCCTTGCAGTGAACCCATCGTGTCTCAGATCCGCGGCCAGATCACTATACTTGGCCGCTTCGAACAAATGTTGCTCTTCCAATCTGGATTCAAATGGCACGGTCAGTTCAATCAATATAACCTGGTGCGATGATGAAGAATGCAGCACTATATCCGGCCGTCTTCGAGATTTCTTGATACTCTCTGGATATGTCCCTCGTTCAGGTAAGTCTACCGCCATCTCCCAGTCATTTGCACAGTCAAGGAGAGATGGTACACTGCTACCCGATTTTACTCGGTTTTGGGTGTGCTGACTTTCCTGCTCTTAGAAAGTATGTGTTTGCGGTGTTTGACCTGACATTGCTTTCGCCTTCATCCTTGCCAGTGTAGGGGAAACAATCGGAATTACTATAAATACTTTAATAGAGTACTTGTCATCTCCCTTACATAACAGAACACGAGCATCGTAAGGGACATTTTAGAACTTACAGACTACCCTTATTCAAAATGTGCGGTTATGCCTTGTGAAATTGTTAAACCGCGAACTTACGTTTTTCGCAGTTCTTATTATGTCATACCTATATCCATTAAGACTCACAACCAGGCCCTTCGAGAACTCACGTGAGGCCAGCGCCAGTTCTCAGTGAAATCACTGCCAACTTGCCTATGCTCAGTTTCGTCCAGTGAATAAGGAAGTTTACCCGCAGTAGTGTTTAGTTAATATCTAGCCTATAAATATTACTGCTACACCCAAAATGTCTTTGAATTCCTAAATAAAAAAATAAAAAATTTTGTAAAGTCTATAATTAACACAGTTATAATCAGACAAAATTCAACTTTGACAATGTTTACATATTTTTGTAAGTCAGGGCAGAAGTATACAAAGGCTGTCATACTAATGTCCACACTCTGGGGAAATAAGAACCTTCATTCGTTCTCTGAAAGAGAGTTCTCTGTGTTCTATGGTGTCAATGGCATTAGTCCCTAGTTTAAACGGAGGGGTGTTGATTTGTTTCTTGCATATCAGTCCGATTACAAAATAAACTGCCTGCACAACGCTCATCATCATCATCATCATCATCATCATCATCATCATCATCGTCATCCTCGTCATCTCGTTTTTGTCTCTTCATGTCGCGTGTTTCCACCACTGCAGAGTCTGTTATATATGAGTCAGGAACTTCCTTTCCCTACTGGCTTCTTTCAGGACAGGTTCATTGCTACTTTAGCTCTCAGTGTTATTCTTAATAATCTTCAGTAAAATGACATTTCTTTGGCCAAAGGAAATTTTCTAACTTCTTTACCGATTGTCCATGATTCAATTCCGCATGAAAGCATTAGCTATATATAGCACATATCAGTGGCGTACCGAGAGTTATTAGCGCCTGGGGCGAGCCAGGAAAAATACGCCCCTGTCACGGCCAGATAAAATACATGCTCATTATGTAGGCAAATCAAATCTAAATTAAGTTTAACTCTTTTAGTCCCAAGCAAAAAAGTGGGTTTGGCCCAAGCAAAAATGGCCACCCCAGTGCGTTTTTATTGTTGTTGTTTGGAAATAATTTTTTTAAATGTTCATATGCATAAATAACCAAAAGTCCAAAATGGATGGCTATACTTTAAGAAAATAGCGTTTTTGAGTTGTCAAAATTAGAAAACAGCCCTAGAAAGAATCAAGAGATACGAAAGCCAGTATACTGTTTATCGGGCCAAATGGGTCTAGAAGGAAGTACAGTATATTGGCTGTTGGAACGTAAAGAGTTAAAGGACTTTATCAGGCACTGACGTGAATCGAGAGTTATATTAAAAACAACGGTATGAATTATTGGGAAAATATGAAATTTAAGAATTAATTAAACACAAACGAAAAGAAATAAACCACTCTTTTTAATAAGCTTTCTATTAGCAGTCAAAAGAGTAAACTGGCAGATATCTATTTTTCTACTACAGACTGACCTTTTGCATCTTCATTTCTGCAAAATGATTAATTATGTGTTCAAAATGAAAATGATAGAATCAGCTGAATAAGAGAATATTCGGAGTGTGTTATAGGACCCAAATGTTCGCAGAGAAATGACTTGATGTTATGGTGTTTCCCCCCTCGACGCTGAGGCGGTCGCCCACCTAACCCCCTTATTTTTCGCTACGCCACTGCCACCTATGATGCTTTCTTTCTTACTTCTACTGATAAAGATCTATTGTATAACATATGGTTTCGTTTAATATTTCTTCATTTTATTGAACTCTTCTTTGTTTGGGATATTACTCTTTACCTCTGAAATGAATGTTTTATCTCATGTTATCAATGTTTCCAAGTAGTCAAAAAATATTGATTTCTTACCAAACTGTCCCAAATACTTTGATGATGTACGAGTATTATTGAGAAGTCCTATTCTTTGAGATAGCCATTATGTAAAGTGCAATCTTTACTATCTTGCAATATAATACATTTATATACTTATTATGTTCGCAAATATTTTGTAAACAAAGTATTTCCTTTTTAAGTGCTTAAGGAGAAGTCATTTTTGAGTTACTTCCCTTGAAATGAGTTCCGTCATCTTCGATCGGACTTCGCGGACGAATTTAGGCCTACTGCGATTTATTCTTTGGCTGGGTAGGAATAGATTGTTCTTGCTTCAGTATATCTATGGCCTGAATTTATACGTAGTGTTTGTATGAGTAGGACGAGTCTGTCTTATATATGTATATCTTTACATTTCTAAGTCGAACTATGTTGGTTGTCGCTAGAAAAGGTCAAAGGCTATGCAGCGGAAGTATCGCTAGCAAGGGGTGTGATTCATGGCTGTCATCCTGTCGGGATGTCGAATTTTGTTGTAGCCGGCTTATCGCCGAAAAAGTGATCTATAAGTAGATGGGGAAAAGTGATAGTCATTTAGACATGTTGTATGTACTTTACCCCAGTGTTTATTCTCTTTTGCCAAGGAATGGCAAAGTTATATTTCGCATAGAAAGGTAAAACCACAATTTATTATGAACTTGGGCTTCGCCATCGTTGTCGATAAGCAGATGCACAGTGGTACTTTTGAAAAGAATATTTATTCAAAGGAAGATGACATTCCTATGTATCAGCACTAGATTATATGATATTATTCAATTACCTCTATGATAGAAGCTATGAAGAAATGAGGACATTTAACGAATGACCAATTTTGGTCTGTATCCAATAGTGAGTGAAGCTCACGAGAGAAGCACAGCCATGTTGAAATCCATATACTTTGTATTTATCGAGTGAGAAAAAGGGATGCCTGTACTATCGCTCGATGAACCAAGAGATCACTGCTACATGTGAGAACCCATGTCTGGGATTCCTATATCTTTATGGAAAATATATATATTGAACTTTACGTGAAGGGATATTCGCTAGACGAGGTTAGGTCTAGGAGCCTTCCTATATATTGGTTATGGTCTGACGTGCCCAGTCAGTAAAGCCAGATGATTTACATGATGGAACTCTGAATGCTTATTTACGAATGCTCCATTATGATATTTGCCAAGCATGAATGCTAACTTAAGATGATATTCCTGTGATCAACATTATGCTGTCTATGTCGACATTTGTTCCTGTAACCATACACGTACTGTCCAAGTGTGCGTCCCATTAAATGTTATAAAAAGACCACCGTAGTTCCAGTACTTCTTGAATTCGAACAGTGTGAGTATGAGTGATGTACTACCAACCTGTCAACTCTATCGAATCATTCTACCATTCGCGTTCTGACATTCATATACACACTCATTGTCTACACTCACATTCTTGTCGGAGCCTCATCACGTTCCAGGACAAGATGACCTGTATGACCAAAACTGTGCTGGGTTTAATGAGTTGACAATCGTTACACTTTACTACACCAGTCCCAACATCTACATTTATCAACTGGTGGACATTCACGTCATTTAACAAATAAAGCGTGATTCAACAACTAGTAGCCAGTATGAGTTAACAACTACACAGAGTTTAACAACTGGTGTGCCAGCTTCCTGGGTCAACCTGCACAGTGACCATATTGAGAAGTAAACTACTGAGACCAGACGTTCCTTGGGGTCTGTTACGACACACAAATACATCAACAGTACAACTCTACAGTGATGTCAGCGTGACCTGTCCTGTCGAGAGTATGCAGTAACTAGGTCAGCGTTTGTTGACATTTGGTTCGTTGGACATTTGCCATACAACTGACAGTGTTACACAGCAAGCTTGGTTGAAACATAGAACATTACACATCAGGACTGGAGAATATTTGACAGTGTTTGCGAAAGGAAATGTTATTGAACTGAGAAGTCCTACATCGATTGTTATCATTCACATCAACGATGGAGCTTCTATTTCTGTGTTGAATTTAAAATAATTAGACCAGAAGTATTTGTTTAATAAAGTACCACAGTACTGTACTATTAGGCAGTGTAACTGAGCCTTCTTTACAACACATTCTTTCTGCAACACTCTATTTACATCATATTGCCATACTATTTATGCATTTATGTATTTATGTTTAAATATTTATATGTGATATTTGTTTGTATCCAGCGGGTTGTTGTTTTGGTTGGGCGGTGTCACACAACAGAGTATCCCACGTAATAGAGGGTCTGATGTGTGCGTTTCTATAGGTGCAATTTTCTTGATTGAAAATTTGCTGCGACAGCTGTTGCTATTAGTGTTAGCTGTGAAGACTGTACTCATTGTTGTTTTTGTAATATTCCTCTGTTCTTTAGTTTGTTTTGATTTGTTTGTAATTTGTTGGTCTACCCTATTCTATCTTTCAGTTCTATTCTCAATTTATATTTATATACTGTGGCGTTATTTGTATTTGTTATCCTCTTGCGGTTTATCTTTTATTGTTTTTCCCATTTGATTTATTTCATTTCCGCAAATGTTTTCATGTTCTTCTGTATAACTGTTTTGTTTTGTGCCTGATCGACATACACTATTTTAAATATAGTTGATCATATAAATTGATGTACAAGAATCAACTGATAGTTAATTGCTATTACTAAAGGTACACAGTTGATGATATAAAACACTATTTCTGGTGCACTGCACTTATATTATAGAGTGAACCAGCAACTTATAGCTGTTATTATATAAGGATTTATACAAGACCTTTGTAAGGCTTGTTTCCCACAGTGATTGGGATAGTTAAGTACTATTTTCCACAGGTTACAAAGTTATCATACAAGGTCTTTGATTAAGACTAAGAAAGTGAATTTATTTACTTTTGCAAATTACTGATCTTATTAGACAAGATGTCTACATTAGATTATTTTATCACACAAGGCAAGGCTCTTGATAAGACTGGTCAGCAATTAGAAGAATGGGCAGTTGCTCAATATGACAAAGCATTAGCTGCTGAAGAAAGAAAAGCATTGATCGAAGAAAGAAAATTACAAAGAGAGGATGAACAAAAGAAATTGCAGATACAGACTGATGAAAAAAGATTCCAGATGGAAATGGAAAAAGAGAAAAGAAAGGATGAAGCTGCTGCAGAAGAGAGAAAATTACAAGCTGAAGCTCAAGAGAAAAAAGCAATAAGAGAACATGAACACCAAAAAGAACTTTTAGCATTTGAGTTAGAAAAGTTAAAGTTAACAAACATAAGTAATGTTAATCAAGCATCTGGTGGTAATGGTAAACCCTTTACTTACAAGGTCAAGGTACCAGCGTTCAACCCTTCCAGTGATGACATAACATTCTGGCTAAATAGATTTGAACGCTCGTGTCGAGCCCATAATGTGGACAAATCACAATATGCTAACCAGTTATCAGAAAATCTGAAAGGTGATTCTCTGACTAGTTTAAGTTTGGTTGAAGAGGCTGACAAAGATAACTATGATGTTATTAGGGCAGCCTTATTAAAGAAGTATCAGTTGTCTGAAGAGGGTTATCGGAAGTTGTTTAAGACAATGGTGCCTGAGGCAGGTGTAGAATTCTCAGAATTCATTGCAAGGACACGTCTTACATTTGATCGTTGGATTGAGCTATCCAAAACAGAAAAGACTTATGAAGCCCTTATGGACTTGATACTCAGAGACAAGATTATGTCAAGTATAAATAAACCTTTCCTCGAATTCTTACATGAGCGTAAACCTAAGTCTCTAAAAGAAATGGAACAGTATTGTACCCAATACGTCACTGCACATCCGGACGTAGCTATTAGCAACAGTAAGGTTAAAGAAGGTATGCCAGTTGCTTCTGCAACACCATACAACCCTAATCACTCTCACAAATTCCAAGGACCTCAAAATAGGTTTAATAAAAAAGGTAACTATTACAGTTATCAGAACCAAGGTAACCAATCATTTCAGGGTTCTTCTTCGAATACCTGGAGAAGAGCTGACAGCCCTCGATTCAGGGGTGGTCATAATTACAGGAACTTTCGCAAAGGAAGTCATTCTAGAAACTATCCAAGTTTTCCTTCATGGAGACAACAAGATCATAATTACAGAGATACTCATTATAATGAATATGATGATAGTAACCAAAGGAGCTATGATTCAAACCCGAGTAGGGGTTATAATAGTGGAAACAATGATAAGTACAGAGGCAATAATAACAGAGGTAGAGCACAATTCAAAAAACATAAAGCTCATTACCAGGCGAACTCTGCACAGCAAGAGTCCCACGAAGCCTATAAACAAAATAAAGATAATGATGACTCTAATAATATGGCATGTGCCGCTTTTGATTTTGGGAGAGCATCTCAGTGCCCCCAATGCAAAACATTATTTGAGCCAACCACAGTGTCTACTTTAAGCTGTGGCCATCCTCTTCCCGCTCTTCCTGCGTCAATCGCGCATGATGGGAGAGGTTCTCTTGTCTTACACAAAGGTTTAGTAAATGACAATCCAGTCTCAGTACTTTTTGATTCTGGATGCACAACTATTGGGGTTAAGCAGTCACTCATAGATCCTTCTCATTCTACAGGCAAAGTAGTCAAATGCGTAACATTTGGCGGCACCATAGAGAAATACTCTACCGCTATCATTAGGATTGCTACTCCTTTCTTCACAGGAGATGTACACGCATGTCTTTTGCCGAATCCGATCGCTGATCTTATCATCGGTCGCATTCACGGAGTCAAAGAATGCACTCCGGAGCAAATTTCCGTTTGGGAAAATCAAAATATGCAATCTGCTAATGCGGTAGTCACTAGAGCTCAAGCTCTCAATATGCCTGAAACTTCATCTGTTGAAGATAATGAAGTGCATAACCAAGATGATCCCTTGGTAATTTCTCGTGACTCGTTTATAAAACAACAAGAAGAAGATCCGACTCTTAAGAAATTCTTCACTCTTGTAACGAAAGGTGATCCGAATAAAGATTCAAATTGTAAATCTTGGATTACAATGAAGAATGGCGTACTTGTACGTATGGTGCAAGACTCCACTAAGTCAAGTCATTCTCAGATTCTTGTACCCAAGAATTTGAGAGTTAAGATCTTACAACATGCACACGACTCTCAGTGTGCTGGTCACATGGGTTTTTCCCGTACAAAGTCAAGAGTTCTTGCGGCTTTCTTTTGGCCTTTTGTGAACAAGGACATACGGATCTATTGTCGATCCTGTAAAGTATGTCAAGAAGTCAAATCCAAAGGTCCTCGTCATGCTGCGCCTATTCAGGCTGCAGATATTCCTATTCGTCCATTCCAGAAAATGGCGATAGACATCATTGGTCCATTCAAGATCAAATCTGCTAGAGGACATCAGTTTATCTTAACGTGTGTAGACATGTGCACACGTTGGCCAGAGGCTATCCCTCTAAAGAGCATTACTACCGCTGACATTGCAGATGCTCTTTGGCTTATATTTTCTCGGCTGGGATTCCCCGGAGAAATATTATCAGATCATGGCACCCAACTGATATCGGATACCATGTCTCAAGTAATGTCTACTCTACAGATAGAGAGATCTTTGAGTAGCATCTATCATCCTATGTCCAATGGGATGGTCGAGCGACTAAATAGAACACTTAAGAACTTATTAGGGAAGATAACTGAGGATCATCCTCAAGATTGGGATAGGGTTTTACCCGCGGCCCTCTTCGCGTACAGAGAGGTCCCCAATGAACATACAGGGTTTTCTCCCTTTGAACTTGTCTTTGGCGCGCGACCGCGCGGCCCAATGTCTTTGCTGCATGATCTTATAACAGCTGACAATATTGACGATGACACAAAATCTTCTTACGAGTATGTCATCGCGCTGAGACAAAAGATTATCGAAGCATGCAAATTGGCAACGTCCTCTTCTGAATTTGCTAAGCAGAAGGCAAGACAATTTGCTAATAAGAAGAGAACTTTACGACAACTTTGTCCTGGTGACAAAGCATTTGTTTTGCTACCTTGTCGTGAAAATAGACTCCTTATTAGTTGGAAAGGTCCGTACGATATAATATCGAAAATTTCAGATGTTGACTACATCGTCGATATTAACGGGAAGCATAAAACCTTCCACATCAATATGCTTACGGAGTTCCATGAACGTCCTGACTATCTACAGCCTATTTTCCAGGCAACGGACGATTCTCATGTCAAACATGGTCATTACTCATCACTGTCTGTAATACAGGATGAGGAAACAAGTTTTTCGGATGTTAATCTTCCGCTTCCAATGATCCCACTTCATTCTAGTGAATCATGGAAAGACGTTACTGTTTCTCCTGATTTGTCTCTAGGAGAACGGCGACAAGTTTCGTCTATGTTACAAACATTTCAGGATGTCCTCACTGACATCCCTGGACAAACTCATGTCATTGAGCATGACATTGTTCTAACTGAACATACTCCAATTAGGGTTAGACCTTATCCTATCCCTATACATTTCCAAACACAGGTTGAAAAGGAGTTGGATGAAATGATAGATTTACAAATAATCGAACCATCCACTTCTGCATATTCTTCGCCGATGGTTATTGTTCGAAAAAAAGACAATAACATACGTCTTTGCGTTGACTATCGCAAATTGAATCAAGTTACGAAGTTCGATGCTGAACCTATGCCTTTACTAGAAGAGCTACTTACTCGTCTTTCTAAATCGCATTTTTTCACTAAACTTGATTTGTCTAAAGGATATTGGCAAGTTCCATTATCCGAACGCGCCAAACCTCTTACCGCTTTCTCTACTCCCAGAGGCCTTTTCCAATGGAATTTTATGCCTTTCGGCCTTATGAACGCACCAGCTACATTTGTACGCATGATGCGTCGAATCCTATCGTATCGGTCAGATGTCATTGCTTATCTAGACGACATCTGTCTTTTCAGCGATACTTGGGAAGATCACTATTCAGGGTTAGTTGAATTATTATCAACTCTGCGTGAGTATAACCTGACAGCAAAACCATCTAAAGCTTGTATTGGCTTTAGCGAAATTGCTTTCTTAGGCCATCGAGTAGGTCACGGTTTCTTGAAGACAGAAGACCATAATATCACTAAGATACTTAACATCTCTATCCCTAGGACTAAAAAGCAAGTGCGAAGTCTTTTAGGTCTCATACAATTTTATGGACGTTTCATTCCGAATCTGTCCTCTATCATGGCACCTCTCTCTACACTATTAAAGAAAGGGTCGCCTAACATGGTTCACTGGTCTCATGAATGCCAATCTTCACTAGAGAAGATCAAAACTATGTTTTCATCACCACCTATTTTAGTGTTACCTACAACAGATAAGACATTTGTTCTTCGTAGTGACGCTTCATCCACTGGGATTGGAGCGGCACTAATGCAAGAGTACTCTGGAACTCTGCATCCTGTAATGTATATATCCAGAAAACTTAATGCTGCAGAAAGGAATTACTCGGTTTTAGACCGTGAATTATTGGCAATGGTTTGGTCAATTCTCAAACTCCAAAGATTCCTTCTGGGCGCGCATTTCGTAGTGGAAACTGACCAAAAAGCTCTTACGGCTATCCAAAGTAAGAACTTGAAGAGCTCGAGATCAACTCGATACGCAATCGCTCTTCAACCTTTTCATTTCTCGGTACGAGCTATCCGTGGTTCAGAAAATGTGATGGCGGACATTCTGTCCAGATGCCCACATGATGCCACTTAACTGTTAAATATTGGATCTTTTTAATATGTATAACTTTACAACAGTTATTTTTTGTTTCTTTACTAAGATACACATTTGTAATTTAATAATAGAATGATGGTATCGCTACTTAGCGGTTTATTGATGTTTATTCACCGCTGTTCTTTGATGATTGTTTCTTCATAAATCATAAATTTAAGATTATAGTGTGAATTTTTGGTATGCATTGTATAATTACCAGAATTGTATTATACGTACATCACACCTTCCTGGAAACATTTATTCGTAGAGAAACAATTTCTCTCAGATTTTGAGATATATTCTCACCGGTCATATTAGGAATTATAGTTATTCCTGATATTTTCATCCGGGAGGTGTGGTAAGACTGTAAAGTGCAATCTTTACTATCTTGCAATATAATACATTTATATACTTATTATGTTCGCAAATATTTTGTAAACAAAGTATTTCCTTTTTAAGTGCTTAAGGAGAAGTCATTTTTGAGTTACTTCCCTTGAAAGGAGTTCCGTCATCTTCGATCGGACTCCGCGGACGAATCTAGGCCTACTGCGATTTATTCTTTGGCTGGGTAGGAATAGATTGTTCTTGCTTCAGTATATCTATGGCCTGAATTTATACGTAGTGTTTGTATGAGTAGGACGAGTCTGTCTTATATATGGATATCTTTACATTTCTAAGTCGAACTATGTTGGTTGTCGCTAGAAAAGGTCAAAGGCTATGCAGCGGAAGTATCGCTAGCAAGGGGTGTGATTCATGGCTGTCATCCTGTCGGGATGTCGAATTTTGTTGTAGCCGGCTTATCGCCGAAAAAGTGATCTATAAGTAGATGGGGAAAAGTGATAGTCATTTAGACATGTTGTATGTACTTTACCCCAGTGTTTATTCTCTTTTGCCAAGGAATGGCAAAGTTATATTTCGCATAGAAAGGTAAAACCACAATTTATTATGAACTTGGGCTTCGCCATCGTTGTCGATAAGCAGATGCACAGTGGTACTTTTGAAAAGAATATTTATTCAAAGGAAGATGACATTCCTATGTATCAGCACTAGATTATATGATATTATTCAATTACCTCTATGATAGAAGCTATGAAGAAATGAGGACATTTAACGAATGACCAATTTTGGTCTGTATCCAATAGTGAGTGAAGCTCACGAGAGAAGAACAGCCATGTTGAAATCCATATACTTTGTATTTATCGAGTGAGAAAAAGGGATGCCTGTACTATCGCTCGATGAACCAAGAGATCACTGCTACATGTGAGAACCCATGTCTGGGATTCCTATATCTTTATGGAAAATATATATATTGAACTTTACGTGAAGGGATATTCGCTAGACGAGGTTAGGTCTAGGAGCCTTCCTATATATTGGTTATGGTCTGACGTGCCCAGTCAGTAAAGCCAGATGATTTACATGATGGAACTCTGAATGCTTATTTACGAATGCTCCATTATGATATTTGCCAAGCATGAATGCTAACTTAAGATGATATTCCTGTGATCAACATTATGCTGTCTATGTCGACATTTGTTCCTGTAACCATACACGTACTGTCCAAGTGTGCGTCCCATTAAATGTTATAAAAAGACCACCGTAGTTCCAGTACTTCTTGAATTCGAACAGTGTGAGTATGAGTGATGTACTACCAACCTGTCAACTCTATCGAATCATTCTACCATTCGCGTTCTGACATTCATATACACACTCATTGTCTACACTCACATTCTTGTCGGAGCCTCATCACGTTCCAGGACAAGATGACCTGTATGACCAAAACTGTGCTGGGTTTAATGAGTTGACAATCGTTACACTTTACTACACCAGTCCCAACATCTACATTTATCAACTGGTGGACATTCACGTCATTTAACAAATAAAGCGTGATTTAACAACTACAGAGTTTAACAACTAGTAGCCAGTATGAGTTAACAACTACACAGAGTTTAACACATTACTTCTGTCTTTCTGCAATTTAGATTAAGATATTCATATCTACTTTATGCTGCTACTGTAAAAATCATTTCATGTAACTGCTTGTCAGTTTTATGCCGTTAAGACGGCATCACTCGGGTATCTCAGCTTGTTTGTATTATCTTCTTCTTCTTCCGTTCTTAGCCAACGACCGGCAAAGCAGTCAGTGGCCATTACGCCTAGTGGCGTCTTAAGGGCAACAGCGAATAGATTTTCTTTGCCGTTGTTGTTTGTATTATGTCCACCAAATAATATTCCTGACATATCGGTAAACTCAATACTCAGAGGGTATTCGTTTCTCTTCTTTTACCATACTAGTTGGTGATACCAGCAAGGGTACTAATCTCTGGAACAAAGTGAGGGTAGAAGTGGACTGACGTCGAGCTAGAAACATTCATCAGAGGGTCTTAGAGACGCGGGACCAGCTTTGCAGTTACTTCCTAATCTTAATTGGAACGTGCTGCGCCTTTAATCTTGACTAGAGACGCGAGAACTCCAGTGACCTATCTGCACAGAACCCAAAAACCTCAGCGGGAGAAGAAACTATCATTTGCAGCCAAGTCAAACCTAAAAGCTGCCAAGTGACTTCTTTCATAAAATACTACCATCGCACGATGGTATGTTCTGTTAAAGATTATTCAATTTTTTTAAAGCTGTTAAAACTTAGTTGATTATTAAATTTGTTATTTGTAAAAATACAAATTTAACGTCGATTTAATCATTTTGAATGTACTGCATGTTTGTCTCAGTCAATTTACTAAATACACTCTAAACAGAGCTATACCAGAATAATAATCATTCCACTGAGTAAATCTGGGTGGGGGCTTGAACGAGCTGAAATTAATAAATTCATAAAAGGCGGCGGATCAGATATAAGTTAACTATTGCCCTGCCCAATGCAGCATTGTTCTCGACTTCTGAAATATCTTTTGAAAATTCCCTTGAGATAGAAGCATCATTATTCTTCTATCTACAACTCTGCCAAGAGTAATCTTGTGCGAAGGTAGACACATTTGAAGACCTATATTAGATACTCTTGAGTTTTGGCCACTGTTGGACCACTATTGCAAAGCAGGGGAGGCAATTCCGTGACAAATTGATTCCTGTCCATTCCATTTCTTCATTGGATTTTTGTGGTCAAACTTATCATGACATATGGTCATGCGTCAAAACACCACGAAAAAAAAAAAAAATGAAATTCCTACGTGCTCTTTTAATCGGTGTTCACTTGAGCTTTGACAATGCAATGCGCATGCCCATAAGTTCCGTATTTTCTTGAACAGATTGCTAGACTTTTTTCAATGCTCGTTTCATGACGTTTCATATAGACAATTAGCAAACAAGAGATTTTACCCCTCTTGCCTGCGTTACCTCGTCGTGTTTATAAATTTGTTGTTGTTTGTGGTTGTAACTGTCTTTTTTTTCTTGTTGAGGTGATCACTGGCCCAAGACAGTTTACATGTTGTTAGATGTGTAGTGCGAGCGTATGATGAGTTGAGTGTGGGTGCGAATGAAGACGCGAATGTGTTTAGGCTCGTATAGATGTAGATCCTGCAACCCATACTCTCACATGCAGTAATCAAGGATGCTTTGACACTGCAGGCATGTTTCAAGACATTTATTGACGGGAACACACATAATATCAACAGGAACAGTCAGTGTAACAAGGTCATGCTGACCTGACATCGATAGGTATACATTTGGCATTCAAAAAGGTAAACATCAGAATAGACGTGCATGGTCAATAGCAAAGTTCTTCAATAATGACAGTTCGTAGCGTCGCCCTTGGCGTCTCTGACTAAACGCGTCAGATGCCTTAGTTACCTTGACACACAGGTGCAACTTGGCACTCCCTGCCAATTGCACATATCAGGCTGTAGTATAATAGCCGGAAGCACAGGCCTCGTCCTAACGTCGGCCGTGTACTTCTGTTAAATAGGTTATCACCAACCCTGCAGTAATACTTATTGTAGATAGAAGTTCCGCCAATCTGCGGCTCCCACAATATATCCTCGTCACTGGATTTCTGGACAATATAAGACTAACAGTCTTGGATGGCTACCTCGAGCACAAATATATAAGTTCTGAAATGGCGGATCCGTGAACTGCTGTTCACCCTAGGTAATCCTTTACATGTTCTGCCACCGAAAAGCGTAATAATGCATAAAGGTCGGTATTACCTGGTAAATGAATCCTCAGAACTACACAAGGAATTCTGTCGTCATCCCGACGCACAGAGATTCACTGGGGAAAACTGCCATAGCAGTTACTTCGAAGATTCTCCCCGAAAAACAATGGACTCTTGGTCCCTTCAGAAAAACAGGACCTCCCGGCTTCCCGGAAGTATATCTCACTCCCGCTTAAAAACCTTCCCATAGGCCCACGCCGAACTGTCAACCTCTGACCCTAAAGGTCAAACACAATGAATGAATAAACAAGGGAAGACAACCCCTAATCAACCTGACATCGCAGGTAAAGACACAATTATACTTATGATACAAACATAAGCAAATAACTTGACAGATGACTCCGTCGAAAATGACAGCAACAGTGGTGGTGATGGAGCTAAATGTTTAAGCTGGTTATCTATGTTTTATTTCTTTATTTCCTGATTTGGTGTTCACAATGATAATTACTCAGTCATTCATTTCTCTCCCTTCTGTTCGCCAAGGCCGTCAATAAACTCACGCAAAGTCCTCCCGTCCCGTGCAACCAGCTCAAGGTCTTTCCATGAGTTTTTCATTATTCTCATTTCTATCGCAAGTTCTCTTTTCCATGAGTTTTTCATTATTCTCATTTCTGTCTCAAGTTCTCTTTTCCATGAGTTTTTCGATCTACATCGACATCTCTTAGCATGGGGTTAACAGATCAAGTACAGCCTTGTAATGGTAAATAGTAATGATGGTAATCTAACATTCTCAGCACAACTTCCTGACTTGATACCAAAAGTAACAAAAATAGTGATATACATTTTCTCTAAATTATTTTAGGATCATGTAAGTGAGATGACTGTAATGACTGTGATTAAATCCTTTTCTCACTCATTATATATATATATATATATATATATATATATATATATATATATATATATATATATATATATATATATATATATATTTATATATATATATATATATATATATATATATATATATAATAATAATAATAATAATAATAATAATAATAATAATAATAGCCCCTTCAGTCATAACTGACTATGGGAATGCGCCCCTGAGGTGACAGCCCTCAGCTGCTTATTTTCCTGGTGCTCCTTTCGACGTTTTCTCCTCACCTCTGCTTCTTGTGTGAGCCTCTCTTCGCCCAATCTGAGGTGGCGCTGTAAATAGCATCGCCACTTAGTGCGATCGGCAGCTTCATCCTCCCATGTTGCTGGATCCATGTCCAGTGCCCTCATATCTCTCTTGCACACATCTTTGAACCTCAGCTGTGGTCGCCCAACTGTTCTCTTGCCATCTGCTAATTGTCCGTAGAAGATATCTTTTGGGATGCGACCATCTTCCATGCGGCGAACATGGCCAAGCCAGCGAAGTCTGCGCTGTCTAAGAAGAGTATACATACTTTGAAGGCCAGCACGTGACAACACCTCGACATTTGTCACTTTATCTTTCCACGAGATGCCGAGGATGCGGCGTAGACACCGCAAATGGAAGGTATTGAGCCTTCTTTCTTGCTTAGCATAGGTCGTCCAGGTCTCGCTGCCATATAGGAGTGTACTGGTGACGCAGGCATTATATACCGCAGCTTTGGTCTTCATTGTGAGTTTAGAGTTTCCCCAAACACGCGATGTGAGGCGGGCAAAGGTAGCTGCAGCTTTGCCAATGCGGCTGTCGATTTCTGTATCCAGTGAGAGTTTGTCATTGATGGTAGACCCTAGGTATGTGAAGTGGTGCACCACTGCCAATTCATAGTTATCGATAGTGATAACTGGTGCAGCACCCACATCCTGACTCAGCACATTCGTTTTCTTTAGACTTATTGTGAGGCCAAAGTCCTTGCATGCTTTAGTGAAGCGATTCATCAAGCTCTGAAGCTCCTGTTGGCTTTGAGTGACGACTGCAGCATCATCAGCGAACAACAAGTCTCTTATAGTGACCCTTCTGATTTTTGTTTTTGCCTTCAGCCTTGAAAGATTAAACAGACGGCCATCTGACTTAGTGTGAAGGCATATTCCTTCAGTTGCATCTCTGAATGCATGTTTCAAGAGTAAGGCAAAGAAGATTCCGAAGAGGGTCGGAGCCAGAACACAGCCTTGTTTAACGCCACTTCGTATATCAAAGGGCTATGACGTGCTTCCAGCATATTGGACTGTTCCCTTCATGCCGTCATGGAATGACTTTATCATTTCCAGCATTTTAGAAGGGCAGCCTATTTTCAGGAGGATTTTAAAGAGTCCATCCCTACTAACCAGGTCGAATGCTTTTGTGAGGTCTATAAAGGCGATATATAATGGTCTTTTCTGCTCTCTTGATTTTTCCTGAAGCTGGCGGAGAGAGAAGATCATGTCTGTTGTTGATCTGCCAGCTCGGAATCCACACTGTGACTCTGGATATATGCGCTCAGCTAACTTGTGTAGTCGCATTAAGATGACTTTGGCAAAAACCTTACCAACAATACTAAGAAGAGAGATGCCTCTGTAGTTATTGCAATCACGTCTGTCTCCTTTATTTTTATACAGTGTTACAATCTTGGCATCTCGCATTGTAAAGTTTCTTTCTTCTTTATTTCCCACTCTGTAAAGTGTCAGTCTGTATGCTCTGTAAGGAAGAGTGGTGTGTTGTTGAGATCAGGCATGCTCCAGTCTACCCAGCTGTAAATGGGTAACTCACCCTAGTCCTGAGTTAGGGAAGGCAAAGGCTCCAGGGGAAGCAGGCCCTAAACTTGGTCACTTCAAGCGACGCAGGATGGTGTATGTATGAAGTAGAAGTGTAGAGTGTGATTACCGCGAATGGTGTACTGTTCGTGTGCTGACCAATATAACCACTCATACACTTGTGTCTACAAGGCACCAATGCAGACTGCTGGAATCTTTGTTTACTCAATTTATTCAGACGTACACACTGGGACATACGAGTACATCATGGTATGTTGACATATCAATTTGTAGGTATACATAGCAGATCTGAAGTCATGACACATTCAGAAATAATGGGCAGTACATCAAAAGTTCAATTGTCATGATACATTATGGCCGCATCCCCCTATCCGACTAAACGCGTCAGTGAAGGCAGATCGGTAAATAACTAAAGTTACTTGACGTCCATAGTTTGTAGTATATATTATGAAACCACGAAAGAGGGGGTTTCTAGCAAGATTGAGATCTCCCTGTCACTGTCCGATAATAGGATAAATAATCTGTTCTCTTGGCAGTGATCAAAACATATGATGACCGAAATCTAACATGGCCGCCTCCCTGAGTTGTCGTTCACTCATTCATAGGAAGGAGAATATCAGCCAGAGTTAATTTATAATGGGTATATAAATGATTTCATAAATGTTCCCATACAGCTCTACGGTGATCAGGTTAATTCACGTAGCCATAACCGCTGTAGGAAAGTCTGTCATCTTCGTCGATACAAAACACGACCCTAGCGATACGAAGCACAATGTTCCATCTAGGTCGAATCGACATGAGATCATCAAAATAGGGTCTGGCAATACATGGAGTCCGAATTATACAATTGTACCGTACCTTAGGAGAGTCTCTAACATAAACTATAGTAGAGATACCATCTCCTTTAGAAGAAAACCACTTCCTGAATCATAACTTCATACTTCCGAATAGACCGAATACACAAGAGATCTAGTCCCTCCTAACCAATCTCAAAATATATCTATACAAAGAGAGACAGTCTACTAGTACTAATAATATGTAATACCTAAGAATTAGGCATCAAACAATAAGAACTAAATATATTTTGCCCTAAACATCAGTCAACCTATACATCTAAACTCAATGTCTTCACCTAACTCCTCAACCTACTCAACCCCAGTATATGAAAACCCCAACCAACCACCCCCCACACCCACCCCCCACCCAACCCACCCACCCCCCCCCCCCCCCCCCCCCCCCCAACCCCCCCCCCCCCCCCCCCCCCCCCCAAACCCCCACA
>JAMPIV010014245.1:0-44618 GCA_024509875.1 Oreohelix idahoensis
CAGTGGACATTTGCTATATGAATAATAACTATCTTAACATTAATCGTGAGGATCGGTACGGTATCCACAACAAGTCTTTCAATTCTGACGTCGCATCAAGTCTCTGATGTCCGAGAAATCGTTCCTTTTCAGCAACGTGCTGATTATATCGTTTACATACGTCATCAAACAGATTTGCTGACCACATCGATTTCGTTATCAGGATCGTGTAACGTCTTGAACAGGACTCTCAGAGGTTGTTTTTGGAACTCAGACTTTACATTCTTTCGTTGACCCTGGTGTACTTCATAGATTCAAGGCTACTCTGCGAGGATGAATGCTTCTTGTCTACAGCGAGGATTGGCGGTCGTGGATTTTTTTAAAAATTCAGATAAGTGAATATATGTTGTGTAATGTCATGGTTTCCAGTCCTAAAAATGTCAGGCACATCTTGTTTTATGTATCTTTTGTGTTTTATGTTTTCTTGTTGGCGGTAGGTGGGAACGACACTCAATTATATCCTGGGATGAATTCGGTTGTCGTCGTTCTTTAGATTTTGATTATATTGGTCTCTTTCAGGGATTCAGCATTTAGTGCTGTCGTATTTCCGCTCTGACTGAGATTAATATTTTCTTAGTTGTTTAGCTGTGCTGTCAAGTAACATACTGTCGTGTAGTTCTTATTTAGTTCAGTAGGGTTATGTTCATACCCGTGGGTCTTCTCTGACTTTCTTTTTTATTATGTACAGCAGTTCTATGTGATTGTATTTCGTCCTGTACCGTTCATTGGCGATGGAAACAGTTGTTTTATTATAGTGCAGAATTTTATTACTTTTTACACTGTTGTCTTTTTCCTTATTTGTTTCCAGCCTTGTCTTTTGGTCTTTTGTCTAATGTGATATTATGGCATGCTTTTAAATAGGTATTAATGGCGGTATTTATTACTTGCTGGTAATTATATTATATTGTTATTTGCTGATATATTTATACGTAAGATTATTACAGCTACGTTGGAATAGTAGTTGGTAAGTATCGTATGCACATATACGATCCCAGAGACAAATATTTCACACAAAACAACTAAATACTGTATATACAGTTGGTTTTGAAAAAGGTTTGATTTACCTTACGACTAAGTACAGTTATTTAGCTACAAGTGGGAGAGATATACATTTTGCATCTCTATCCCATTACTCATTGATTCCATTATGGCTGATTTTGTAAAAGTTAAAGCAGGATTTATACAAAATGGAAAGGACTTTGGTTTCTCAGGCGATGATCTAATAGCTTATGTAAATAAGGAAGTAGCTGAATACAAAGAGATAGAAGAAAAGAGAGAAGAACGAGAGAGACAAGAGAGACAGAGAAGAAAAGAGAGAAGAGAAAGAGAGAGAGAGAGAGAGAGGAGAGAGAGAGAGAGAGAGAAAAGAAGAAAAAAATAGAATAGAGAGAATTCGTTTAGCAGAAATTGCTGCAGAACAAGCGAAATTTGAAAGAGAGAAAACTTTTGAGTTAGAAAAATTACGTTTACAATCTTCTGGTGCTAGAGAAGCTTCTGGTACAGGATCGTCTAAGATCATTAATTTAAAATTGCCAGCTTTTTCACCATCACAGGATGACATAGGATTTTATATTTTGAGATTTGAATCAACGGTTACTGCTTTAAATTTACCTAAGGCTCTGTGGCCTGAACATTTTGTTGGGTTACTCACAGGTGAAGCTTTACAAAATTTCTTTAGCATCGCCGATGATAAAAGAAATGACTATTAATCCGTAAAATCGGTATTCCTTCGCAAATATTGTTTGGACGAAGAAGGATATCGTCTAAAATTTAAATCTATGGTTCCTGTTGAGGGTAAAGATTTCGAAGACTTTGTATCTTCTGTGAAGATCTGTCTTAACAGATGGATCGACCAATCAAATATTACTAAATCTTTCGAGGGTATATGTGATCTCTTCTTAAGAGACACAATTTTATCTTCGGTAAATTCGGAAATTGTCTCATTCCTTCAAGAAAGAAAACCTACGAATGTAGGAGAAATGGAAAAGTTAGGTCAACAATTTTCGGTTGCACACCCAAACTTGTCTTTAAGCAAAACGAGGGTTCTGGAAACTTTGCCTTCGTGTGCGGCTACTCATGACAGATCACGCATTCGTAGCATGGACCGGTGGTATAGGGAAGACTATCAAAACTCATACAGAGGTAGATACAACGTCCATCATAATCGCTCGCCCTCACAGGGTGAAGAGAGGCGAAACTTTAACCACCATAATAAAAATGCATGGCACAGAAATAAACAATATGCAAATAATAATTACTCTAAAAAACATCATTTCTCGCCACCATCGCATCATTTCTCGCCACCATCGCGTAATGATTCTTCTCGAACGGACAATAAGGGGTACTCTCGGTCGGACCGTCCAGTGGATCGGAGAGGACCACATTTTTCTAGGAGTCAAAGTAGAGCAAGATCACAAGCTCATGCTTGTCAGATTAAGGTTGATAAGGGTAATAATGACAATAAGGAGAATAACACTCACGCCAATGCATGTAATTTTGATCTTGAAAATAGTAGTAATTGCTCAGAATAAAGGTAAAAAGGTAAAGGATCCCGTTACACGCCCATTGAGGCATATTGGGAATATGGTGTTAGGCCCATATTTTCTTGACCGTCGGCACACTAGGGGTGATATGGTCAGCATCACGCCGACCGCCTTAACCTTCCCAGAGTTGCTCTGGTACCCATTTGGGGCTGGGTCTACCCAGGAGCCGTTTGCGGCCTAAAAAAACCCCACCTCATCTGGGGATCGAACCATAGACCACTGAGCTAGGAAGCCAGTGCACTAACCACTATGCTACCACGGCTCCCAATTGCACAGAATGTATGACGTTATTTCAACCTGGGTCGACACCACGCCTGAGATGTGGACATGCCCTGCCAGTTTTAGCCTTACAGGACAAGGTTTGCTCCCTCGTCATCCATAGGGGTTTTGGATTTGACAGCCCCGTTTCAATATTACGGGACAGCGGATGCACGACCATTGGGCTAAGGAAGGCACTAATTTCGCCTTCTTGTTTCACGGGGACTTCAGTAAAGTGCGTAACTTTCGGTGGAACTGTCGAATGTTATCCACTGGCAGATGTGGAAATAGACACTCCTTTCTTTTCAGGGAAAGTTAGAGTGTGTGGTCTCGATCGACCGTGTTGTGATTTAATTGTGGGTAACATAAAGGGTGTTAAAGAATGTTCTCAACAGGATATTCTTAATTGGGAGAGAAATCATCCTTCCTTTGCTAACGCTATTACAACCAGAGCACAACAAGCTGCAGAAACAAATGAATTAAATTCTTCTCTACACACTCAACACATTACAACTTGTCATTACATTGACAAAAATATATTTATTGCTCAACACAAACAGGATCCTTCTTTGGGACATTTATTCCCATTAGCTAATGCTCGAACAATTAAACATTCAAAAAATTCAAGACATTGGTTTCATTTTCAGGATAATATTATGATACGATGTTTTGATGATTATTCTTTCATTCTCAGATAAGTTATAGTACCTACGTCATTTCGCGCACTAGTTTTGTCAAATGCGCATGACGTACCATTTTCTGGACATATGGGAATTTCAGATACGGCTTATAGATTACTAAAACACTTTTATTGGCCTGGTGTCAATAAAGACATTTCAACTTATTGTAAATCTTGCACTGAATGTCAAAGTGTTGCACGCAAGGGCGCGCATCAATCAGCACCTTTACAGGTCACGGATATCGCTGTACGCCGTTTTTTTAAATTGGTTATTGATATCATAGAACCACTATCTGTAAGGTCTACCAGAGGTTTTCAATACATACTAACATGTATTGACCTTTGCACAAGAAAGCCAGAAGCCATTCCTTTGAAAAATATTACCACACTGGCGGTAACAGATGTGTTGCTGTCTATATTTTCACGCATCGGTTTTCCGGAAGAAATCCTCTCTGATCATGGATCTCAGTTCGTGTCAGGTATGATGTCCGATGTTTTCAACACACTTCGTATCCGCCATTCTCTTAGTGCTAGATTTCACCCTAATTCAAACGGGGTCGTGGAACGTTGGAATGGGACATTAAAACAATTGTTGGGGAAGGTGACTACATCATATCCTCAGGAATGGGATCGTCTCATTCCTGCTGTACTGTTTGCGTACAGAGAGGTTCCTAATCATACAGGATTTTCCCCTTTTCAGTTAGTATTTGGGGCTAACCCAAGAGGTCCAATGTCTCTCTTACATGATTTACTGATAGAATCTAAGGTGAACAGTAATGGTAAATCTAGTTATCAATACGTTACAGACTTATGCCAACATCTTGTTGATGCATGTCAGGTGGCAACTGAAGCATCTGAGCTGGCAAAATATAAGACCAGATCTCGCCTAATCGGGATAGACGACTAACTTCTTTCTCAATCAATGACGATGTTTTTGTTCTTCGGTCACTCAAGGTAGATCACTAGCTAGTAACATGGCAAGGTCCTTTTAAAGTGGTTGCAAAGAAAACGGACGTGGACTACGTCATCGATATAAGGGGTAAACGAAAAACATTCTACGTCAGCATGCTCCTACCATACATCATTCGTCCTCCTCAGTTACAATTCATTTGTGATGCTATCATAAACCAACCTAACCATCATGCATCTATCGCTTTGGTTGATGAGGTACAAACTAGCTTTGCTGATGTACCTTCCACGTTTCCGGTAGCACCTATCCAGTCTTCTGAAACATGGAGTGATGTTATAATGTGTACTGATTTACCAACAAGTCATAGGGATCAGATTCGTTCTCTGTTGGTATCCTTTCAAGATGTTTTGTCTGATCTTCCGGGACGTACCAATATTATCACTCATGAAATCAAATTGTCAGATTACACTCCGATTTCATTAAGAACATACGCGGTTCCTTTACATGTTAGAGATCAGGTTGAAAGTGAGGTGGATGGTATGTTAAAACTGTGTATTATTTCACCATCTGATTCACCTTTTTGTTTTCCTATGGTGGCGGTTCGAAAGAAAGATAAGTCCATTCGTATTTGCATTGACTTTCGTCGCCTTAACAAGGTGACCATATCCGATTCTGAACCAATGCCTTTGCTGGAGGATTTGTTGCCACGCCTATCATCCGCAACTTTCTTCAGCAAGTTTGACCTGTCTAAAGGTTACTGGCAGATTCCGTTGGCTGAGGTATCAAAACCTTTGACTGCCTTTGCCACTTCTCGGGGATTGTTTCAGTACAATGTCATGTGTTTCGGTTTACGGAATGCTCCAGCGACATTTGTACGCATGATGCGTAGCGTTTTAGGTAACCGCACATATCTCATTTCGTATATTGACGATATTTGCATTTTTCATGTCACTTGGGAAGAGCATGTCGCTGGTATACAGTCTTTGCTCCAAACTCTCAGAGTACACAACCTCACAGCTCGACCTTCCAAAATCGAAATCGGGTTCAGTGAGATTTCATTTTTGGGTCATAAAATTGGCCGACATATAATACAATCTGATGAGTCTACACTAAAAATGGTACTAGATCTTGCCATCTAAACTACAAAGAAACAAGTTCGTAGTTTGCTGGGACTCATAAACACATGCAACAATCATCGACGTCGGTCGATGAGATATATCTCTATTCGTTTGAGGTGTTCCATGATACAGTCATTCGGATCGAGCTCAAATCCAAATGCCTGTAAGCATGAAACAATCCTCAACAATACTCAAATGAATAATATAAACTTTAACGCCACAAGGGTGCTGCCACTTATTAGAGTTAGGGTAAGAATACTTAAGCAAGATTTAAACACTGGGTATTTGATCGTGACTAGTTAGTAAAATAAACACTAGTCACAAACCTATGACGTCATTCAATCATGGTGTACATGAAATGACGTCATCAAACCTGTGTAGAATCCATACAAGTTAGAACGGCAGCCTTTTTATTTTTTGGTTACCACGAGACTAGCATTGTCAGTTACACCATTTTTCGTAAGACACCATTCTTCTTGATTTTTGTATTGCTGGTTTTTTTTACACGTTTGATGATAAGTAATCAATGAACCAGCATGGAATTGCCAGAGAATACAACCACCAAATAAAGGTATTTTACTAAGATGAGATTGGACTTATTACTTGAACTCCAATTGGAAGTTTTTGTTTGACGTCAGGTTATCTGAAATAGAGTAATTTATTTTCTACGATCATACAGCCAAAACATCAACATATACGAGTCTCCCAAAAACTACCTGGGTTTTACAAGTCACTTCTGTAACATCCATCTCAGGCGGTAGCCAGTCCTTCAACAGAAGATAACTAATAAAAAGTACTGCCCCGCTTTTCTTCACCCTGTCACATGGTTTTCTCAGTGTGTATCGATATCTGACGCAACGGGCGTCTATTCACATCTTGTTCCACCGGTATTTGTCTGGTATTTGTCGCATCAGAAACATGGGATTGTAGTAACGGGAAATTTAACTTAACCCCTTAAGGCACAGAGGCCAGTGTTGGACCCATCGTATGTAACTTGGTGATTATTTTACATTACAAGAAGTATGAATGCCCGTTTGGTCAAATATGGGACATTTCATAAGCAAGCGAACGGCTTTCAAGCTTACAAAGAAAGTTACTTTCTAAAATACGTGTCCACTCTTAGAAACAGGAGTAAAGTAGAACATTTAGTGTTCAGTTGTAGAAGATCTTTGGTTTTAAGGTTGAGAGAGAGAGAGAGAGAGAGAGAGGGAGAGAGGGAGAGAGAGAGGTGGTGATAGGGGGAGAAGCATTTATATAAACTAGCCAAACGGAACAGGAAGAAAATAATTGAACTAACTGAAGATATCACAGATTATAGACCCGGACAGACATCATTACATTTCGGGACAACACTAACCACAAAAGATGGGGGAGGGGGGGGGGGGGGGGAGAATGAGATATAAAGTCTCAGAACCGTTTGAAAAATTACGTAAAAAAAAAAAAAAATATGAAGTCTCGAATCCCGTGTTTAAAAAGTTCAAGCTCATCAGAAATGACCTAAATACCACCTACCGATTTTTCCTCTCGTTAAAAATACGTCTGGCGATACTATACGAGAAACCGATTCGAGTTCCATCAGGCTAACGAGCGCTGACAAGTAATCTATGCCACGCCAGACATAGATAACATAACTGTCAGAGAATGCTACGTGTGTTTAATGAGGCAAGAATATGGCTCTAAATAAAGGAATGTTTAGACAAGAGAGTTTATGTACAAGAAAACGAAATTCACATGTTCACTGATAAAGAACGTAGTCTATGGGATTCAAGCAGAGCCTGCCATATCACGTGTTCTGTTCTTGTGATTAAAAAAAAATATTGCTCCTTACATTGTACTAATTGAAAAAAAATTTTTTTTAACTATGTTGCGTCCGACTGGTAGAGTGGTTAGAGCTCTTGCCTCTTGTGGCAAAGTTACCAGATTTCTGGTTTGAAATCTAGTCGAATTATGAGACATGCGTTCTATTGGACCCAGTAGCGTAATTGGGCGGGAGAAGGGAAGGGGCGGCCAGAGCACGTGCTCAGGGAAGCACAGGCCCATGATATGCAATATAAGCTATTAAAGGTAGTCATACAGCAGGTACGGCCGTAAGGGAGTGGAATGTATAGACTTCACTAGACTAGGCCCAGCTTCCAGTGGTGGCGTGACAAGTTCCCTTCCTCGCTGCCTTTGCCTTCCCTAACTCAAAAGCAAAGACAGGTACCCAGTTACAGCAGGAAAGACTGGAGCTTAATATCACCAAACCCAGCACCTTTGTCGCGAGAGGCCAGCAATTAGAAAACAAAAAAGAAAGAAAGAAAGAAATTCTTTTTACAAATTTGTTCCCTTACAATTGTTTGTCTTTTTGTGGCATTAAAATCTGAAAGACATTAAAACAGGATGGAATGGATTTTCAAGAATTTAGTCAGCATTGATTTGGCAACCAAGCGAAATAAATTAGTAAATAAATAAATAAAGGTAATTAACAGGTACTCGTTGGACATAAAGGATGACACTAGACAACAGAAAAGAAAATATAAGTGAAAGGCTTACCGGGAATCGGACCTAGGACCAACCAAACGGCGCCATCGCCTTGCTGTGACAGTACATCGTGAAAGGACGCACAGCCAATTTTTTACACTCCTCACGCCCCCCCCCCCCCCCCCCCCCCCCCCCCCGCCCCGCCCCCCGCCCCCCCCCCCCCCCCTCCCTCCGCCCCCCCCCCCGCGCGCTTCTCGCTGGTACTTTAATAAAAAATTTGAATTTATCCCTCTTTTATGTTTTCGAACAAAAATTCATCCAGTTATTAACCGGATTCAAAAGTGTCGTCAGCCGAAAAGATGGCATTCAGTCACGCTTTGATTCACCTGGAAAGTCTGAATGAAAATAATGAAGTCTGGGAAAAAAATGAGCTGTGTTATAACGGTATAGCTGAAGCTGAATATATGTGAACTGAATGGGGTTGATCAGTGGTTGGATGAGCCAAACAAGAAACGTGCCACGCCTGGCGAAATTCATCTTTTGCAAGAATGAGCACTAAAGGTGCTTACCTTGTGGAAGTTTGGGACCTAGCTTGTTTTCTAATTTCAAGTAGTGTTTCCTCAAATAGAGATTTACACGACGGTCTTCTCGTTGTTGGTCAAATTAAATAAATGTAGGATGAGAACGGTTCTGGTATGTTATTTATAATATATGAAGACAGATACCTTTATAGACGCAATGAGGGAACATAAACGTGTCTTTTATGCTCGAGAGGGAGTTCATGAAGGATAGATGTAACAAGGAAACATCGTCCCTCATGCTTCAAAGAGAGTTCATGCAGGAGAGATGTAACGAAAGCATATAGTCCCTCATGCTCCACAGAATTTCATGCAGGATAGATGGATCGAGGGAACATAGTCCCTCATGCTCCACAGAATTTCATGCAGGACAGACGTGACGAGGGAACATTTTTATGTTCCAGAGGGAGTTTATGCAGGGCAGACGTAACGAAGGAACATAGTCCTCCATACTCCGAAAGAAGCGCTGAACAAGCATATTAGAGAAACAAGGTGTAGCTGAGTTTGATGAGACAGAAAAAAAGGCAGACAACACCAGATTTAGAAGTTGGCCATATCGTAAACATTAATTCCGTACTTTTTTATCTACACTACTGCGATCCTATTCTTGCTTCCACGTGCGTGTACCGAGTTTCACGTGACAGTTTGATATCTGCACCTGAAAACTATCAGTTCTCGCTAGTCCCTAGACGTAACATTACCCGTATCTTCTAGCTCACGTACATACACCGGACGCCTGACTCTATGGGAGTTCCACTACGGCTACAGAAGTGCAAGACCAAAAGTCAAAGTAGGTGTCTTTATACAGTAGAAGGTAAATTTTTTCACCTGCTATGTACTTGTATAATCTCTGAAACAAAGACACAGAGATTGTAAGCGGAATTGACAGATAGGACAGGAAGACAGTAATCTAAGAATTTAAAACTTCAGTAATGCTGTGTTCGAAACTTAATTGAGAATCTAGGACGCTGAACTAGCACATCGTCTTTCTCTATGCTGTAGACGTCTGTTAGTTTTCGGTAGCAACAGTTGAAGTCTGGGGAATACAAGAACACGGATTTAAAAAAAAAAAAACTGTTTCTGCTAGGGTGATGGCTGTGTATCAGCATGACAGAAATGTAACAAAGGCAAGGGATAGAGCAGAGAATAATATGCAGATTTGTGGCTGAGAAGACAAAGGTGATGATAATTATGGCGACGAGGAAAAAGAGGAAGAGAAGAAGGCACGTGTCGTGAAACATTCTAAATCCACATATATAAATTAAAAGGTAAATGTAAAGCCTAACACATAAATTCAATAAAAGGAAAGAGAAATGGTAAAAGTACAGTGCTGTCACAATGGCGTACAAAAATCCCCCTTGTTTTCTACTTCGTCTGCAAATTGTAACGTTTCACGTTGATAGTAAAGCCTACTGCATCACTACACGCTTTCTACAATAAAACGTGTACTGCATTTCTAAGAAAACCTTGAGCTAGGCACACTGCGTAATGACCTAAATTAATACTTCCATTAATTTCATTTTATACACTACGTTAACATAAACGGAAAGACAGATGAACTTAGGATAGAGAGAGGGAGTGCTGAAAGCAGGAACGCATGCAACACGAACACGCGTCTCGCGATATACAATTAATGCCACCCTCCCCAAGCGAAAGGCCAGAAGCAATAACCTTTTTTCAGATAGACAGTGATAAAAAACACTACCCATACTAGAGTTAGGTTTAAAAACCTGAAAAACGCTTATTAGGAAACATGACATTATACTGGTTTACGTTTGAAAGCCTGACAGTACCCACACACCACATCGTATCG
The DNA here is from genome assembly GCA_024509875.1 of Oreohelix idahoensis. Classification (NCBI taxonomy): domain Eukaryota; kingdom Metazoa; phylum Mollusca; class Gastropoda; order Stylommatophora; family Oreohelicidae; genus Oreohelix; species Oreohelix idahoensis. The sequence continues at coordinate 10,399 of JAMPIV010014245.1, forward strand.
AAGTGAACGGGAGGTAGAAGAAAATGCATATTTTGAACGCAGCCCCTTAGCCCCATAAAATTTATATAGTTGGGTTCCTTAGGACTTGCTGACAAAGAATATATTAAGTGTTACGCATGTGGTAAAGTGGGATGTTATAAATATTTATAGGGGACTTAGTGTACTGACTGAGATCAGCTGTGAAGGTATCTATATCTAATAAGAGTAGTGTATTATAGATAACCTTACTTACTGCCACATATGTATACCTCAGTCAGAATTATTCTGGAATAGTGTGATGACTACGTTATATGTCTAGGGTATGTGTATGATGAAGTGTAAGTCATAACAACAACAGACAGATAAACAATTTAATTTATTCCACCACACTTGACAACACTGTGACACTCACATACATATAACACTCTAAGAGGATATCTTAAAGGAGTCACTGATAACTTTTCAAAAAAAATATGTATTCAGTGCTGTCATGAATGTATATGTGTCCTGATTCAAATACAAAGGGAACCAGGAATCACAATCAATTTTAATTACAAGTTATATGTACAGAATTTATTAATATGATTCTTGTAGTGACATATATTATTACTGGTATCCTATGTGTGTCAGTTGTGTAGTGGTAATATGAGGTAATACTGGTTTTGTTTTGTTCAAGCTCTGTTGGTATTTGTCATCATGACTTCAATAGTTTGTTTCTTTTGGAACTAGTATTGGAGATGTTCTCAGTTCCTGGTATTAAAACAATTAAATTCCCCTCTTAATTTTAGTTTACAATGTCATTTTAAGATGGGGGTACATAATGTTGAGCTCCATGGCCACACTCTCTTATCTTGCGTGATGACTGCAGTAAAAGACTCCTCTGCTCGATTACTTTAATGAGTTCTGGAGCCACCCCACTGGTTGCTATATGGACCAAGGAGTATGCTGTCCACCTCTGGCTTCAGCAAAGCTCTGACCAGGTGCTGCTCAATAACTTTAAGACCACGGTCCCTGAAACAAGAAGGTTGTACCTTCTACGTCAGAACTAATTTATACTCCATTTCTACACTGAGCACAATACATCACAAACATTGAGTTCAGAGCGTTAGGCCAACTGTCAGCTTCATCTGAAATACTTTATACCAGTATTTCCCTCCCTAATGGTTACTACGCCTCTGCAATTCCAGCATTATTTCTTTCTAGTTAATAATCTAGGTGTCAGTGTACTGTTTGGCCATTCCATGCAGTTTTACTTTCCTCCGACACCTTCTGTTCAGGCTGGAGCACTATAGGCTTTACATCATGTTCGCTACTGAACCACACATATATATAGACATAATTTATCAATTTACATTCAATTTTCATTTAAAAAATATTGAATATTTCAAGCTTACCACAATTCATGGAAATAATAATAAACAGTTTCGTTGACTGGCAATGAATATAGCACAACTCCGATCTGCCGATGTCCCAGGCTTTATTTTATAAAAAATATACACTGGTGCTCAACGCACTGCTTCTTAGTAGGTTTATTACAAGATGTGGCAATGAACAGACGCTCTGAATTGAGTATATTCGCAGCTCTACCCAATCAAACCATGTCTACACATCTTTTCAAAAAAGTACCCCTTTCTCACGTTTCCCCTGACAACACAAGATAGTATTTATAGTCCGACCAATCGTGTTTAGTCTTTCATTTGTTGCGCTCCAATCAAATAGGAGTTAACATGGTAGGCTATTTCCGTAACGTAATGTTTCTTCAAACACGTTATAAAAAAATTTTATGAGCAGAAATGATTTCATGCTGTCAGGCACCCCCACTATTTTATTTTGGCCATAACTTGGTAATTCCTAGACTATTTGCGTAACGTTTTACATATTCTTTGTCAGCAAACCCTAAGGAACCCAAATATACGAATTTAATGGAGCCAATATGCATTTTCTTCTAGGATAGTCGTGCTGTTACTACCTTCTCACTTCCAAACTTGAGGGTGTCTGGGTACTGTCATGTTTTCAAACGTAAACCGGTATAATGTCATAATTCCCAATAAGCGTTTTTCAGGATTTTTAAAACCTAACTCTGGTATGGGTAGTGAATTTTATCACTGTCGATTTGAAATAAAGTTAGTGCATGTGGCCTTACACGCGTGATGGCAGCAATTGTGTATCGCGCGACGCGTGTTTAGTGTTGCACGTGTCCTTGCTTTCTGCCTCTCCCTTCTCTCTATCCTTTAGTCCATCTGTCCTTTAGTCACGCCGTGTATAAAATGGAATGAATGAAATATTAAATTTAGGTCAGTGATCAGCTTGCGTATCTCAAGGTTTTTCCAAGAAATACAGTACACGTTTCATTGAAGAAAGCGGGTAATAATACAGTAGGCTTTTACTATCAACGTGAAAGCGTTACAATTTGCAGACGAAGTAGAAAACAAGGGGGATTTCGAGTACAGTCATTGTGACAGCACTGTTCTTTACCATTCTTCTTTCCTTTTATTAAATTTATTTGTTAGGCTTTGCATTTACGTTTTAATTTATATATGGGGATTAGAATAATTCACGACAACGCAAATAGTCTAGGAATTAACAAATTATAGCCAAAAGAAAATAGTGAGGGTGTCAGACAACACCAAAAAATAATCGCACAGTGGCATGTTTTGAAACCACTATTTTACGGGAAATGGGCCACCATGTAAAATCCTATTTGATTGGATAGAAGTAAATGTAAGGCTAAACACGATTAGTCGGGCTACAAATACTAATTCTTTGTTGTTAGGGAAACGTGAGTAGGAGTATTTTTTTTGAAAAGCTGTGTAAACAGGGCCCGATTGGTTAGACCCGCCAATATAGGCAATTAGGAGCGTCAGTTCAGTGCCACATGTTAAAATAAACTTACTAAGAAACAGTGCGTTGAGAGCCAGATCATATTTTTCTAAATAAAAGTCTGGGACAGAGGCAGATCGGAATTTGTGCCATTATTCATCGCCAGTCAACGTATCTGTGTATTATTTCCATGAATTGTGGTAAGCTTGATATATTCGATATCTTTTTAATGAAAATTGAATGTAAATTGATAATTTATGTCTGTATATGTGTGTGGTTCAGTAGCCAACATGAGGCAAGGCCTAAATATTGCTCCAACCTGAACAGGAAGTGTCGGAGAAAAGTAAAACTGCATGGAATTGCCAAACAGTACACTGACACCTATCTTATTCACTAGATAGAACTAATGCTGGAATTGCAGAGGCGTAGTAACCATTTAGGAGGAGAATACTGGTGTAAATTGTTCCAGATGAAGCTAGCAGTTGGCCTACCGCTCTGAACTCAGTGTTTGTTATGTATTGCGTTCAGTGTGGAAATAGATTATAAATTAGTTATGAAGTAGGAGGTACAACCTTCTTGTTTCAGGGACTGTGGTCCTAGTTATTGAAGCAGCACCTGGTCTGAGTTTTGCTGAATCCAGAGGCTGACAGCATACTCCTTGGTCCAGATAGCGACCAGTGAGGTGTCTCCAGAACACAGTGAAGCAATCGAGCAGAGGAGTCTTTTCCTGCCGCCATCACGAATGATAAGCTTCTGTGGCCAGAGTAGCTCAACATTATGTGCCCCCTCAAAAATTGACATTTTGTTAAACACAGAGGGACAATTAATTGGTTCAAATGACAGGAACTGTGAACTTTTCCCAATACTATTTCCCCGATAATCAAACACTTGAAGTCATGATGAAAAACAACAACCAAGCTTGAACAAAACCAGTATTACCTCATATTACTACTGCACAAATTACACACATAGAATAATAATAATAAAATATGTCAATACAAAGTTCATATATATAAACTGTGTACATACTACTTGTAATTACATTTGATTGTGATTCCTGGTTCACTGTGTAGTTGAATCAGGATACCCATTATTGAAAGAATTAATACATATATTTTTAAACTTAAACACTTGACTCATTTAAGATAGTCTTATAGAGTGTTATATGTGTGTGAGTGTCACAGTGTTGTAAGTGTTGTGGAATAAATTAAATTGTTTATCTGTCTGTTGTTGTTGTGACTTACACTTCATCATTTTCATAACCCTAGACATTTAACGTAGTCATCACAATATTCCAGAATAATTCTGACTGGGGTATAATGTGGTAGCAAGTAAGGTCATCTGTAATACACCACACTTATTAGATACAGATACCTTCACAGCTGATCTCAGTCAGTACACTAAGTCCCCTATAAATATTTATAACATCCCACTTTACCACAGCACGATATATTGAACCACAGCGTGATGCAGGTCACGCTTCTCATTCTCAATAATGTATTTAAATTCTTTATTGTACGCTACATAAAATGACAAAATCGCGTCCCGTATGTGGTGAGAACTTCATTTCTGCTCACGGTTAGTGCCATTTTGGTGCAGCGAAATTAGTATATCACCCGTGTGTTACCGGGGCCCGAAAGGGGAGCAAAGAATAGTAACACTGCACCCTACCACGCATGTCGTAAAAAGCGACTAAGGAGGGTTGGGCATGGGGCTGTTTACCCCATCCCGTAAAAACTTTGCACAGTGGGCTGATCACCTGCTTGCCAACCAATCTGATTACGGAAACAATGATAGATTGTTTGGTCTGTTTTTGTTCCACAAAGACGCCACTAGGCGTGGTGGAAACAGCGATAGATTGATCAATTTGTTGTTGCCCTAAGACGCCACTAGGCGTACTGGCCACATACTGCTTTGCCGGTTGGTGGCTAAGGATGGAAGAAGAAGAAGAAGAAAGAAATTAGTATATATGCTATATCTATTGAACGTTCAATTGACAGAGCGGTTAGAGCGCTGGTCTCTCGCGGCAAAGGTGCTGGGTTCGATTCACGGTATCTTCACACTCCAGTCTGCCCAGCTGTAAATGGGTACTTGACTTCGATCTCGAGTTAGGGAAGGAAAAGGTAACGAGGAAGGGAACTGGTCATCCCACCTCTCAATGCTGGGTTTAGTATAGTGAAGTCTCTAACACTTCACTCCCCTACGGCAGTATTTGCTATGAGACTCTCCTTCCCTTTTTATATGCTATATCATTGAAGAAGACAGTTTGACAGCATCACAAGACAAGACAGTCTGACAGCATCACAAGACAGTCTGACAGCATCACAAGACAGTCTGACAGCATCACAAGACAGTCTGACAGCTTCACAAACACAAGACAGTCTGACAGCATCACAAGACAGTCCTTGTTTTGCAATCCCCAAGGCAAGAGAAATAGAAAGAAAGACTTACAAACACACGGAGAACGGAATGGGAGACACATATGAAAAGGATAACGAAGACATAAAAACCTTGAACGGAATGGCACAGAACAAGACAGCCTGGCTTGACTTCGTTTAAGACCTATGCAACATGGGAAAATGAAAGATTATGAATGAATTAATTAAACTATAGTACAACTAACAGAGGAGTGGTAACACGCTTCTGGGGCTTACTCCTATACTTACAGCTCGGTCACGGATTTATAAATTACTTCAAGAGGATACTTCGTATCGAAAGTGGATCTCAATTGCGGGCTTCTTTTGGACGCAGTAAGTTGATCCTGACCTGTTTCTAATGTTTCATGCGTGTTTACATCACTTTTACTAAGACAGTCGCGGGGAACATTTTTCTCAAGATGAAAATGTAAAGTGCATATACAGGAAGAAGTTTCACGGTTCAAAAACCATTCATTGCTCTGCTTGACTAAAGTTTTAACAGATGTAAACGGTATATAGTGAAAGGTAAGCATCGCAGTCCTATCCTCGCAATAAGCTATCTTGATAAGCAAGAAAAATGTGCAGACGCTGGAGGTAAGACCATGCAAACATCGACTTCGGCACGTGCTTTCATCTGACGCTTAAAAAAACACGTTTTCCGGGGCATAGAACAAATGCTTATCTGCCAATGGCTGCTATAAATTTCACGTAACAGTGTATTTACCTTACTGAAAACCGTAAAGGAAGGAAGAGTTGAAGGCAAACGTGAGAAAGGAATACAACCCTACAAGCGGGAAGATAACATCAAAGACTGACAGGAAAGAGTCTGCCAGAGACAGGAGACAGAAGACGTTGGAGATCCATTGCAGTCGACCTTCGATGTGGACATGACAGCTCATAGTGATGAACAATGAATTTATAATTTTAAAGCAGGTCTGGTGCGAATAGAAAATGTAGACCCCAATTCGGATATATTGTGTTTATAACTGCAAATAATACAAGCAACTCCTGCTATTCGCTTATTGTCAAAAAAAGCTATGAGAGGAGTATTAAGAAAAATTAACTCTGTAGAAATAACTGTTTCTTACACTCAATTTTTGTTGCAGATGCGAAACTTGATCTGACTTTTTATGTTCCGTTATATTGTGCGTTGTTTCGTAAGCTCTTCTCTTGTTTTGACTATTCCTGTGAATATGTGTTCATATTTTTGTGCTACGGACAAGCTGTCACAGAACATCTGAACATGCTCTTTTGTGTGATCTCACACACTTTCAGCCCTACGGCAGTATCATTTCTTTTCTTCATTTTTCTCACCAATCGCTTTTTTTGGGGCACAAATCATGCTTTTTCATTCTACTGGATCAGTAGAGTGAAGTTTCTAACACTTAACTCCCCTACGGAAGTATCTGCTATGGGACTACCTTTATCTGTTTACACGCAGACGTGTTTACGTTACGCCAGGTGAACTGTAGTATTATCAGGTGATTAGACAGGCCAACGGCTTACGCGGTTATCGCTTGAGTCGCCTTTGAAAGAGACAGGCCTGTGTTGATACAACAGGGTATTGCCCGATCGTTGAAGAGAACCACAGATGGTTTGTCAAGACGGTCGGCGGTCATATCTGTGTGTCTGGCGAACCCACAGGCGTTAATTAGATTAGCGCTTCCGCTGTCCCCGGTCTGTATCATTTTTACAGATAAATATGTCTGGAGAAAACATTGGCGGAAGACATTACGCCAGGAAAACATGGTCACAATATTGTGAGAGGCAGATATGTGCAGCCGGAAGGATTACCACATGATTTGAAAGAGGTCACGCGTTGGAATATTAAATGTAATATTTTAAACACGCGAGGAGATTATTAATTTAAACACCCCTACCCACATAGTACAAAAGAGCTTACGATTGGATTGAAGTGAGAGCCGGAATATGCTTTGGTTCTCATTGGCAAGTTTGCCGGGAAGTACAATCTGAGATTTGAACTGAGAATGAGAGATATAATCTAGCAAACTCAGAGACACAGAATGACACGCTGTTTAACTTCAAACGAGCAACTCCCAAAAGCCAGAAAGAGAAGGATCGGACCTAGAATTCCATACTTATAAGTGGCAGATCGAAGTATTTGGGAAACTTAAAACCTTAAAAAGCCTGCCCGCCTTTATGAATACAAACTCTGAAAAACTTAAGGGACCAGGACTTTAAATATCAGGACTGGATACCTAAGGAATTCGATCACCGGTCGTAAGAGAAACTTTCCCAGACCAAGTGTTTCGCAGATAAAAGGGGTTCAAAATTTCCAGACCAAGTGATTCTAGAGCATATAACCTAAAATGCTCGTGTCCATTCTAAACTGTGCGAGGAGATTGTGTATAACCCAATTGGGGTCAGTGTAACCTTTATATTACAAATGTGAATTTGACATGTTTTTCTTGTTAAATGGTTATATATGAGGCTGGCAACCTCAACGTATGAAAATATTATATTCATAAACCACTACAGCAAGCGCTTGTGATTTCTTCTAGCTAGTCGTGCGGAAAACTGACAGTAGAGGTGACCCCAGACTCCGAATGGAGCAGTGATGACTGATGTACATCACATGTGCCTAAAGTGTATAATATTTTGTGAGATATATGCACTTTGTTAATTGTAACTCAGGCAACTCATTATTCGCTCCGTCCAGACACATTTTCCCAGTTTAATACCCGGAAGAATATTGGTGATTTTTAACCATCTTCCCTGAGCTACACTGTGTACTTGGCAATTTAATTCTTCTGAGAGATTAACATTGGTGGGTGAACAGCGAGAATGCGACTGTTAATTGGCAGCCCACAAATGTACTTAGCAGAGGCATTTGTTTTTCAATTGTGTCTAAAAAGTTTGTGGAACGAAGCTAGTCGTAAGTTAAACGCAGGGAATTAACACCAACCGCCTAAATCGGACAAGTTGTGGGAAGAAGTGCCCTCATCAGCAAGAAGTGACGAAAAACACAGCTGCAGGACCCCCTTATATCAGTTAAGTGCTTATAAAAAGGCACCAGCAACCGGACATAATTTTCTGAACTATATCCTCACCCTAAATCTCCGTGAAGAGAAAATTTGATTCCAATATAAAATTCACCAGTATTTCATTTATTTTAAACTGTTAATACTAATTGATTATTAAATTTGTTACCTGTTGTTTTAAAACTAAACAATAGTTGTTTATTCAATTATTACATGTATGAAAGCAAACGTATGAGCCAGAATATTTAATATACATATATACATCTAGACAAATATTTACCTCTAAACAGAGCTATTCCATTATAAGAGGAAATTCGTTGAATTAACTCAGCTGGGGGCTTGAACGGGCTAAAAACCATTGCTTAAATCCTTCACAAAAGGCGACGGACAGATATAAGTTAACAAATGTTCAGCGCTAAGCAGCATTGTTCTTGACTTCTGAAATATCTTGTGACATGTACCGTAAGGTAGAAGCGTCATTACCCTTCTGTCTACATCTCTGCCAAGAGTAATTTTGTGCGAAGGTAGGCACCTTTGACGACCCATTTAGATACTCTTGCGTCTTGGCCACTGCTGGACCACTACTGCAAAGCAGGGAAGGCAATAAGTGACACAAGCAACCACTGGCGATTCATAATCAGTCTATACATATTTCACCTATTTTCTCTTGGCTTACCACACGGTCAATGTTTTTCATATATACTGTGAATATGCTATTTTTCTCTCTCCTTTCTTGAGGTATTTCCTTTCCTAAAGTGGCGAGGCACGTATCTGTCAACCATAGACAAATGTCTTACGGTTATATCAGAGTGCAATTGCCAGTCAGAGAGAGAGAGAGGAGAGAGAGAGAGAACTCTGTGTCTGACGTCTAGTGCAACATTGATAAATATCACACTAAGGCCGTCCATAAACACAGAAATAGAACAAGGGTTAACAACGTTAAGTCTTTGCCAAATTACAAACAAGTCTACGTAACGCGAGCAAATTCATTGGTTTAAACAACGGCACACACGTAATAGAGGGAAGATATAGCACAGTAGAAGAAAAACCGGCAGAAAAAAGCGTCGTTAGACCAGGCTGACTAACTTCTCAGGCAATGCCTACGGGTTCTGCCGTCCTTCCCTCCTCGGCTTCTGAATCAGTGTTTACTCGTCAGAACCCACAGTTGCTACGTTGTCTGTGAAAGCTTCAGTAGTAACCAAACTTCCATAAAATCGAATTTCAGTTTCCATCCAAACTACATTTCCCCTTAGTTTAAATAAAAACAATCAAAAAAAAAAAAAAAAAAAATCAGTCTAATCGCAGTTATACCAGGAAAATCTCAGGATGAAAGTGAGGTTTTTTGTGTTTTAAAAAAAAACTGTTTCCATATTATTGTGAAATAAAAAACAAATTCATGAACGAGGAAGAGCGAGACATTGGCTAGGTTAGTAAGTGAGTGAGTGAGAGTGCACTAATGTATATGAATGATTTAAAATATATATAAAAATGTGAATCTTTTCTGTCTTGAAAGTGTGAATCTTTTCTGTCTTGACAGTATGAATCTTTTCTGTCTTGAAAGTGTGAATCTTTTCTGTTTTGACAGTGTGAATCTTTTCTGTCTTGAAAGTGTGAATCTTTTCTGAATTAGAAGTGTGAATCTTTTCTGTCTTGAAAGTGTGAATATTTTCTGTCTTGACCGTGTCAATCTGTTCTGTCTTGAAAGTGTGAATCTTTTCTGTCTTGAAAGTGTGAATCGTATCTGAATTAAAAGTGTGAATCTTTTCTAAATTTAAAGTGTGAATTTTTTCTGAATTACAAGTGGAAATCTTTTCTGAACTAAAATTATGAATCTTTTCTGAACTAAAATTATGAATCTTTTCTGAATTAAAAGTGTAAATCATTTCTGCCTTTAAAGTGTTAATCTCTTCCGAAACGGTGAAATTCTTCTCCCTTTTCATCGTAATTTAAAAACAAAACACAATAAAACAAAAGGAATTGTGGAAATCGACATAAAAACATAATGGCAAACCCTTTCTCCAAATGAATGTGTTACTAGGTCTATTTTCCCAAATAATAAAAATGCGCACTTTTTTCCGTGTTTCAAGTTTGTTGATTTGAAAGAGAGTTAAAATTTCACTGAGTGAAATAACAAACACGTGTCTGTGTCTGGAATTAAGTCTGGACTACCTGCTGTTGAGTGCGTTACATATCTTGTGTCTTACGTCATGCAAACAGGACAAAGTAAACATGGGATGTGTGAAGAGAGGGATGTGTGAAAAGGGAGATGTGTGAAGCAGAAATTGTGTGAAGAGGGAAATATGTGAAAAAGGAGTCGTGTGAAGAGGAGGATGTGTGAAAAGGGAGATGTATGAAAGGGGAAATGTGTGAATAGGGAAATGTATGAAGAGGGAAATGTGTGAAGGAGGAGATGCTTAAAGAGGGAGACTTGTGAAGAGGGAGATGTGTGAAGACGGAAAGGTGTGAACAAGGAAATGCTATAAGAGGGAGATGCGCTAAGAGGTCGATATAAGAAGACAGAAATGTGTGAAGAGGGAGATATGCAAGCACACCGACTTTGGGAGATAGGCAAGCTAAAGGAGAGTGAGCATGGGAGAAGTAACAGAGACAGAGACAGTCCAATTGCAAGACTGCTCATATTTTAACGTCTAGGCCAGGGGTCGTGAACCTTTCCATGACGAAGAGCCAAATATTTAATTTTTTCTCCATTTAAAAAAAATTGAAGAGCCGCATTGGAAAAAATCACATGGTATCCCCCCTTTAATTATATATATATATATATATATATATATATATATATATATATATATATATATATATATATATATATATATATATATATATATATATATATATATATATATATATATATATATATATATATATATATATATATATATAAGCACATTAAAAACGCACCACCTGTATAATCCAGGAACAGAGTGTGAAATGCATGTAAGTGTTTACAAGTTTACATATTTGGAATCTTTATTCATTTTCCTATGAATCCATGCTAGTCATTAATTTGTACATTTGATTGTTATGAAATTCATTGCATTCTGTGCAGGAAAGGGAGAAAACCAAAAAAAAAAAAAATTCATTCACACTATCCTCAGTATCTGGTATGTCCACCGTGTGCTTGCAAACAAGCTTGGCAGCGGCTCCGCATGGAACGCACAAGTCTCTGAAGGAAATTCCGGGGAATCAAGTCCCATTCACGTGTAAGAGCAGCTTCGAGCTGTTACAGATTAGCTGGAGAACCTTGCCTGTAGACTCTGCGTTAAAGCTCGTCCACAGATGTTCTATAGGGGACATGTCTGGTGATAGGGCAGGCCAATCAATCGTCACAATGTTCTGCTGCTGTAGATATTTCTGCGTAATGCATGCGGTGTGCGCACGTGTGTTATCCTGCTGGAGAAGCTGCAAGTCTGGATAATTTGTGAACGCAGGAGCAACCAATGCATCCAGAACCTCATTTCGATATGTCACAGCATTAACATTTCCACGGAAGACATGAAGAGGCAAACGATGGTGAAAACTGAATCCTCCCCAAATGTGAATACTGCCACCTCCAAATCGGTTGTGCTGACGAACACAGCAATCTGCAAAGCGCTCTCCACACCGTCGCCAAATCCGCATACGTCCATCAGCAAAGGATATGTTGAATCTGCTATCGTCTGTGAATATGACATCATTCCACTGCAGTCTAGTCCATCTGACATGTTGCCCTGCTGATAAAGCTTGTTTCTTGCATCAGATTGACATTGACTGTTCTTTTGTGATATAGCTCGTCCAGTCACAATGTTCTGTAAATGGGTCAGGTTACCGACTGTTGGGGCCCTGACAAGGTGTACTGTTAAGTGCGTATATTCTGATGCAATGGGTGAGTGTGAACATCAATAATGACAAACGCGAATGGATGACAGTTCGACAGGTTCACAGGACACTCACTCCAATCACAGGTGGAAGTCAAGGATGGCTGGACTACTGTGGTCGTTTCATACTGTTTAATAGGACGTACACACTTCGACAGTACAAGGATAGTTACAGAAACACAGGTCGACATAAATAGCATATTGTTGATCAATGGTCTACCATCTAAAGTTAGCATTCATGTTGAATAACATCACAATGGAACATCTGTAGACAAGCACTTAGATTTCCACTGTTTATCAATATAATCATCAGGCCTTACTGACCGAGCGTGTCAGTTAATAAATACTGTTCAAGCCTGACTCCTAGACAGAACCTCTTTTCTAGCGAAGATTCCTTTAGGTAAAGTTCAGCAAATCTATCTGAAGATAATGTTAACCCACCAGTATTGGGTTTTCTTTATAACTGTGATCTCTTAATCATCACCTGATAATAGGGGCCTCCCCGTTCTCTGATTGATGATCGACAAAAAGTTAGAATCCAAAATGGTTTCTGGTTCCCTTTTGAGCATCGCTCACTATACGGATGTATAGCAAATCTTCAATAGAAGCTTTGTTCATAAACACAAATGTTTCTACAAGGATCAGCATATTCTTTCATCTTAAATGCTGCAAACAATCATCTACAGTGCTGCTAGGTAACAGATCATCCCGACATATGGATATGGATAATCCTAATATAGACGTCTGCCCAGTTAAGCCTAGGACGACAAAAGTTCAGTAAAATGTTCTTTACCTGGGCATGGGAAAAACACTAGCAGATCACATACGCCCCTCTCCTGTCGTTATAGAATAAACACAGGGGACTAGTAGACTTAATAAACATATCAGAAATCATCTTCTGGTCCCATAACAAATCATAGAGATCACAGACTGGGGACTCGTCTTCAACAAGGCTTTCGCCCGGCATTCCATCATCCCGGAAGACACCCTTCTCCTCTCGGCATGCGCAGAAACTCCCTGACCTCAAAGTTCAGTACAAGGAAAAATAGTTCCACTTAGACATACCAAGATATCACGATGAAAGACCGAATCGTCTGAAATAGACACAGAGTAAACATAGATTCGGACCATAAACATTCCTGCATAAACTCAAGCAAGAACAATCTGTTATCTGGCCCAACAAGGGACAGACTACCGAAATCCATATACATACGCCAACTTCGATCTCCAGGGGAGATAACCCATATAACAAAAGTATCAATCAAACATGGGTGATATATCTTTGGCCAGGAAAGCATCCTGATTCTAAAAACGGATATCTTCCCTCCGACAGATAAATGTTATAATAAATATATACATTGTCACCAGTATTCTATTGGTAACACCTGCCCATTGCAGGCGCTGCTGACGATGTCTGCGAGTCAAGTTTGGCCCAACATAAGGTCGTCTTGCAGTAAGGCCTGTATCTCTGAGTCGTCGTATGACTGTCATTCGAGAGACTTGCCCACGTCTACCCACTATTGCTCTTGCTGTTTGACTTGCCGGGAGAGAACGATTCCTTAGGTGACTCAGCACAATATGACGATCTTGCGCAGGGGTAGTAACTCGTGGTTGGCCACACCGAAGTCTATCCCGGGCACTGCCAGTGGTTCCGTAACGTTCATTGAGACATACAATAGTGCTGTGGTGGCAATTCATCCTTCTGGCAATGGCCTGCGAGCTCATTCCGGTCTCCAACATACCAATGGCTCGTTGGCGGTCGTTTTCAGATAGTCGTGGCATTTCAAGTACATGTACTGGGTGTTTTGTCTCAACGGCCTTTTTATACCGAGTATACTGCCACAACGCGTAGACATTTTCAGGGTCATAGCTGTTGGGAATCGTGTTGCACGTGTAACTTTCATTGTTTTCATGTAGTCTGTACACAAACCCATGGGTTGAATCATGCACTTTCCATTCCAGCAGCCATTCGCTCTCTACCTCATGACAAACACGGGGAAAATACATTCCCACACCTTTTTTTTCCAGCTTCTCGGCATCAGTATATATAATAGTGGTGTGTTTTTAATGTGCTTCAGTATATATACACTTGTATATAATATTGAGATAATAGACACAATTTTTCAAATGCTATTTTAATACACAATATGTAATACAATTTTTCAGTAACAAATTTTCAGATAAGATGAAACATAATAATAAAATAAAATATACAAATGAAAAGTAAGGAAATTTAATGAGACTTTTGCTGTTGATCAATATTTGGTGAATAATCTGTTGTTTTCATTTTCAAGCATGACTGGAGACTCATGTCACTCAATTGGCTTCTTAATTTGCTTTTAATATAATTCATGTTGAAAAATAATTGTTCACAAAAATATGTTGATCCAAAAATTGAAATGCAAATTTCTTCAGCTGAACATAGCTGTCGGGTAAACAGTTCCAAACATCAAATATGATCTCTAGTTGATTGAGCTCACTTATTTCAGACCCCTTGTGTTTTAGTGACAGAGCTGATTTTTGCCTTTCAAGATTTTCAAGCTCATGAACCAGATGTGTAAATTTTGAATACCACAATGCTTTTTCCTCTAAATCTACCAATTCAAGTTCAAAATCAGCTTGGTCAATTTGAGGAAAGGCTGAACAATTCAGTTTGGTGATATCTGTTTCAAGAGGTTTTATCAAAAATGACAAGGTTGCCTTTTCTTTTCTAAACTCTTGAAAGCGATCAGCAAATGAAACTGTCATTTTCTCAATAACTAATGATAATTATTTCAGCCGTAATAGTTTAATATAAATTGTTTCTTTTCCTTACTTACTTGGTCGTTCCCCTTCTACCGTAAGGTGTAGAGGTTTGGAAGAGAGAGCGCCAGACTATCCTATCGGCTGTCTTCCTCCTGGCCTGGTTCCATTCTAGTCCTCGGTCCTTTAAAGATTGTCTAATGTAGTCCTCCCAGCGGACTCTGGGTCGTCCTGGAGGCCTGGATCCTTGGCTCTTAGTTTCCCATGCTTGTCGTGGTAGCCGATCTTCTCCCATTTTGCAGCCATGGCCAAACCATGTTAGTTGGGACCGTTCTACTTGGGTCTGCAGGGGGTGGGATTTTAGGCCTTGACGTATCGTCTGGTTGCGGACCATGTCTCTTCTTGTTACTTCAACCACCTTCCTCAAATACCTCATTTCTGAGGTCTGGATCTGGCTTTTGTGGGTTGTAGTCATTGCCCATGACTCGCATCCATACGTCAAGACTGGGCATAGGTGGGCGGTATGCAGCCATCTTCGTTTTCTTACCAACTTCTCTCTTGCTGAGGAATCCTCGATTTATGGCCTGAAAAAGTCTCCCAGCTGCTGCTTTTCGAGTGGCCAACTCTTCTTTGATGCTTCCCTTCCGGTCTATAACAGCTCCGAGGTATTTAAAGTGGTCGACCTGCTCCAGGACCTATTCTCCCAGCTTAAGACCCTTTGACTCCAGACCAACGCCGTGTGCGTTGCAAAATTCAACGCACCGTGGCAGCGCAACGATCCTCTAGAGCGTTGTTTTTAGTTTATCACGAATAAACCAAAAAATCATCTGTTTAATGCAGTTCATATTTTAACACTCGTAGAATGACTTAAACAACTAATTTGACTGTAGTTAAGCAGCACATGTGCGTGTTTTATGTTATTATCACAATTTGTGCGACGATTCGCGTGTTTGCGTTTCTAGTTGTTATTGCTAGAGAAATATGTCACGCTTTATATTTACATTTTCTAAGTCTCCTAAGCAAATAATTGTGTCAAACTACTCTGAAACATTGCTGACATTGATGATGATTGTTTGGTAGTCACAGTTTGTTGTCAAGATACGGAATCGGTGCAGAAAAGCTAGACACATTAGATTTAGTTGAAGAGTGGGCGTAGTCATTTTCTGGCCGATCAAAACGCAACAAAACTAGACCTACCGTAACATCGAATCACTAGTTCTTGGTAGAAGATGAAGCTAGGGATACTATTAAAACATTAAATAAGTTTTAAAAAATTTTATATGACGTTATTCTTCTTTATTTGTTTGAAAGTTACGTAATTCACAATTGCATAATTTATTTTTTTCTTACAAGGGACCACAGTAAAAACTGGTGTGAATAACACTAAATGTACTAACTGTGGCCATAAGCAATGTTTTTTTTTTTACTCTGTAAATGGATTAACTTGATGTTTGAAGACTAAAAAGAAAGTTTTATTGTCTACATCAGTAATTTGTCTTTGGTAAGATCGTATTCTACAGTTAACTTTTTAGTGTTTTTCAATTTTACATGCAAAATGTTTTAATATACCGAACACACTTGTGTTAATACTACCAAAGACGTTATATATTACAATTCTCTATCCATTTCCCTACAGTTTGATATATAATAAGTACATGTTCACAGAAAAGATTAACATAAAATTTACACTAAAAGACAGTGCACTTCACCGTTTAGAATTCTTCAAAAAATAATTATGGCACAGGGTGGAAAATAATTATGGAGTCAAAGAGTTAATCTGATGTCTTCTTTCCTCTCGTGATATCACCATGGTTTTTGTTTTAGAGCTGCTTATGACCATCCCTCTTTTCTCCAGCTCTTCCTTCCAGACTTGCAGGTTGGATTGGAGATGTGCCTCTGATTTAACAATCAGGGCAACATCATCAGCAAATGCCAGCTCTGAAATACAGAACTGTCTCATCTTCCAGTACCCCACTGAATACTTTCTTGTTCTCTCCTTACATGCCTTGATGACATCGTCCATGAGGGGTATGAAAAGATAAGGTGACAGGATATCACCTTGTCTTACACCAGTGGTGGTCCTGAACTCTTCTGACTTATGGTGTTTCTTTTTCTTTGAGATATATATTGTTTTTAAATTTCTGTCAAAAAGCCTTTACAATTCTGCACATTTGGATATATAAAACATTTCTCTTGTCTTTAAAATAATAAAAATCTGACAAAATCTTTAAAGGCCCCCACCATCCCAAAAGTTTAGTCCACGAAAAGTGTGTGTCAAAAGGTGGTTTTAGTGCACGGACACTAAGAGTTAAGTATCTGAGAGCCAAGAGCCGCACGAGACGGCTCAAAGAGCCGCATGCGGCTCGCGAGCCGCGGGTTCCCGACCCCTGGTCTAGGCGAATGCAACAGAGCGCCCAGACAGCCCCTTAATTGGTTTGAAGGGTGAGTTGTAATCTTACGAGACCACAGGGTCATTTATTTTTGGACATGCGCCCTAAAATAACCGATGGACCGTAAGTCTAGGTTGAAAGAAGCCCGACTCGCCAAAGCGAGGCAAAACTAATTTAAAAAAAAAATAAATAAACAAAAAGAAGTAACATAGTTCCGAGGGAAGGGTTATAGAAAGCCAGAGTTAGGGAGGTGGGGGGGGGGGAAGAAATATATATATATGGTGCCATTAAAGTGAGACAACGGTAACGAGAATACAGCACTGAGAAATTGGGTTCGTTAGACCTGAAAAAGTGCACCTCATACTCATGTCATGACAACAGAGAAGCAGTGACTCAACAATTTATTCCAAGGGAGAGAGAAGAATACAACGTTCGGTTCATTATTGGACGGAA
The DNA here is from genome assembly GCA_024509875.1 of Oreohelix idahoensis. NCBI lineage: Eukaryota > Metazoa > Mollusca > Gastropoda > Stylommatophora > Oreohelicidae > Oreohelix > Oreohelix idahoensis. Next base: position 28,077 of record JAMPIV010014245.1, read on the forward strand.
GCCGGGCTTTACGTACACTAGAGAGCTGGCTTTACGTACACTAGAGTGACACCATGAATGTCAGACTGACGGGTTTTTGCGCGTTCATTAACTCATTTACTTTTATAAACCGGGCTGTTAGTTGAGCTTACCTTTTGAACGTTATTATTTGTCTGTGTGTGAGAGAATGTGTTTGTATGTGTGTGAGAGAGAGAGAGTGTTCGTGTGTGTGGGAATCATTTTTAATTTAGGGCTGTACAAGATAACGGAATATTGCGATGAGCACACTTTTTAAGTAACACGTGCGTGACAGAAAGATTGCTGATAATATATGGAAGGCAGACTATGACAGAACAGAAGGATAGATGATTACATATGGAAAGCAGACTATGACAGAACAGAAGGATGGGTGATAACATATGGAAGACAGATTATGACAGAACAGAAGGATGGATGATAATATAAGGAAGACAGACTAGGACAGAACAGAAAGATGGATGATAATATATGGAAGACAGACTATGTGTAGTGAAATTGACAGAGATACAACGGTAAAATACCTCCAAAGATAACATGTAAGGATAAAAACATAATGCGTAGGCTGCTGATAGTACATGATCGCCCAGACCGCGGGTCATCACCCTCCATAAAAATTGACTTGCTAGACAGGAGGGGAACGGCGGATAAAAAGGAAAAAATATGACTGGAAAGATTGCGTGAGACTAGAAAGGCTAAGGAGACGGAATTGGGGGGGAAACGGAGAAAAGTCACGTTTCCCAAGTTGACATAAAGTAAGGAACTCGACAGAAGGGACCTTGGATATGTTACGCCACAGTCATTTATTGGTCGCTTTTGCGATACCAAGCCTTTGATTTGAATTCAGCGGCAGAACGCAGATGTTTGGAATATTACAAAAATTAAAAAGTAACTTTTTCGTAATATTAATGTTAGGAATATAAAAATTAGCTGGCCGGATGGCCCATTCTGAGCAGTGAACTAATATGTTCTTAATTTTACAGACGGATAGATAATATTGAAGATAATGACAAAAGACAGTGTTGTTCACATCAACGACAGACTGTATGGAATAAAAAGTGTCGCTATTTGCACAAAAAAACACGACCTTGAGACGCAGGTGTTCAAATCTACTTAGTAGGGAAGCGAAGGGACATTGGTGGGAGCTGTGTCTAAATATAACTTTTAACGACAAAATTTTGGAGGGGAGAGAAAGGTTGGTTCAAAAATCAGTACGTTTTTGAAAAAAAACAAGTAGAGACGGACAGACTAACAGATAAACATCCATACTTGACTGAAGCATGACTGAAATGACTTTAGGGTAGGAAATTTGAATTTGAAATAAACCTAGGCAGTGATTGGCCACAGACAATCATTTTATCGGCGCTCAGACGCGCAAGTGGGGCCATTCCTCAATAGTTGTTCGATGATAGACACAGTATTTTAAAGTGTGGTGATTTCCAAATGAAAGAAAGTGAAATAAGTTCAGGGACGCCATACTATAGCCAGCAGCTCAGCTGAGTTTTGCTAGCATTTCTGTGTTCTTTATTCATAATCTGGTAAGATTGAAATTATTTCTTTGTATATTTTGAATATTGTTTAATGTTCGAGTGATTTGATACTGCCATATCATAATCTAGCCTTACAAACAAGTAGGGATTTGCTCTAGACCCCCCGCCCAAGTCAGGGTCTAGGGACCAACAATATACATAAACTTCAGCAAGGGTTAGGCAAGACAGATCAAGTGTTGAGAATAATGAAACATATTACCTATCCACTTTTAGGGAAGGAAACTAATAAATATTTTTCAGAATCTATAGTCTGGGAGGACCTATCTGATGTAAAACCACCATGGTAAATGTGCTGTTTGGTCAGAGAGATCTGACCTGTCTGTATGATGTGGTTGTTGTGTCCGTGTTGTGTCCAGACGTGGGTAGCGAATAGAATTTTGACACATAGCCAATACTTTGATTGCAGAGCTGTGAGTTTCAGTTGTCAACAAGGCGGTGTCCATTCAGTTGGTGATTTTACTCGAGTGTATCTGTGCAGTACGTTGTGACAGAGACCACTATTATTGCCCGCCAGCACGGAGAGGTGGGACCACCAGATTTCAGCACCAGAGCTACATATGCAAGTTGAGTGAGCCTCTGGTCTGCTGGAAGTTCACCAACGCCTTTTAGTTACTAATACCCCATAAAATTCCTGTAATTTACTGGACACTGACTGTGTAGTCAATATAGACAGGTGTGATGAGGCCACCCCAACAGCACAAGCATTAACTATCCTCCCAAGTAGATGACTACTAGAACATTTTAATAAAACTAACTAGTCTAGTACTTATATATGTACACTCTTGCATTTATTATGTAACATTCCATGCATTTCTTTCGTAATTTTTAAATCCTTTTTTTTAAAAAAGTTCTGGTCAACATAAAACTTGATCCAGAACAAATAAATGTAATATAATTCTATCAAAAATTTTACACTCTTGAGTTAGTTCAGTGTATTATAATATTTGTTAAATATTATTAGTCTGCTTAAATATCTGTGGGTGTATCTATAACTATCACACCACATTACATATCATTACCCTAGACATTTTACATAGATACATTCATTAAGAAAAAAAAATTGAGTGTGAGGTCGTAGTGGTAGCAAGAAAGGCCTTCTGACAATTCACAACTACATTTTATCTCAGGAGCCTTCACAGCTGGCCTCATACATTACATTTAGTAATATCACCATCATACAATACCATCAAACCCACTACACTATGGTAGAACAGAAGGATGGATGATAATATATGGAAGACAGACTATGACAGAACAGAAGGATGGATGATAATATATGGAAGACAGACTATGACAGAACATAAGGATGGATGATAATATATGGAAGACAGTCTATGACAGAACAGAAAGATGGATGATAATATATGGAAGACAGTCTATGACAGAACAGAAAGATGGATGATAATATATGGAAAACAGACTATGACAGAACAGAAAGATGGATGATAATATACGGAAGACAGACTAGGACAGAACAGAAGGATGGATGATAATATATAGAAGGCAGACTAGAACAAAAAGATGATGACAACATATGGAAGATAGACTGTAACAGAACGGTAGATGATTGTAGTGGTGTTGATGGTATTGTATGATGATGATATTACTAAATGTAATTGTATGAGGCCAGCTGTGAAGGCTCCTGAAATAAAATGTAGTTGAGAATTGTCAGAAGGCCTTTCTTGCTACCACTACGACCTCACACTTAATTTTTTTTTTTTTTATGAATGTGGCTACGTAAAGTGTCTAGGGTTATGATATGTAGTGTGGTGTAATAGGTTATAGATATACCCACAGATATTTAACAAGACTAATAATATTAATAAATATTACAACACACTGAACTAACTCAATAGTGTAAAATTTTTTGATAAAATTATATTACATTTATTTTGTTCTGGATCAATTTTTTTAGGTTGACCAGAACTTAAAAGGATTTAGAGATTATGAAAGAAATGCATGGAATATTATATCATAAATGCAATAGTGTACATATATATGTACTATACTAGTTAGTTTTATTAAAATGTTCTAGTAGTCATCTACTTGGGAGGATAATTAATGTTTGTGCTGTTGGGATGGCCTCATCACACCTGTCTATATTGACTACACAGTGTCCAGAAAATGGTGGGAATTTTTTATGGGGTTATTAGTAACTAAAGGGCTTTGGTGAATGTCCAGCAGACCAGAGGCTCACTCATCTTGTCGTTGTAGCTCTGGTGCTGAAATCAGGTGGTCCCACCTCTCCGTGCTGGCGGGCAATAATGGTGGTCTCTGTCACAAGTACTGCACAGATACACTCGAGTAAAGTCACCAACTGAATAGTCACTGCTTTGTTGACAACAGAAACTCGCAGCTCTGCAATCAAAGTATGGGCCATGTGTCAAAATCTATTCTCTACCCACGTCTGGACACAACACTGACACAACAACCACATCATACAGACAGGTCAGATCTCTCTGACCAAACAGCACATTTACCATGGTGGTTTTACATCAGATAGATCCTCCCAGACTATAGGTTCTGAAAAATATTTATTAGTTGTCTGCCCTAAAAGAGGATAGGTAATATGTTTCATTATTCTCAACACTTGATCTGTCTTGCCTAACCCTTGCTGGAGTTTATGTACATTGTTGGTCCCTAGACCCTGACTAGGGCGGGGGGTCTAGAGCAAATCCCTACTTGTTTGTAAGGCTAGATTTCGATATGGCAGTATCAAATCACTCGAACATGAAACAATATTCAAAATATATAAGGAAATAATTTCAATCTTACCAGATTATGAATAAATAACACAGAATTGCTAGCAAAACTCAGCTGAGCTGCTGGCTATAGTATGGCGTCCCTAAATTTATTACACTTTCTTTCATATGGAAATCACCACACTTTAAAATCTGTGTCTATCACTGAACAACTATTGAAAAATGGCCCCACTTTCGCGTCTGAGCGCTAATGATATGATTGTCTGTGGCCAATCACTGCCTAGGTTTATTTTAAATTCAAATTTCCTACCATAAAGTCATTTCAGTCATGCTTCAGTCAAGTATGGATGGTTATCTGTTAGTCTGTCCGTCTCTACTTGTGTTTCTACAAAATGTACTTGATTTTTGAACCAACCTTTCTCTCCCCTCCAAATTTTTGTCGTTAAAAGTTATTTTTAGACACAGCCACCACAATATCCCTTCTCTTCCATACTACGTAGATTTGAACACCTGCGTTTCGAGGTCGTGTTTTTTTTGTGCAATTAGCGACACTTTTAGATTCATTACAGTCTGTCGATGATGTGAACAACACTGTCTTTTGTCATTATCTTCAATATTATCTATCCGTCTGTAAAATTAAGAACATATTAGTTCACTGCTCAGAATAGGCCATCCGGCCAGCTAATTTTTATATTCCTAACATTAATATTAAGAAAAAAGTACTTTTTAATTTTTTGTAATATTCCAAACATCTGCGTTTTAGCCGCTGAATTCAAATCAAGGGCTTGGTATTGCAAAAGCGTCCAATAAATGACTGTGGCGTAACATATCTATGGTCCCTTCTGTCGAGTTGCTTACTTTTTATGTCAACTTGGGAAACGTGACTTTTCTCCGTTTCCCCCCCAATTGCGTCTCCTTAGCCTTTCCAGTCTCACGCAATCTTTCCAGTCATATTTTTTTTTTCCTTTTTGATCCGCCGTTCCCCTCCTATCTAGCAAGTCAATTATTATGGAGGATGATGACCCGCGGTCTAGGCGATCATGTACTATTCGCAGCCTACGCATTATGTTTTTATCCTTAAATGTTATCTTTGGAGATATTTTACCGTTGTATCTCTGTCAATTTCACTACACATCTCCCCACTTGAAAACATGCCTATGGCAAGTTCCAACACCAGCGATACACATAGGTAAAATTACTCCTCACGTCTGCCACTACTCTAATTTTGATCACAGGGGTGCCGACTGAGGAAATCTGCACCGACATTCAATTTGCCTGGGATATATTGGATACTAAACTGATAAGGTTGAAGCAACAAAGACCACCTCAGCAATCTTGCGTTTTCATGCTTAGCCTGAGATAAGAATACGAGAGGCTGATGGTCCGTCTCCACCACAAATGTCCTACCATACAGATAGATTTGAAACTTCTTTATTGCCCAGATTAACGCTAAACATTCTTTTTCGCTTGTGGAGTATCCTTGTTCCGCCTTATTCAATTTACGGCTTGCATAAGCGACTGGTTTCAGTTCCCCATCAGGTGAAGATGATCTTTGCAACAAAGCCCCTCCTAGTCCTACATTACTTGCATCGGTTCTTAAGACAAAGTCCTGTGTCAAATCAGGCAGTTTGAGAATAGGCTTGCTAGTGAGTTTTTCCTTTAACTCTTGGAACGCTAGTTCACATTGTGCAGTCCAAATAATTTTATCTGGAAGTCCCTTGCGAGTCAAATCAGTCAGAGGAGCACATATAGCGTTAAAATTTTTGATGTATTTCTGATAAAATCCGCATAACGACACAAATGATCGCACGTCCTTTTTTGTTTGCGGCCTAGGTGCTCTCTGCAGTTTTTCCAAATTCTTAGGATCAGGGGTCATATTACCCTGATATACAGTGTGCCCCAAGAATTCCAACTCTTTGCATCCAATACAACATTTGGTTGGCCTAGCAGTTAAGTTCGCCTCCCGAAGTCTATCAAACAACATCTCCAGAGCTTCAATGTGTTCTTCAAATGTCTCGGTGGCGACGAGAATATCATCCATGAAATTTGTGATACATGGGTTATTCAGGGGATCCAACAATTTGCGCATCATCCTTGAAAACACACTCGGAGCATATTTCAGTCCGAATGGTAGCATATTGAATTCATAATGTCCATCCGAAGTGCTAAAAGCCAAATAAGGTCTCACTTCAGGCTTCACTGGGATCTGGTAATAGCCTTTACTAAGATCCACCTTTGAAAAGTATTTTGCCTTGTTCAGTCTGGCAAATAGCTGTTTTGTGTCTGGTAATGGATCCACTTGTCCTTCTGTGACAGCATTCAGTTTCCTGTAATCTATGCACAATCTGTGTTCCCCAGACGGTTTTCTCAACAAAACGACACTAGAACTAAAAGATGATTCACTGTGCGAAATAATCCCCTCCTTCAACAAATACTCTATTTCTTCCTTCAATGCCTTCTCCTTCGCGAACGGAATAGAATAGGCTCTCATACAGATTGGGTTTGAGTCTACCAGTTTCATGTCATACTGTAGCAAATTTGTATGGCCTGGTTTATCTGTTAATACATCTGTATGTTCCTCCAGAACCTTTTGAACTCTCTGCTGTTTCACAAGGATGTAATGGGTATTCATGTGAGGTGAGTGGTTCTTTTTGCATCTGGGTTGCAATAGCCAAGGTCAATAAGGGGGTGCTTTCCTGGAGTGGTCTGTCCAGATACTTCTTTAACAGGTTTACATGATAAACTTTCTCCTTCCCCTTTTTGTCAATTTTATAGTTTGTTCTAGACACCTTCTCTAGAACCGTATATGGACCTTGCCAACCAATTTGTAATTTATTCTGGCTTCCGGGTAGTAGAAGCAGCACCTTCTCTCCGACTGCCAGTTCCCTGTCCTTTGCCTTCCTATTAAAATATGCTGCATGTTTCTTCCTGGCTTGCTTCAAATTATCATTTGCCAGTTTCCATCCAGCTTTCAAACGAGTGGTCAGTTCGTTCACATATTGATACGATGAGGTAACAGTCTCTTCCGCCTTCTCATCTGTCCAGGTCCTTAATAGAGCTTCTAATGGACCTTTTATTGGCCTCCCAAATAGCAGAGTTGCGGGAGCCATCCCGGTTGAACTATGTGGTACCTCCCGGTACGCAAACAATGCGGCGGGCAGGAATTGATCCCACAGATCCGGTTTTTTCGTGTGCCAGCTTTCTCAGGATAGAAATGAGAGTCCCGTTGAACCTCTCTACCTGGCCGTTCCCTTGTGGATGGTACGGACTACAATGAAAGTGCCTGGCTTGAAATAGCTTAAAAACTTCTTCCGTTAGTTTCCCCTTGAACTGAGAACCATTATCCGTCAAGATTTGATGCGGGAATCCTAATCGGGTAAATATTGTAAGGAGTGCCTCTGCTACATGTTTTGAATCAATTGATGGCAGGGCTACCGCCTCTCCCCACATAGAACAAGTGTCCACCAGAGTAAGGATGTAACTGTTCCTCCTCTTGGTCCGAGTGAGAGGTCCTACAATATCCACTGCAACCCTCTCAAAAGGTGTTCCCACTATGGGCATTTCCCCTAGAGTTGCAGGAGCAGTCCAGTGCTTTGGAGCTACCCTTTGACATTCTGGGCAGGATTTGACATATCTTTTTATATCCTCCGTTATCCCTGGCCAGAAGTAATGACAAGCTATACGCTGTCCTGTGGCGCTGATCCCCATGTGACCACTGAAGGGAATCGCATGCCCGAGTTCCATCACTTTATCTCTATATGAAGTGGGAAGAACCAGCTGGTTATGACCATTTGTTCCAGTTCCGGCCTTCCTGTATAAGAGTTTGTTCTTCATGAAATATTCCCCCCTTGCTCGGAGGTGTGTGGCATTTGGGCAATTTTTTAAAACAGGGCTTGAGTGTCCTATCCTCAGCCTGCGCCTTCCTCATCTCCTCTGGATGAGCATTTATAGGTTCACCTTCTTCCTCCTTCTTCTGTGACCTGGTCTGCACTGTCGCCATGATCACAGGTTTCTCGGGGTTCCCCAAGAAGACGTATCTACACCCCAATATCAGAGGGTAGATTGGTTCATCTATCACTGCTGCTCTGATTTCTCCTTCCACATAGCGAGTTTTCACCGTTATCCTTGCGATGGGAAGTGTCATGAGTGGTATGTCCTTAGTCGCCCCTTGTTTTTCCACTGTTTCTGTGGTATACTGACTTGGGTCCACTAGGCTAGACTTCACAACTGAATCATAATCCAAACCTGTATCATAAAGGCACCTTATGGTGACCCCATTACAAATAACATCCTCACAAACTGGGGGGGGGGGTGATAAGGTTCCTGTTGTCCCTTAGGATTAACCTTTAATCTTTGCGTCCCCGACTTCATTGCAGCAATGTTTGAAGGTTTCCTTCTACAAAATTCAGTGTTATGGTTATCCTTCTTGCACCATTTACACCATCTTTTTCCTTGGTTCAACGGTTTTCTTTCATTGAACTTTTGGTCATTGAACTGTGAGTTTCTGTCGCGATAGTCATTTCTTGGCCGCTCAAAGTTTGTCCTACCTTTTTTTCCCTGCTCTCTATTATCAAATTTATTAAATTGCTGTGGAGCTTTAAAATTGTCTATGTGCTTCTTTTTAGCACCACTTACCTCTGCCTGGGCTGCCTGATACCTCTCAGCAACATTTAAAATTTCCCCCAACTTCTCTGCACCTTGTTCCATGAGAAATTTTCTCATGTCTGGAGCCATGGACTCTCTCAATTGCTCAATCATGATCATTTCTTTAAGATCTTGGGTCTTCCCCAGAGCCGTCCATTTCTCCAAATATGTTTCTAGTCTAGCAGAGAATTGGTGGTATGTCTCCCCAGACAACAGTTTGGCATTTCTAAATTTCTTACGATAAAATTCACCATTCTTCTCGTATCTTAATAACAAAGCCTGCTTTAACATGTCATAATTGTCTTGGTCTTCCCTGTTCATTTTAGCAAATACTTCATAAGAAGTACCTCTCAATCCTTGTGATAGCTTTAAGCTCCACCTCTCTCTCTCTAACCCATATGTAGTAGCTAATAACTCAAAACGTCCTAGGTACCCCTCTATGTCATCGTCTTTTTCAACAAAATGGTCTAAATGAAACCCCATAGCTGAGTTTGAGGCTCCCAGACTGGGCGTAGCATCTGAGGCAAAAGGGCTGGCACCATTTTCAGGAGCCGGGCCTTGTAATTCCAGCTCCCTTAGTCGTAATTCGTGCTCCCTTTGCAACCTTCTATCTTCTGCCTCCCTTTCGGCAGTCAACCGTTTTTCTTCTGCCTCCCTTTGCTGTCGTTTTTCTTCTGCCTCCCTTTGCTGTCGTTTTTCTTCTGCCTCAATCTGCAGCCTCTTAATTTCTCTATCAGCCTCAATTTTTAACCTCTTCTCTTCAGCTAAGCTTTCAACCTCTAATTTTCTTTCAGCCTCTTTTTCTAATCTCCTTTCTTCCCGTTCAATATATTTATCACATTCAGCCGTTACGTATTGAATTAAAATTTGACCATCCATTCCCAGCTCCTTCGCGGTGAGCACAGCAGCTGATCTAAATTTTGCCAGCTCCGCCACTACCTTCAAAAACAAAAAAAACCAACCCAACCCCCATCAAAACCAAACCAACCAAAATAACCCAAAACCCCAACCCCCCCCACCAAACAACCAAAACAAACAAAAACAAAACCAACAACCCACAAACACCCAAACACCACAACCCACCCCAACACCCAACCAACCACCAAAAATTTTCAAACAAAAAATACAAACCACAACACCACTAACACCAACCCAACCCCCCCCCCCCCCATACCCCAAAAACAAAACCCCCCCCAAACAACCACACTACCCCACAAAACACACCCCCCCCCAAAAAACCCTTATACAAACAACCCACATACCACAAACAAAAACAAACAACCACCAAATCACATACAAATCAAACACAAAACCCCCCCCCCCAAAAACTAAAAAAACTCCCCCCCCACACCCCCCCCATAAAACCTTCCCCAAAACATACCCACTCCACCCCCCCAAACCTAACCCCAAATCCCTTAAAAACAACCCCCCCACCCCAAACCCCCCCCCCCAAAAAACCCCCCAATCTAAAAAAAACCCCCCAAACCACATAAACAAACCAAACAACTAAACTTCCCCCAAACCCCAATCTAAACCCCATCAAAATCCAAAAACCCCCCCAACCAACCCAAATCAATTTCCCCTAACCCCCATTCCCACACCCCCCAAATCCACCCCCCCCCCCCCCCCCCCCCACCCCCCCCCCCCCCCCCCCAAAAAAACCCCAAAACCCCCCCCCAAAAAAACAAAACAACAAAAACCAACCCAAAAACACACCCCCCCAAAAAAAAAAAAAAAAACCCCCCCCAAACCCAAAAAAACCCCCCCCCCCAACAAAAATAAACCACCAACCCCAAAAACCACCCAAAACCCCCCACCAACCAACCCCCCACCCCCCCCCAAAACAAAAAAAAAAAACACCCCCCCCACCCCCCAAAAAAAACCCCCCCCCCCCCCCCCCAACAACACACCCCCCCCCCCCCAAACCCCCCCAACCCCCCACCCCCCAAACCCCCCCCCAAAAAACACCCCCCAAAACCAAAAACCCCCCCCCACCCCAAACACCCAAACCCCCCCAACCCCAAAAAATACCAAAACCAATAAACCCCCCCCCCCCCCAAACCCCCCTAAAAACCCCCAAACCACCCCCCCCCAAAACCCAAAAAAAAAAAACCCCCCCCCCCCCCCCAAAAAAACACCCCCACCCCCCCCCCCCCCCCCCCCCCCCCCCAACCCCCCCCCCCCCCCCCCCCCCCCACCAACCCCCCCCCCCCCACCCCCCCCATCAAACACAAACAACCCCCCCCCCCCCCCCCCACCCCCCCCCAACATCCACCCCCCCCCCACACCCCCCCCCCCCCCCAACCCCCCCCCCCCCTACCCAAACCACAAAACAACAACCCCCAAACAAACCCCCCAATACCAAACCCCCCCCCCACCCCCCCCCCCCCCCCCCCCCCCCCCCCCCCCCCCCCCCCCCCCAAACACCCCCAAAACCCCCAAACCCCCCCCCCCCCCCCCCCAAACCACCCCCACTTACCCACCCAAACCCCCCCCACCCCCCCCCCCCCACCCCAAAACCCCCCCCCCCCCCCCCCCCCCCCCCCCCCCCCCCCCCCCCCCCCCCCCCCCCCCCCCCCTAACCCCCCCCCCCCCCCCCCCCCCCAAAAACCCCCCCCCCCCCCATCACCCCCAACCCCCACCCCCCCCCCCCCCCCCCAAACAACCCAACCCCCCCCCCATACCAACCCCCCCCCCAACCCAAACCCCCCCCCCCCAAAAAAAAACCCCCCCCCCAAACCCCCCCCCCCCCCCCCCCCCCACCCCCCCCCCCCAAAAAAACAAAAAAAAAACACCAAACCCCCCCCCCCAAAAACCCCACCCCCACCCCCCCCCCCCCCCCCCCCCCCCCCAAAAAAAACCCCCCCCCCCCCCAACCCCCCCCACCCCCCCCCCCCCCAAAAAATCCCCCCCCCCCCCCCCCCCCCCCCCCCAAACAACCCCCCCCCCCCCCCCCCCCCCCCCCCAATTCCCCCCCAAACCCCCCAAAACCCCCCCACCCCCCCCCCCCCCCCTAAAAAAAACCCCAAAAAAAAACCCCTAACCCCCCCAACCCCCCCACCCCCACCCCCCCCATACCCCCCCCCCCCCCCCCCCCCATACCCCCCCCCCCCCAACAAAAAAAACCACCAACCCCCCCCCCCCCCACCCCCCCCCCCCCCCCCCCCCCCAACCCCCCCCCCCCCAAACCCACCCAACCCAACCCAACACCCCCCCCAACAAAAACCCCCCAAAACAACCCCAAAACCCCCACCCCCCCCAACCCCCCCCCACAACACCCCCCCAATCAAACCCCACCCCCCCCCAACCAATTCCCCCCAACCCCCCCCCCACCAACCCCCCATCCCCCCACCAACCCCCCCCCCCCCCCAAAAACCCCTAACCCCCCCCCCCCCACCCAAAACCCCCAAACCCCCCCCCCCCCCCCCCCCCCCCCCCCAAACCCCCCCCCCCTAAATCACCCCCCCCCCCATAACCCCCTAATACTAAAACTTATAAAAAAAAACCCCCCCAAAACCCCCCCCCCCCCCCCCCCCCCCCCCCCCCCCCAACCCCCCCCCCCCCCCCCCACACACCCCCCCCCCCCAACCCCCCACAACAACCCCCCCCCCCCCCCCCCCCCCCCCCCCCAACCCCCCCCCCCCCCCCACCCCCTTCCCACCCCCAACCCCAACCCCAACTTCCAAACCCCCCCCCCCCCCCCCCCCCCCCCCCCCCCCCCCAAACCCCCCCCCCCCCCCAACCCCCCAAACATAAACCCCCCCCCCCCCCCCCCCCCAACACCCACTAAAAACCCCCCCCCCCCCAAAAACCCCCCAACCCACCACCCCCAAACCCCCACCCCCCCCCCCCCCCCCCCCCCCCCACCCCCCAAAATCAAAAAAACCCCCCAAACCCCAAAAAAAACACCCCCCCCCCCCCCCCCCCCCAAACCCCCCCCCTAAATCCCCCCCCCACCCACCCCCCAAAAACCCCCAAAACCCAAACCCCCCCCCCCCCCCCCCAATCCCCCCCCCCCCCCCCCCCCCCCCCCAAAACCCCCCCCCCCAACCCACCCCCCCCCCCCCCCCAAACCCCCCCCCCCCCCACAAACAACCCCCCCCCCCCAAACCCCCCAAACCCCCCCCCAAACAAAAACCCCCCCCCAAACCACCCCCCCCAAACCCAAACAAAACAAACCCCAAAACCAAACCCCCTAAAACCAACCCCCCCCCCCCCCCACCCAACAAAAACCCCAACAAACCCCCCACCCAAATACACCCCACCCCACAAACCCCCCCCCCCCCCCACCCCCCAACCCAAAACCCCCCCCCTAACCTTTATCACCCCAAACCCCCCCCCAATCCAACAAAACCACCCCCCCCCCACACCCCCCCCAAACCCCCCCCCCATTAAAACCCCACCCCCAACCCCCCCCCCCCAAAAAACCCCCCCCCCCCCCAAAAAACCCCCACAACCAATTACACTTCATCACTTCAAAATCATCCCCCCCCAAACCCAAACCCACAAAACCACACACCAAACCAAAAACCTAAACCCCCCCCCCAAACAAAACCAACAACCAAACAAAAAAACCCCAATACCCCCCCCCACATCAAACAACAACCACCACAAAACCCCCCACCCCCCAACCCATTCCCAACAACAAACCCCAACACCCCCCCCCACACAACCAAAAATCCCCCCCCCCCCCATAAAAAACCCCCCCCAAAACCCCCCCCCAAAAACCAACCACCCCCACACACCCCCCCCACAAAATACCCCCCCCCACCCCCCAAATCCCCCCCCCCCCAAACCCCCCCCAACCCCCAAAAAAACCCCCCCCCCCCCCTAAAAAAAACAAACCCCCACCCCATAACCCCCAACCCCCCCCAAACACCCCCAACCCCCCCCCCCCCCCCCCCCCCCCCACAACAAACCACCCCAAAAAAACACCCCCAAACAAACCCACCCCACCCAAAACCAAACCAAAAAAAAAACCCACCCCCCACCCCCAACCAAAAACCAAACTTAAAAAAAAAACCAAACCACCTACCCCAAAACCACAAAAAAAAACCCCCAAACACCCCCAAAACAAAAAAAAACCCACAAACCAACAACAACCCAAAACCCCCCAACCCCCCCCACCAACCAAAAACAAAAAAACAACAAAAAAAAAAAAACCCAACCACCCCCAAAAAAACAAACCCCAAAAAATCCCCCACCCCACCCCCAAACCCAAAACCCCCAAAAAAAAACCCAAAAAAAACCCCAAAAACCCCCCAAAAAAAAAACCCTACCAAAAAATTCCCCCCAAACCCACCACCCCCATAAACCCAACAAACCCCAAAACCACCACTTAACCCAAAAACCCCCAAAAAACACCCCCACCCCCAAACAAAAAAACCCCCCCAAAACAAAACCCCCCCCCCCCAAACAATACACAAAACCCACAAAAAACCAACATAAACCCCCCCCCAATTAAAAAAAAAAACCAACTAAACCCCCCCCCCACCACAAAAAAAAAAAAACACCCAACCCAAAAAACCCCCAAAAACCACCCCCCAATATAAAACAAAACAAACACCCCACAAAAATAAAACCCCCAAAAAAACAAACACCAACCAACCCCCCCCCCCCCCCCCCCCCCCCAAAAACCCCCAAACAAAAAAATAACCCCCCCCCCCCCCAAAAAAAAACCCCCCACCCACCCACCCAAAACCACACCAAAAAACCCCCCCAACATAAAACAAAAAAAAACCAAAACCAAAAAAAACCAACCCCCCATAACCAAACACAACAAACCCAACACAACAATACCACCCCCCACCAAAAAACCCCCCCCACCAAAACAACCCCAAAAAAAACCCCCCAAAAAACAAAACCCCCCAAACCAAACCCCCCCCCCAACCCCAAAAAACCCCCCCCAAAACCCCCCCCCCCAAAAAAACACCCCCAAAACCCAAAAAAAAACCCCCACCACACCCCCCCAAAACACCAAAACCCCCCCCCAAACAACCCAAAAAACAAACCACCCCCAACCCCCCCCCCCCAAAAAAACCAAACCCCCCCCCCCCAACACACACCCCAAACCTAACACCAACAACCAAAAAAACACCCCCCCCCCCAAAAAAAAACCAACCACCACCCCCCAAAACACCCTTAACCCCAACACACAACCCCAAAAAAAACCCCCCCCCCCCCAAAACCCCACCCAAAACAACCCCACAACCCAAAAACCCCCCCCCCCCCCCCAAATAAAAAAAAACCCCCCCCCCCCCCAACCCCACACCCCAAAAAACCCCAACCCCACCACAAATACCCCCCCCCCCCAAAAAAAAAACCCAACCCCCACCAAAAACCCCCAAAACCCCCCCCCCCACCACCACCCCCCACCACAAACAACAAACCCCACTAAACCCCCTACAACAAAACCCCCAAAAAACCCAACCACAACCCCCAAACCCACACCCAAAAAAAAAAAAAACCAAACCACCAAAAACCAAACCCCGCATAATTATCTTCAGTACCAACCATATTACAAGCTCTAAATACATGAATATATACATTGTTCCACTTATGCTCGCTACTCAATTATGTGTACACGCACAATTGTATAACCTAATCAGTCACAAGGCTCTTTATCATACGAAGCATCAATTATCTGATATGGTGGGGTACTAAGGGGGTGGGTGGGGGGTAAATCTTAACCCTAGTTCATTTATAAAAAAATCTATTATAAACGGGAAGCCTGTTGAATGTAAATGGGCCACTCGTAGGGGGGTTCAGGTGGGGTACTACTTTGGATCAATCTAAAAAATGACTGTATGATACACCTTTACTACTTGTAAATAATTCAAATTGTTTTATCTTAATATACAGGCGGTCTGACCGAGCGAACAGTAGATCAAGTCTGTTCTCAGATTTCCATCACGGTACTGTTAAATGTTACGGTTAACATAATCCAATAACTATCAAGCTTTCATACAAATTTAGCTGATTACTAATGTTGTGTACGACATTGCATACTTTCCGATCAATTTGGAAACATTTCCCGTTTCCCCGCCTCAAGATTTACGCAGCGTAGGATATAAAAGATGTCCTCCCATATAATCTGTTACATTATTTAAGGGCGGTTCATGTTTATTATGTATCACTAAATTCGCCACGTACCCCTCCCTTCCTGTACGTAGCAAGTACACTAGAAATAATGAGGTGTATGTTGTCAAGATGTACCTTCCCTGCATTTGTTGCAGTGAACGTTTAAAATGCGTCTGATTTCAAGCATCCCTATAACCCGATTCCCATTTTTTATCTTAACTGCCGATGCTTTTCGTATCCTCTTCTAATCACCATCCCTTATTCCATGATATCTGTCATACCTTCTCGCTGAGAGGTCATCCTGTGTTGTTTCATTTAACCTTCTTATACGTATTATTTTATTACTTTCTATCTCGCTGGTTTTTCCGGCTCTTGTCCTTCATATTTTTTTTGTACATCTTCTGTTCTGTCATAGTCTGCCTTCCATATATTATCAGCAATCTTTCTGTCACGCACGTGTTACTTAAAAAGTGTGCTCATCGCAATATTCCGTTATCTTGTACAGCCCTAAATTTAAAAATGATTCCCACACACGGAACATCGCCTCTCTC
>JAMPIV010014246.1:0-111429 GCA_024509875.1 Oreohelix idahoensis
TGATTTCTTCTGTCAAGTTAAATTTGGTAACATTACAAATTAAACAAATTTAATAATCACTTTTATGTTTAAAGTTTAAAAGAAATAATTTGTAATAGTTATGAAACGGATTTCATCACTCTTGAATGGGATTTAAATCTGAATAAAGAAAAAAAGGGATAATCAGGATAAATCAGTATCAGGTTACACTTTTACTAACCTGAGATTTCGCCTCGAGTAATAGCGGGCGTACGGGGGAAAAAAACAGAATAAAGGAGGTCACTTTGGCAGCGGATTTTTCTAGTAGCTTGGCAATGGTGTTTATTCTCTAGATGGGGTCAGTTCCTATCATTCTACTCTCGCTCGTTCTGGTCAAAGTTCAGGGCGGACGCCCACGTTCTAGATCGTATAGGAGAAACACCCAAGTTGGCTCTACGGCTGTCTTTAAGACCCTCTTATGAGAGCGTCTCGCAAAACGTCAGTCACTTCTACCTTCACTGGTTCAGAGATAGTATTTTGTGGTAACCACCCAATAACTGGTAATGTAGAAATAGAAACGAAGACGCTCCCCCTTCTGAGTATGGCGTTTTTAGACTCATTTATGTGCCCCCCCCGCTCTTCTATTCTACATTCCCATGTCAGCAATTTACCATCGATGAGAATTATATTTAATCCCTCGGGAATAAAAACTTCCTTTACATTTAACTGATATAGCTTTAGCCTTTACATTACATTTAAATGGAAAAGGTTAAAGTTACAGATATAATATGTTTTACATTTACACTCTCCACTGTTTGAAAAGTGTTCACAATATAAATTCATATTTTGTAGTTTCATTTTACATTTACACATTAGTTGAAAAGTTTGAAACTTCCTAATTAATTCTAAAATATGAATATTTTTCACACAGACAGTCTCAGGCTGCTTCTAATCTAGCTAGCGTTATCGTTGAACAATCGTGATGAGTATATGTTATACTCTAGAATGCCATACATCATTACTTTCACCATCTTCTCCCTCCACCTGCTCCCATAGGGAAACCTGGAACTACTTTATGCTTTTAGTTCTTTTTACGAATAACTATCACTAAGTAATCACCAGCCCGTGCGTGGTGGTTCATGATGCTTCATTCTAGATACTGAGGTTTTGCCAGGCTCAAATTGAATTGACATCCAAATAGCCAGTTCACACATTAAATTCATCGTGGTAATTTTTTTAATATATATTTATTAAAAGGATTTTTTTTTTATATATTTTTTAAATTATTTTTATAAGGATAGGCAGGGATAGGTAGGGGCAAGAATGGAAAAGGTGAAAGGTACGGTGTGGGGAGAGGAAAGAGGGAATCAGAGAAGAAAAGTATAAAGGAATGAAGGGGGAAAGGGAGGGGAAGGGGAAGGAGAAAGGGGACAATCGTGAAACTGTATCACCCTATTTTGGATAAAAAAAAAAAAAAAATAGACGAATTAAAAAATCTAAAAAAAAAAAAGGCTGCAGGGACATTTACTATGGTGAAGTCTCCAACCACTTTCACTCCCCACGGCTAGTTCACCAGTCTCTTTTTTTACAAGGGCCATTACCTTGTCCCGGGTTTTTCTTTTTTAGTGGAATTAAATATGTAAAGACGATTTGCTTGTGCTTTTATTAATTACCTAAGTCATATCATTCGAGTGACACTTCACTGCATGAATTGAAGGAGAAGAAACAGATACAGAAGAAAGGACATTTTTGATTGAAAGTGAAAATCATTCACTAGGCGAGGTTCGATGTCTGTCTCGGTGAGGTCATATTCATTGGACTGTGTTTTATTTTTTAACATGCATGCACGGCAATCAGGCTATATTTCCACTTAAAATTGTTGTTAAATGAAGCGCGTTCTCCGATATAAAAGTCCTTCAATTTTTCTCAAAACAGGCTCGCGTGTACGCCCGTTTGGAAAATATGTTCTTTTAGGGCCATGAGATCAGAGAGTTTGCGGCAAACATGTCACGTTATATTCCCAGTATGGTTCTATGATATCTTTTCTATATACACTCTCACCAACAAATTCTAGATCTTATTCTATCTCTAAAATCTAATCCTATCCTATCTATTACTATCTAATCTAGTGACTAATCGCTGTACTGTCCTGTCTGTTGCTTGCATGTGTCTCGTTTTGACTGTTATGTTCAGTACCGGGATCCTTTCTTGACCTTGCATTATACATATATCTTTCTTTTTTTCTTATCGGTGTTTTTTTTTTTTTTTCGGCTTACACGATGTTTTTTTGTTTTACATACCTCCCCTCGCTCCGTGGACTTACAGTATTGGTTGTTTTTTGCCATGTCGGTGATGTATATATCAACGCTTCTTGCCGTTTTTGTAGATTTTCGGACCGGGGGGGTGATTTTGATGTAAAAAAGTTGATCGGTTTTGTTTGTTGATCATAAATTGAAAGTAGAAAGAGAAGTGCGAATTCATTCTTGATTGGTTGTTATTTACTTATTTCGTGTGTTTTTTTTGTACGGCCTACGTTGTTGTTTGTTGCTGAGGGGTGAGATCGATAGAGGTATAGCGGTTTGTTTCGTCACACCGTTCAAATGGGACTTTGTTGTGGAGACGGGGGGGTTGAGGACGATGATGGATCGGTAATAACAGTTTTGTTGTCTGGTGGTGTTTGGATAGGTCCAGGCGTGTCATTACAGGATTGATGGTGTTTTGGTGCAGGCTTTTTGTTTTTTGGGTCTTGTTTTTGTAGTTTGTTTGTTTGTTGTGAGGTTTTGGAGTTGATGTTGGGATATGTTGCGTTGATTCTTTACTCCCCTTTCGGACTTTGTCGGTAGCAACTCACTGGATCGTGTGCAGTGGAAATGGAACTGTGAGTAGACCTTCGATTATACAGTTGTCTGTTGTAAGTTGTGAGCGAGATACATTTTGATGGTACACTCAGAGCCCAGAACGAGAAAGAGGGGGGGAATATAGAAGTGAGGGTTGGTTTGGAGAGGGTGGGGAGAGTTGAGAGAGTGAGAGATAGAGAGAGAGAAAAAAGAGAGAGTGGTGATTTCAGTACTACTGTAGTCAGTCAACTATGTGGTGTGCTGTCTGTTATCTTGGCAATGGGCAAACAGGTGTTATTACCGGACCTAGAGTTCGAGTTCAGGCCATGGGGTTGCAGGTGCACTTTCAGTACAGTTGACGGTTCCATGAACTAATGATTCCCATGGGATCTGTTCTTGGTTTATAGATGAGATGGTAGACTTGATTAGGGTCATATGGGGGGGGGGTCAGATCCGATAACGTCCTAATCAAAAGGCAGGCTCACTATGAAGAAAGTAAAATAAATCTAACAGCTGGATCAAATACGGTCTGAGAAGCATATAATAGAAAGATTTGCAGTAACTAAGGGAGCTTAGGTGCGTCAGATAAATTTCTTTATTGGTCCAGTGCAGAAAACAGACTGACTAAAATATATTGCAGACTAATTTCTGGTGTGGTGTTCTTCTTCGGTTCACTTTCAGATCTCGACTTGAATATTTCAAAGAGTTATGTGGTAGGCAACTTGAGGTGTAGGGTATCGGGGTAGAGCTTTTTCACAGATTTGGTACGGGTAATGGCCATATGCGACTTTCTCTGTTTTCATCATACGTGGGCACCTTTGAAGCAGTCATTTTATCGGTGCCACAGTTACACTCATCAGTAGTCATATCTTTTTTATCTTTAACTTGTGAATTGATGGCTATCCCAAGTAGTTGTGGCCTGTACGAAGTCTGAAAGATTACCACTTGTTTCACTTATGCTGAGCTGGTATTGTGCATCATTTTTTGGTAGTGGTCCTTGGGGTTCTGCCTTCCCAATTGCTCCTGTATCTGCTCTCTAGATAAAACTCTTGGGGCCTCTTCTTAAGGGTTAATTTTTATTGTTTAAAGTACCACTGCCACCTGACTTAAGCTAGCAAGTCTCCTCTACAAAATTTCGTATCTTCTAATTGTCCTTCATCACCAATACCCGTCAACTGGTCTAAGGAAGTTATTAATTCATTCGTTTATTCACTCATTTTGTGGGGTTCGTTTGATTGGTTCGTTCAATTCAATGTTGTTCGTTCGTTCATTCACGCAATGTGGGGTTTAGTCGCTCATTCACTCACTGCAATTGAATTCATTCCAGTCATTTGTGCATTTGCTCGTTGAATTCAGTTCGTGTCGTTCAGTGTCATTTACTCATTTATTCACTTCGCTCATACATTTAAGTCTGGTTCGATCGTGGGGGATTGATCAATCTATCAAATCACTCATATGATATCAATCAATCTTCATTCATGTCATTCATTCACCCACCCACTCACTCAACTCACTTTCAACTTACTCATTTATTCGTTCCACTCATTGGTCACGCATGGCATGTCATTGGGGGTTATTTCAGTGGTGGGTTTCATGCGCACATTCATTTATTCATTCACACATTCATTCTTTCAGTCACTCGTTCATCCAGTCATTGGGTACGTAATTATTCATTCGCCCAGGTGGGGTTTCATTCCACACATTCATTCTTTCAGTCACTCGTTCCATCCAATTCATTCATGTTATTAATTGGGTTAGCCTACAGTCCATTCTTTCACACATTCATTGGTATTCATTATTGTATTCATTCACTGTTCATTAATTAATTCATTAATTAATTCATTCATTCATGTATTAATTCAAACTTATTCATTAGGTGTTCACTTATTGGGGTTCACTCGCTCATTTATTCAATTCACCTCATTCTCACTTTATTCATTCCATCTCACTTATTCACACATGGATTTTCCCTGGGGAGTACACTCTATTAAAGAGTATGTGGCAACCGTGGCAAGCTGGTCTCTTTGTCCCCAGGAAGCTTACACCATGTTGTGGCAATTTGTTTCACAGGTTGAGGTTGCCAGCCTCATGCATTACGATGGTATTAGTGGGCCTTGTACGACATGCCTGAGGGCAGCAGCAGTACTATTCTTTCTTTGTCCTTTCAACCCCCCCACTCCCCCGGGAACTACACAGGGCCGGACTAAAGAATACTGCAGGATAATTTTTTATCTTCTAAAAATAGCATGTCGACTGGCTTAGGCTTTCACGTCTCTCCATAACTTCCTTTCTTCCAGTCAATTATCGTCATCAGCTTCATCACCACCATCAATCATGTATCACCATAACTATAATAATCTTCGTAATCCTCATCATCATCATCATCACCACCATCGTACCATCACCATAACTCACTTCATCATTACAAAACATTAGAATCACGAGAGATTTCAGGGTTACCCAGAAAACGGGTTCCTCCAGCTCTTACACTGAGCTAGTTCCTTTTTGTGGGTGTTTAAGCGTGAACAAAACACTAGAATCACGAGAGATTTCTGGGTTAACCCAGAAAACGGGTTCTCCAGCTCTACTCTGAGCTGGTTCCTTTTTGTGGGAGCTAAGCCGTGAACAAAAAAACACTAGAATCACGAGGAGATTTCAGGGTTTACCCAGAAAACGGGTTCTCCAGCTTACACTGAACTAGTTCTTTTTTTATGGGAGCTATGCGTGAACAAAACACTAGAATCACGAGAGATTTCATGGTTACCCAGAAAACGGGTTCTCCAGCTCTACACTGAACGTTAGTTCTTTTTGTGTGGGAGCTAAGTCGTGAACAAAACACTAGAATCACGAGAGATTTCATGGTTACCCAGAAAACGGGTTCTCCAGCTTACACTGAACTAGTTCTTTTTTGTGGGAGCTATAGCGTGAGAACAAAACACTAGAATCACGAGAGATTTCATGGTTACCCAGAAAACGGGTTCTCCCAGCTCTACACTGGAGAAGTAGTTCTTTTTTGTGGGAGCTAAGGCGTGAACAAAACACTAGAATCACGAGAGTTTTCATGGTTACCCAGAATAACGGTTTCTCCGGCACTACACTGAACTAGTTCTCTTTTATGGGAGTTAAGCGTGAAAGTGAG
This sequence comes from Oreohelix idahoensis, assembly GCA_024509875.1. Lineage (NCBI taxonomy): Eukaryota > Metazoa > Mollusca > Gastropoda > Stylommatophora > Oreohelicidae > Oreohelix > Oreohelix idahoensis. The sequence continues at coordinate 5,935 of JAMPIV010014246.1, forward strand.
TACATTGCATCAGGAACTACTTGACAGCTTGTGAGGAAATGGCTATTAAACGAATGATGGAAATACAATGGAAGTGCTACGAAACTACTCAATTCATGCCACACACAAGGTTACTTATATCTTATTTATCTATGTCATGCCTGCTCCAGTTCATTGTTCCATGTGTTTTTGTTTGATCTCACTATACTCTTTTACCCTAGGGATTACACAATAAGCACTGCTTGTCATGTTATAAAACATGTTTCCTCAACGTCCATCCTATTCCAAAGCCAGCGTCGTTTTTTGTCACAACCATTGGTTTCTTCCTCTTTTACCCCATTAACTGACTTTTAGCGAAGAAAGTTCATTTATATACACTTTAAGTCCACAAATTGTAGATTTCACATTACATGTGTTGTGTCTCATTTTGTTTACATCTGACATACTTAACTAGGTACATAGTCTGATAGCGGATGTAACATTAAGGGGGAGAAAACTGTATTAATTAAATATAAGATGGTGTGACGGTAGTCCTATTCATTCAATTAATTTTTCTGTCCATCTTTTGGCTAGCTCTCTATGTCAGTATTCACCGGTCATTATCTCTTAATCTCAGTACGTTCTACTCAGATAAGTGCCAGCGTAAGCCACACCTATCATAATTATCTTTCTATTTATAAATGTTAACGCACTTTGGGGGCGTAGAACAATAACGTAAAACCTGGTCTCTTATTTTAAACTCAGAAGCTGACCGTCGCAAATCACAAAATACGAAGTAAATTGCCTGACCCAGGCATCCGAATTACGTGTTGTTTTCCGTTCAACTTGATTGTCGTTGTCCGTTTTTAAAGAAAACTGTTATTATCTTGATGGAATAACCTGCACTATGGAGTATCCTATGGCTGGACGTTGATTATTACAATATGTCGGAATTAGGGCAAGGCATATGACATCATTAATTCGGCGAAGGCTCTTATCTAATAAAACAGAGACACCAATATTGAAGAATTTACCACATATGGCGATGTCAATAATTATAACGATGTGTAGGTGGAAAATATATTAAAATAAATGACGTCATACACGGTAATTTACTTTATATCAAAACGTAAGCTAGCCTAATCTATGATTAGGTTTTAAAAAAATAAACTAACGAAATAAATATTCGTGTTTGAGAAGTTGTAACTATAAAAATTGATTATCGTAAGAATAAGGACAGTTTCCAGTTCTCACCAGGAAGGAACAGATGTCAGAAGGCGACAAATAGATTTTTCTAGGGAGTGATTTGGGCTAGAATTTGCTTTTATGAAATTAAAAGTGCTAAAAAAATTATAGAAAAGCCTTTATAATCCCGACCCCTAGAAATTTTCACCAAGTGATAAAGCTAGGAACTGTAGAGTAGCAATGATCAGTAGATCACCGGGAAGATCGGATCAACTGCCATCTCCACAACAAAGATCTTTCACATTGGAACCCTAATGCTTCTGTCTCTTGCTGTTACAATACACTACAGACTTTTTCATGTTCATAAAGGCCGATGATCGATCCCCGTCAATAGCGAAAATGTATAGGTGAATGCATGTTTAAAACCACTGAAGAATTTAGTTACGTGCATGATATAGCTGTTTCATTTCTTCACACTTTGATCTATAACACTTTATGTGTTATCTATATAAAATAATTATTTATTGCAAAATTTGTAACGGTTAGTCATGAAATTAGCTCGTATACTAGAGTTAATGTTATCTGTCCACTTACAGCGCAGTCTTTCTCTTGCACTTTGCCTTCAACTACTATTTTATACAGCGGTTACATAGCGTGAATGAGCAGATACACTGATCATGTCGTTACTCTTTGATGCTTATCACTGGACGTTACTGACCAATGTAAGTTATGTGGTTATACTGGTCAACTTCCCAACCTTACACAGCGTTGAATCTACAGGTCATGTTGACATAGAGTGAAGGTGTAAAGTGTCAGTTACGCGAATGATGGAATGTTCGGTGAACTTGACAACTTAGTAATGGTACATTCATACACTCGTATGCAAGTCAATGATGTTTGAACTGCTGTTGACCATTTCATATGTTTAATAAGGTGACACACATTCCGACAGCACGGATACAGTTATAGGTACATGTTGACACAGCAAATCATTAGGTACTTGAATAGTAGGTGGCAACATCAGACATATTTCATGTAGCATATAAATACAATGGGCGATATAAGTCAAGCATTCACTGTACTGGTGGGCTATCGCCTCATACTTCAGCTGACTGAACGCGTCAGTGTGAAAATGAATATGTAAACATCAATAATGGTTCACTGATCGAACCTTTTCTTGGCTAAGTTTTCTTAAGTTGTACATTGGTCGAAAGTTCATAGCAACCATGTTCAACCACAGTAATGGGTTTTTCCATAATAGGAAGATCTCTGCATCATCGTCCGATAATAAGAGTTGTTTTCTGTTCTCTTGACAATGATCCGTTGTGGTAACGGGAATTCAAAATGGCTACCTCCTTGAGTTTCACTCACCCAGGAGGATAAATGATGAGCCGCAATTAATTCAAAATCTGAACATAAATGTTCTCAATGGGTTTCCATCCAGTTCTGAAATCTATAAGGTTGCTTCATGAAAATACCTTAGAGCTGTTGGATAACCTGTCATCTTCATCAGCATTCAAACAATCCTAGCCGTACGAAGATAAGCTTGCCATCTAGGCCTAGCAAAACAGAGTTAATCAAAACAAAGGGTCTGGTATTACCTTGATTTAGGAATAAACACAATATAGAACATTAGGAGAATCTCTGACCATATTATCTTGCAGAGACACTATCTTCTTCCTAAAAATCATTCACAGAGATCTTTTTTCAACATCCCTAAAGGACCAGCCAAGAAACACACCGCCATGACATCAGGCAGTTTTCGTCGACACTCTCGACGCATGCGTAGAAAAGCCTATTCACCCCTTAGCGTCAGACCGAGAAATAGGCCGACATAAAAATACAAAAATATACGATACATTAAAATATACGGATACAATATGTCGGAATTAGGGCAAGGCATATGACATCATTAATTCCGGCGAAGGCTCTTATCCTAATAAACGAATCTTCTTAAACAGACACGGAATACATATATGTCCGGGCCATAAACATTCTAAGCCAGACCAATTTGTTTTCTGGCCATAACAAATGAGAAATGACATAGATCTAGCATTCATACGCCAGATCGATATTCAAGAGAGATCACCCATACAACAAAAGTATAAATTAATCATGGGTAGTCTAACTTTGACCGAGAAATATTTCTTTCCATATCAAATAGTCATACTGTACATTCCTACTTACAGTAATCCGTGCGTCGCATAATTCCACACAAAAGAATATGTGCGCAACAGATTACCACACCCCCCGGGAAAAAAAATGGAACATTTAAAAAAATAATACATCTAAGAGCAACATACAATCAGCTCACAACGCACGAATGACAATGCGCAGATGAGAAATATCTGGAATTTATAAGCCAAATTAAGGCAGAGTCGAAATATAGATCGACTGGTGAGAATACATCTTAACCTCTCAGAGAAAGCATTTCTCTTAAGCATAAATGTTTCCAGGGAGGTGTCACCAACGCATACTACTATACTTGCAATGACACAATGCATATAACAATTTCATAATTAAGCATTATAAGTACATGATTTACAAAAAGAAAAATCATCAACGAGTACCGGTGAATATATATAACAATGAAAGAAGTGGTAGTAGGGGTACAATCAATATATTACAAAACCACAATGTGTATCTATCTTGATATAGAAAAGAAAAATCTGTTGTCGAGTTGGAAGTGTTAAGAAGTCCAAGACTCAACAGTTAAGTGGAATCATGTGGGCATCTTGACAGAATGTCTGCCATCACATTATCTGATCCACGAATAGCTCGCACAGAGAAATGAAAAGGTTGAAGAGCAATTGCATATCGAGTAGACATCGAGCTCTTCAAATTCTTACTCTGTATAGCCGTAAGAGCTTTCTGATCGGTTTCTACTATGAAATGTGCGCCTAGAAGGAATCTTTGTAGTTTGAGTATTGACCAAACCATAGCCAATAGTTCACGGTCTAAAACCAAATAATGCCTTTCTGCAGCATTAAGTTTTCTGGAGATATACATTACAGGATGCAGAGTTCCAGAGTACTCTTGCATTAGTGCCGCTCCAATCCCAGTGGATGAAGCGTCACTACGAAGAACAAATGTCTTATCTGTAGTAGGTAACACTAAAATAGGTGGTGATGAAAACAAAGTTTTGATCTTATCCAAAGAGGATTGGCATTCTTGTGACCAGTGGACCATATTGGGCGACCCTTTCTTTAGTAGTGTAGAAAGAGGTGCCATGATAGAGGATAGATTCGGAATGAATCTTCCATAAAATTGAATAAGACCTAAGAGACTTCGCACTTGCTTTTTAGTCTTAGGAATAGAGATGTTAAGTATCTTAGTGATATTATGGTCCTCTGTCTTTAGGAAACCATGACCCACTCGATGGCCTAAGAAAGAAATTTCGCTAAAACCAATGCAGGCTTTAGAGGGTTTCGCTGTCAGGTTATACTCGCGTAGAGTAGACAGTAATTCAACTAGCCCTGAATAGTGATCTTCCCAAGTATCGCTGAAAAGACAGATGTCGTCTAGATACGCGATGACATCTGACCGATAAGATAGAATTCGACGCATCATGCGTACGAATGTAGCTGGAGCGTTCATAAGGCCGAAAGGCATGAAATTCCATTGAAAAAGCCGTAAAAGGTTTGGCGCGTTCAGATAAAGGTGCTTGCCAATATCCTTTAGACAAATCTAATTTAGTGAAAAAATGAGATTTAGAAAGCCTAGTAAGTAGCTCTTCTAGTAAAGGCATAGGTTCAGCATCGAACTTCGTAACTTGATTCAATTTGCGATAGTCAACGCAAAGACGTATGTTATTGTCTTTTTTCCGAACAATAACCATCGGCGAAGAATATGCAGAAGTGGATGGTTCAATTATTTTTAAATCTATCATCTCATCCAACTCCTTCTCAACCTGTGCTTGAAAATGTATAGGGATAGGATAAGGTCTGACCCTAATAGGATTATGGTCAGTTAGAATAATGTCATGTTCAATAACATGAGTTTGTCCAGGGATGTCAGTAAGGACATCCTGAAATGTTTGTAACATAGCCGAAACTTGTCGTTGTTCTCCTAGAGATAAATCGGGAGAAACAGTAACATTTTTCCAGGATTCACTAGAATGAAGTGGAATCATCGGAAGCGGAAGATTAACATCCGAAAAACTTGTTTCCTCATCCTGTATTACGGACAGTGATGAGTAATGACCATGTTGGACTGGTGAATCGTCCGTTGCCTGGAAAATAGGCTGTAAATAATCCGGACGTTCATGGAATTCCGTAAGCATATTGATGTGGAAGGTTTTATGCTTTCCATCAATATCGACAATGTAGTCAACATCGGAAATTTTCGAGATTATCTCGTACGGACCTTTCCAAGAAATAAGAAGTCTGTTTTCCCTATAAGGTAGTAAAAAAAATGCTTTGTCACCAGGACAAAGTTGTCGTAAGGTTCTTTTCTTATTGGCAAATTGACTTGCTTTCTGCTTAGCAAATTCAGAAGAAGAAGTTGCCAATTTGCATGCTTCGATAATCTTTTGTCTCAGCGCGATGACATATTCGTAAGAAGATTTTGTGTCATCGGTAATATTATCAGCGGTTATGAGATCATGAAGCAAAGACACAGGGCCGCGCGGTCGCGCGCCAAAGACAAGTTCAAAGGAAGAAAAACCTGTATGTTCATTGGGGACCTCTCTGTAAGCGAAGAGGGCCGCGGGTAAAACCCTGTCCCAATCTTGAGGATGATCCTCAGTTATTTTCCCTAGTAAGTTCTTAAGTGTTCTATTTAGCCGTTCGACCATCCCATTGGACATAGGATGATAGATACTACTCAAAGATCTCTCTATTTGCAGAGTCGACATCACTTGAGACATGGTATCCGATATCAGTTGGGTGCCATGGTCTGATAATATTTCTCCGGGGAATCCCAGACGAGAAAATATAAGCCAAAGAGCATCTGCAATGTCAGCAGTAGTAATGCTCTTCAGAGGAATAGCCTCTGGCCAACGTGTGCACATGTCCACACACGTTAAGATAACTGATGTCCTCTAGCAGATTTGATCTTAAATGGACCAATGATGTCTATCGCCATTTTCTGAAATGGTCGAATAGGAATGTCTGCAGCCTGAATAGGTGCAGCATGGCGTGGACCTTTGGATTTGACTTCTTGACATACTATACAAGATCGACAATAAATCCGTATGTCCTTGTTTACCAATGGCCAAAAGAAAGCCGCAAGGACTCTTGACTTAGTACGGGAAAAACCCATATGTCCAGCACACTGAGAGTCGTGAGCGTGCTGCAAAATTTTAACTCTCAAATTCTTGGGAACCAGGATTTGAGAATGACTTGACATAATGGAGTCTTGAACCATATGTACAAAGTACGCCATTCTTCATTTGTAATCCAAGATTTTACGCTTTGTATCTTTATTCGGGTCACCTTTTGTTGCAAGAGTGAATAATTTCTTTAGAGTCGGATCCTCTTCTTGCTGTTTTATAAACGAGTCACGAGAAATTACCAAGGGATCATCTTGGTTATGCACTTCATTATCTTCAGTAGATGAAGTTTTGAGGCATATTAAGAGCTTGAGCTCTAGTGACTACAGCATTAGCAGTTTGCATATTTTGTTTTTCCCAAACGGAAATTTGTTGTGGAGTGCATTCTTGACTCCGTGAATACGACCGATAATAAGATCAGCGATCGGATTCGGCAGAAGACATGCGTGTACATCTCCTGTAAAGAAAGGAGTAGCAATCCTAATGATAGCAGTAGAGTATTTCTTTAAGGTGCCACCAAATTGTTACACATTTGACTACTTTTCCAGTGGCACGAGAAGGATCTACAAGCGATTGCCTTAACAACAATCGTGGTGCATCCAGAATAAAAAAAGAACCGGGGGTGGATTGTCATGTACTAAACCTTTATGTAAGGCAAGAGAACCTCTTCCATCATGCGCGACACACACAGGAAGAGCGTGAAGAGGATGGCCACAACTTAAAGTGGACACCGTAGTTGGTTCAAATAATGTTTTGCATTGGGGGCACTGAGATGCTCTCCCCAAAATTCAAAAGCGGAACACGCCATATTATTAGCATCATTATTATCTTTGGTCTGTTTATAGTCTTCATGTGACTCTTGCTGTGCAGAGTTTCCATGATAATATGATTTATGTTTTTTGTATTGTGATCTACCTCGATTATTATTGCCTCTGTAATCATTATTATTTCCTCTATTGTAACCCCTATTTGGGTTTGAGTCATAATTCTCATGGTTACCATTATCATATTCATTATAATGAGTATCTCTATAATTATGGTCTTGTTGTCTCCATGATGGATGACTTGGATAGTTCCTATAATGACTTCCTCTGCGGAAATTTCTATAATTATGACCACCTCTGTATCGAGGGCTGTCAGCTCGTCTCCAGTTCTTCGCAGAAGAACCCTGAAATGATTGGTTTCCTTGGTTTTGATAACTATTGTGGTTACCATATTTATTTTTTCCCTAACTTGTTTTTGTGGTCCCTGAAATTTGTGTGAATAATTAGGGTTGTAAGGTGTTGCTGATGCAACTGGCATACTCTCTTTAACTCTTAGTTACGGTAACCTTCCTCAGTCAACTGGTATTTTTTCAATAAAGCTGATCTAATAACATCATAATTATCCTTGTCAGCCTCTTCAACCAAACTTAAACTAGTTAGAGAATCACCTTTCAAATTTTCTGACAACTGATTAGCATACTGTGATTTATCCACATTATGAGCTCGACAAGAACGTTCAAAACGATCCAGCCAGAATGTAATATCGTCACTGGAAGGATTGAACGCTGGTACCTTGACCTTATAAGTAAAGGGTTTACCACTGTTACCACTTGACTGATTAACATTACTCATATTTGTCAATTTCAATTTTTCTAATTCAAATGCTAACAGTTTTTCCTCATGTTCTCTTACTCTCCTCGGCTTCTCTGTCTAATCTCTTTTGTTCAGCTTCAGCTTCTCTGTCTAATCCCTTTTGTTCAGCTTCTCTGTCTAATCTCTTTTGTTCAGCTTCAAATCTTTTTTCTTCTATTTGAAGCTTTCTCTCCTCAGCAGCAGCTTTTCTCTCCTCAGCTTGCATCTGCAATCTTAAATTCTCAGCATCTATCTTCTTTTGTTCAACTTCTGCCTTCCATTTATTTTCCTCTTTTTGCTTCTTTTCTTCCGACTTTAATACCATGGCAAATTGAGCAGTTGCAAACTCCTCTAATTCCTTACCAGTCTTATCAAGGGATTTCCCTTGTGCAATGAAGAAATCTAATGTAGACATGATGTCTAATAATGATAGCAATCAGTTGACACAAAAATGTAATCTATTTCCAAATAAACAGGAACAAGTTCTCAATGAACTTGATTAATTAGCTCACAATCCCAATCTCTGTGGGAGACAAGCCTTACAAAGGTCTTGTATACTTCCTTGTACAACAATAATAATAATAAAGTTCTGGTCTATACTATAACATACGTGTACTCAAATATACCTCATATCATATGTCAACCAAAGACATTAACAAAGGACAAGCATACAAGACAATATGAAAACAATTGCAGAAATCAACTAAGTCAAATAGAGAAATCAATGAAAAATAATCACAGAACCTGTGATGATAACTGCAATAGAATCAACAAGACAAATAACGCTACCGTGTATAAACATATTGGTGTATAGAAATGAAAGATAGAAAAGGGTAGACCTACAAGTATACGAAAAATCAAAACAAAACTAAAGAAAGCGAAAAATAACGAAAACAAAACTGCACATATCATCACAGCTAACAAAAAATAGCAACCGATGTTGCATGCAAATTTTCAATTAAGAAAATTGCCCCTACAGAACGCTAATATAAGACCAATATTACTCGGTATACCTTATACTAGTCACCACCCAACCAGGCCCGCAGACATATAGACAACTATTACATATAAACAGATAACATGTAAACATAAATACATATAGCATACAATATATATATATATATATATATATCATGAATAGAATGTGTTGTGCATAGAGTGTTGTTGTCATACAAGCGGCGACCTTGATACTGCATACACTTACTAGAATAGGTCAAGCTGACATCGACTGTATTACTGGTGTTGTTGTGTATCATATGTGGCTAAAAGAAACGTTCTAGTAACAATAATTGACTTCTCAAGATGTATGCTGTGCAGGTTGGACCCAGGAAGGAAACGGGACTACACTGAAGTTGTCGTTACTGTTTGATGCCTTATCAATGGACGTTACTGACCCAAATGTAAGTTATGTGGTTTTTTTGGGGTTATACTGGTCAACTTCCCAACCATTACACAGCGTTGAATATACAGGTAATGTTGACATAGAGTGAAGGTGTAAAGTGTCAGTTACGCGAATGATGGAGTTTGCGGTGAAGTTGACAACTTAGTAATGGTTCATTCATGCACTCATATGCAAGGCAATGATGTTTGAACTGCTGTTGACCATTTCATATGTTTAATACAGGTGACACACATTCGACAGCACGGATACAGTCATAGGTACATGTTGACACAGCAAATCATTAGGTACTTGATAGTAGGTGGCAACACATCAGAAGATATTTCATGTAGCATTATAAATACAATGGGCGATATAAGTCAAGCATTCATTGTACTGGTGGGCTATCGCCTCATACTTCAGCTGACTGAACGCTGTCAGTGGAAAATGAATATGTAAACATCAATAATGGTTCATGATCGAAACTTTTCTGGGCTAAGTTTTCTTAAGTTGTACCATTGGTCGAAGTATAGCACCATGTTCAACCACAGTAAGGGTTTTTCCATAATAGGACGATCTCTGCATCATCGTCCGATAATAAGTGTTGTTTTCGTGTTTCTTGACAATGATCCGTATGTGGTAACGGGGCATTCAAAATGGCTACTTCTTGAGTTTCACTCACCAGGAGGATAAATGATGAGCGCATTTAAGTTCAAAATCTGAACATAATGTTCTCAATGGGTTTCCATCAGTTCTGATATCTATAAGGTTGCTTCATGAAAATACCCTTAGAGCTGTTGGATAACCTGTATCTTTATCAGCATTCAAACAATCCTAGCTGTACGAAGATAGCTTGCCATCTAGGCCTAGCAAAACAGGATTTATCAAAACAAGGGTCTGTGGTTTACCGTTGATTTAGGAACTTAAAACACTTATATAGAAACATTAGGAGTAATCTCTGACCATATTATCTTGCAGAGGACACATATCTCCTTCTAAAAAATCATTCACAGAGGTTCACCCTTATCAACATCCTATAGGACAAGCCAGAACACACCGCCATGACAGCAGGCAGTTTTCGTCGACACTCTCGACGCATGCGTAGAAAAAGGCCTATTTCACCCCTTAGCGTCAGACCGAGAATTAGGCGACATAAATATACAAAAATTTACGATATAAGACCGTATCTTCTTAAAATAGAACACGGAATACATATGATGTCCGGGCCATAAAAAATTCTAAGCCAGACCAATTTGGTTTTTTGGCCTTAACAATTGAGAAAATGACATAGATTCTAGCATTAATTCGCTCTGATCGATATTCATGGAGAGATCACCCATACAACAAACAAATAACAAAAGTAATAAATAATCATGCGGTAGTCTACACTTTGACGAGAAAAATTTCTTGTCTTATCAAATTAGACTATACTGTTACTTTTCCTACTTACTGTAATCCGTGTGGTCGGCTTATTTCACACCAAAAGAATTATGTGCGCAACATTAACTCCTTTAAAAATTTTTTTTAAAAAAATGGTGGAAAGATCTCCCACCCAACCCCTGTGACCCCACACCCTTCCACCTTTTTTCTTGCCACAGTAGTGTATAAAAAGTGTTTGGTCTTCTTTTTATTTTTGTGTTCAATACTTTTACGGTTATGAGCGAAAATTGTGTTTATTTATTTTTCCTACTGATGATTAACAATACATGTAAATGTGCAGATAAATTGTTGCAGTTTGACCGCAAAGTATGTGGGTATGTGTATGTGTGGACTATGAACGAAAGCTGTTACATTCCCCTTTATAAATTTTGCATGGCTTTAAAAATTTAATGGTTAAAGTATGTGGTGGGGGATTGAAAGGACCAGTAACAAGATGTGAGAGAGAGGAAGGCAGAATGTTAGAATGGGCTGCGCACCCAATTCCTTAAATCCCTTTGGCAAATAATGTTTGTTTCGTTCGCTTCTCTTCTCAGTGTAGTCGGATGTAGATTAGTTTACGCTGTTTAGGACACTTTAGTCTTACAAGATCAATTTGAATGGCGAGGGACAACTGTCTCTGTACCAAGAAAAAGGGATATTCACGTAAATCAATGTCAGGTTAGACATGAAAAATAACTACCTGAGATTTCGCCTCGTTTTAGTATTAGCGGGGGTACGGAAAAAATAAAAAAAAAAAAAAATCTGCTGGCTCTGTATATTTTTTGGCATTTCATTTTTTCAAATCTTTGATGCTCAAATTCTCTGATGTTACGCTCACCGTGTATTTATAGAGAGCTGACACTGGTTGTATAGTCAGCTGATTTTTCTGATTTACATTTATTTTTTTAACGTTTTGCTGACCGACATTTACACAACCTGATTATGTGGGTTTTTAATATTAATACATGTTGTTTAACATAAGGTAGAAGTAGTTACCCATTAGATTAAATGGTTTTAAGTGGGGTTAGATTATAATATTAAACTGGGAGTTGAAACATGCGACCTGTGTTTCGCCTTTTCAAAAGGCGGTTGTCGGATGGTGAATTGGGGTGATGTGCCGATTAAATCCCATTCTGTTTCTTCAGAGTAGGTCAGCGAGTCTTTTGTTATAAACACACAGCTCTAGAAATGGTAAACTGTCTTACATTAGGGTGTGTTTAAATTTATTCAAAGTATATTTTTCCGTCGTGTAACCTGAGGAAAGAATAGTAACACTGTGACGTACCATCATGTCAAAAAGGCAACTAAGGAGGCTTAGAACATTGGGTGATTACACTGACCAGCTGTAGAAGTTTTGAAAGTAAAAGTTCAATAAACAACATGGGGCAGGTCATCTAAGGATGGCACGGAACATGAGAGCGGCATAAGATTGGTGAAAAAATAGGATTTCTTGGAAAGTTGATCCATGATGAAGGAATGAATGAAAATGTACTTCATTCAAAGTATGTGCTGTGTTGTGTTTTTTGTACCCAAATGAGGCTGTGTCCATAAAGTTGCATTGAATAACATCGATAAAAATCATTAATTATAGGTAAATATCAAAATTAATATGAGTTAGAAATAGAAAATTAGTAAAGTTGTAACACCGTTCTTCTTTCCCCGCGTCAGTCATCGAATGGAGATAAAGAACGTAGTGTGAAACCTTATTGCCGCGCTAGTGGTATTGAGATTTTATAACTCGCCCGTCAAGGGTTAACGGTAAAAATTGTGAAAAAAACGGACAAGCTTAGTTGTTCATAGAAAGATGAGTAAGTAAAATAAAACAGGGGATGGCATAAACGAACGCATAAAAGTGAGAGAGAGTAGCGAACCACCTGCTACCAATTGTCAAGCGTTAGAATGCTTGGACTAGTACCCAAGACGACAGTGCGAGACGATACAGTTTAGCCTGTTGTTGGGGTAACGTATGGGCGCAAGCTTTGTTAGACATAATTTAAAATAGGGCCCTGCAAAGACCCCAATAAACTTTTTCGGATTTCTATTAGGACCCACACGTGGAACAAATAACCAATAAAAACACAGAACAGGCTTGTGTAGCTGACCATAAGATCCCCCTTTTTTATGACGTAACTTGGATGGAGCGCGCCAATACACGTAGTGTACAAACACCGCATCTGGCGACCGGGTGATACATGGGTAATCAAACCGGCGACGGCATTTTAAGGACTTTTTCGTTCCGCAAAACCGGTATTTGGATTTTGATTTAGAACTCGAGACCTGGCGAGGGACATTTGAAGGAGTGTCGTCGACGCAAGGGACTATTGGGCTCCTGAGCCGACCCAGCATGCAATGGGATACCTTACCGAAATCGGCGTGAGTAATTTCCTGAATGGCGATGGTAAATTGGCCTGTTCTGTACAAGAAATAAAGGGGTAGGTCAGAGAAAAATCAATGTCAGGTTATAGACATGGAAAGGGGAATAATAATCCTGAGAGATTAGAGGCCTCGAGTATTAGCGGGCGTACGCAAAAAAAAAAAAAAATTTCAAAAAAAAAAAAAAAAAAAAAAAAATGACGTAAACAGACTAGTAGTTCTTTCAGTTTTATGGGACAACGCGGTGAGAGAAGAACCCAGATGGCCCGTAAATTTACTGCCTGATCAGTGGAAATTGTTTAACTAACTCCTGGAAAATATTATGGGACTTTTCTAATCCACAATAAGTTTACTGTGGGATAATTAAACCTCGTTAGTTTGTTGGCTTATCTTCTTCTCCTGATAAATAATAGCCTGTAACAAAAAAAAATGACAAATTTTCCTCATTAAAGATAAGAGCAAAGTTATTGACAAAAGACTGTATTTGTTCGGAGCATGACAAAAGCGGATAGACTGGCGGTTTTGCAATCATTTTTTAGCATTCATTCAATGAACTATTTCAGGGTTTTGAACGCGTATTGTTGAAAAATGGACAAAGCAAGCATGTATTTGATTGGAGGAGGGGTAGTAAATATAAAGGACCCTAGACTGGGAATTAAATTACAGCGGGATGGCTTAACACAAAAATTAGAAATTTTGCAGTAGAAGAAATCTAAGCAAATTGAGGTAGAACTACAAACTCCCGTTTAGTTAGGTCCAAAAAATCACGTGGCCCTTGTTTTTTTGCCTATTCAATTTAAAAGCCCAAAATTTGACCAAATTGAAAACCCCCCCCCTTAGACCCTTTTTCTTCCGAAACTGATTGGACAAGCAACCGATTTTGAGGGATTTATAGAAAAAGAAAGGTGTTATGTTTTTGCCATTTGGGTAGAAAGGTGTCCCTGAAGCAGGTCCGATGTTGATTCCTAGACAGTGTGACCTGTTTATTTGTAACTAAAACTAAAAAGTATTTTGTTCATAGTCTAGCCATTCAAAGCGGTAAGCTGGGGTTTAAAATTGCGGGCCATCCATGCCCAGTGCTTATTGTCATTGAAATTTGGGATTTTATTAGTTGTTAATTTACCAGCCGGCCTGAACATGCTTCTTGTTTTGGAAGTATCGGGTGAAGACTTACGTCTCCAGGGGGGTCAGAACACCATGTGATAACTCGTCAAGTCTCCAGTTCTTCTACAGAGCCATTAACGATTATTCACGAAGGAAATTTTCAGGTTATGTGGCACAATCTGGACATCTTTCTAAGAAAAACCTTGAAATATGCAAGTTGACCTAAATTTTAAATTCCATTCATGTCTTTTTCTACACTGCGTTACCAAAACGAACGAACAGATGGACAAAAGGATAAAGAGAGAGGGGAGGGCTGAAAATCAGGAACGCATGCAACACGCGTCGCGCGATACACAAATGCTGCCATCACGCGTGTAAGTCTACATGCACTAATTGTTTTTCAGACGGACAGTGATAAAATACACTACCCTTTCCCAGAGTTAGGTTTATAAATCATAAAAAACTCTTATTAGGAAAGACAACATTAGATGGGTTTACGGTTGAAAACATAACAGTACCCAGACAGCACATCTTCGAAACAGGAGGTAGAAAATACATATTTTGAACGCAGCCACGTAGCTCTTTCAAATTGGTATATTTGGGTTCCTTAGGGCTTGCTGACAAATAATATGTAAAACGTTACGCAAATAGTCCAGGAATTAATAAATTATACCCAAAATAAAATAGTGAGGATGCCTGACAGCATGGAATCATTTCTGCTCATAAAATTTTTTTTTTATATAACGTGTTTGAAAAAACCTTACGTTACATAAATAGCCTACCATGTAAACTCCCAATTGATTGGAGCGCAACAAATGAAAGCCTAACCACGATTGGTCGGACTATAAATACTATCTTTCGTTGTTAGGGGAAACGGGGAAAGGTAACATTTTTTCAAACACTTGTCGAAACGGGGCCTCATTGGCTAGACTCGCTGGATATAATCACTTGGGAGCGTTAGTTCGAAACCACTTGTTTAAATAAGCTTGATAAAGCATCAGTGCGTTGAAGCCAGCTCATATTTTGTTAAAATAAAAGCCTGGAAGATAAGCAGATGGGAATTTGTGCCAGTGTTGTGCCAGAATTCATTGCTAATCAACGTATCTGTGTTTAATTCTAGGAATTGTGGTAAGCTTGAACCATTCAGTATCTATTAATGAAAATTGAATGTGTATTGTTGATTTATGCCTGTATATATATGTGTAGTTCAGTGGCAAACGTGAGGTAAAGCCTATAATGCTCCAGCCTGAACAGAGGGTGTCGGAGGAAAGTCAAACGGCATGGAATGGCCAAACAGTACACTGACACCTAGATGATTGACTAGAAAGAAATAATGCTGGAATTGCAGAGGCGTAGTAACCATTAAGGAGGTTAATGCTGGTATAAAGTACTTCAGAATGAAGCGGATAGTTGGCCTAACGCTCTGAACTCAATGTTTGTGCTGTATTGTGATCAGTGTAAAAGAGAGTATAAGTTAGTTATGAAGTAGAAGGTACATCCTTCTTGATTTCAGGGACAGTGGTCTTGATGGTACTGAGCAGCACCTGGTCAGAGCTTTGCTGAATCCAGTGTCGGACAGCATACTCCTTGGTCCTTTTAGCTATCAGTGAGGTGTCTCCAGAGCCCAGAGGAGAATTCGAGCAGAGGAGTCCTTTCCTGCCGCCATCACGCCAGATAAGCTAACTTGGCCAGCTGAGCTCAACATTATGTCCCCTCATCTTGAAATGACTTTATAAAATTAACATTAAGAGGGGAATTTACTTGTCTTAATATCAGGAACTGAGAACATCTCCAATAATAGTCCCAAAAGACAAACTATTGAAGTCATGATGACAAATACCAACAGAGCTTGAACAAAACAAAACCAGTATTACCTCATATTACCACTACACAACTGACACACATAGGATATTTTTAATAATATATGTCACTACAATATTCATATTGATAAAGTCTGTACATATACTTGTAATTAAAATTGATTGTGATTCCTGGTTCCTTTGTATTTGAATCAGGACACAAATACATTATTGACAGCACTGAATACATATTGTTATTTGAAAAGTTACGAGTGACTTCTTTAAGATATTCTCATAGAGTGTTATATGTATGTGAGTGTCACAGTGTTGTTAAGAGTAGTGGATTAAATTAAATTGTTTATCTGTCTGTTGTTGTGACTTACACTTCATCATACACATACCCTAGACACATAACGTAGTCATCACACTATTCCAGAATAATTCTGACTGAGATATATAGATATGTGGTAGCAAGTAAGGTTATATATAATACACTACTCTTATTAGATATATATACCTTCACAGCTGATCTCAGTCAGTACACTAAGTCCCCTATAAATAATTATAACATCCCACTTCACCACATATATTGGGGTCTCGCTCTTGGGATTTTGAATCTTTCCCTATTAAAAATATTGGGGGTAATTCACTTCAGGGAATATAAGAATTAAAAGGTATCCTTGGGTGGAATTAAATAAGGTTGAGCTCACGGTGCCTGTGTTGTCCATTAGAGATTGAATTGTTGGTTAGACATTGTATAAATTTACATGATAGACAATGGCGGACCTGGCCAAATTTCGATCTGCTGCGGTTCAGACTGCAAAAGAGTTAGGATTAGATGGGCAAGTTATGGTTGCCTATGTCACGACGGAATGTGACAAATTTATTGAACGCGAAGAAAGAAGATTAGAAAAAGAGGCCGAAAGAAAGTTAGAGGCTGAGACTAAGAGGTTGCAGATTGAGGCTGACAAAGAGGCTAAAGCATTGGAAGCCGAGGAAAGAAGACAGGCTGCAGAAAGGGAAGAGAGGAAATTAGCTGCAGAAAGGGAAGCAGAAAAGGAGGAGAAAAGATTACAAAGGGAACATGAATTACGACTAAGGGAGTTTGAGTTTCAAGGCCATGCTCCTGAAAATGGTGCCAGTCCCTTTGCCTCTGATGCTACGGTTACTCAAGGAGCCTCAACCTCAGCTATGAATTTTCATTTAGATCATTTTGTTGAGAAAGACGATGATATTGAGAGCTACCTAAATAGGTATGAGCTATTAGCTACCACGTATGGGTTAGAGAGAGAAAGGTGGAGCTTAAAGTTATCTCAGGGACTTCGTGGGGCAGCTTATGAAGTTTTTGCAAAAATGAGCAGAGGTGATCAGGAAAATTATGACATGCTAAAGCAGGCTCTTTTGTTAAGGTATGAAAAGAATGCAGAATTTTATAGAAAAAAATTTAGGAATGCTAAACTACTGTCAGGTGAAACCTATCACCAGTTCTCTGCACGAATAGAGACATACTTGGAGAAATGGACTTCTCTGGGGAAAACCCAAGATCTTAAGGAAATGGTCCTTATAGAGCAATTAAGAGAGTCCATGGCTCCAGACCTGAGAAAGTTTCTCATGGAACAAGGTGCAGAGAGGCTGGATGAGTTGCTAAATGTTGCTGAAAGGTATCAAGCAGCTCAAGCAGAGGTAACAGGTAATAAAAAGAAACACGTGGACAACTTTAGGGCACCACAGAACTTTAATAAATTTGATCCTAGGGATCAAAATAAAGGTAAGCACCAATTTGATAGGCCACGGTATGAAAATAAAAATAAATTCCCACAATTCGATGAAAGGAAATATAATGAAAGAAAATCTTTCAACCAAGGAAAAAGGTGGTGTAAGAATTGTCAGATGGACAATCATGACACTGACCGTTGCAGAAGGAAACCTGTGTATATGGCAACCCTTCAGGTCAGGTCGACCTCAAGACAGGAGGAGGATATTATGTTAGATACCACTCCAGAAGAGATGAGGAAGGCACAGGCTGGGGATAAAACACTCAAGCCTTGTTTCAAAAAATTGTCAACTTGTCATACAACTCCAGGCAAGGGAGATTTTTACATGAAAAACAAGTTGATGTATAGGAAGACTGGAGCTAGATCCAAAGGTCACGGACAGCTGGTTCTTCCAAAAAGATATAGGGCAGACTTAATAAGGAGCCTACATGTGAAACCAGATGGGGACCATGAGAAAATAGGTACCATCATTCAAAAGGTGGCTCACAATTATTATTGGCCCAAAGCAAGATGGGACATTGAGAATTTTGTAGAAAGGTGTAGCATAGCACATGAGGGAACACCCACAAGTGGGAACATGGATCAGGACCTGGACACGCCCCGGGGCAAAATTAGGCCTGATAATAAGAAGAGAAATAGATTTGATAAAGTGGACCAAATGGAATGGGAAGCCCCTTTTCACGGACAAGCTTCACTTAACTGTTTTACAATGGCCACTATGCGGAGAGTGCAAAAAGATGTCTTACCCCAGGATAAGCCGAAAATCCCTCAATCGGACTTAAACAAACTGGAGGAAGAGGATGTAGAGAGGAAATCTCTCATCAAGAATTTTAAGAGGGGAGAAAGCCCCAAAAGAAAAATTGGTAGCGGTCGTTTTGTGAATGATAATTCTGGGAGGAAAAATCATCACTATAAAGCTTCGAGTGGAAGAGACCATACCGGTGCATGGACAAATAGGTCCACACAATTAAAGGTCCATATGTAGCTTTGTTAAGAACGTGGACTGATGAAAAGGCAGAGGAAAACATTACATCTTCATACCAATATGTGAATGAGCTGACCACTCGGTTGAAAACTGGCTGGAAACTTGCCAATGAAAATTTGAAACAAGCCAGGAAGAAACATGCTGCCTATTATAACAGGAAGGCGAAAGACAGAAATTTGGCTGTGGGAGAGAAAGTACTGCTTCTTTTGCCTGGGAGTCAGAATAAGTTACAAATTGGATGGCAGGGTCCATATACAGTTTTAGAGAAGGTGTCTAGAACAAATTATAAGATAGATAAGAAGGGGAAAGAAAAAATCTATCATGTGAATCTCCTGAAGAAATATTTGGAAAGAGAACATCAGGAAGAGACACACTTGTTGACCTTGTCCATCGCCATGGAGATGAAAAAGGAACCACTTTCATCATTTGAATATCCATTACACCCCTGTGAGACAGCAGCACAGGTGAAAATCAGTACACATTTAACGAAAACTCAGAAAGAGAGAGTGCAACAGGTTCTAAATAATCATGCAGAGGTGTTAACAGACCGACCAGGGCATACAAACCTATTGGAATATGATATGAAACTAATAGACTCCACACCTGTCTGTATGAAACCATATTCGATTCCGTTTGCTAAGGAGAAAGCTTTGAAGGAAGAGATAGACTATCTGTTGAAGGAAGGAATTATTTCGCACAGTGAGTCTTCGTATAGTTCCGGTGTTGTACTCTTAAGGAAGCCCTCTGGAGAACATAGACTCTGTATAGATTACAGGAGACTGAATGCTATTACAGAGGACAGGTGGATCCATTGCCGGATACAAATCAGCTGTTTGCCAGACTAAATAAAGCTAAATATTTCTCAAAAGTGGATCTGAGTAAAGGATACTATCAGATTCCAGTAAAGCCTGAGGTTAGACCATACTTAGCTTTTAGTACCTCAGAAGGACACTATGAGTTTAATAGATTGCCATTTGGATTGAAGAATGCGCCTAGTGTCTTCTCTAGAATGATGAGAAAATTATTGGATCCTCTGAATAATCCCTGTATAACAAATTTTATGGATGATATCCTTATAGCAACAGAAACATTTGAGGAACACATTGACTCTCTGAACATGCTGTTTGATCGACTTAGGGAGGCAAATTTAACAGCCCGACCAACCAAATGTTGCGTTGGATGTAAAGAATTGGAATTTTTGGGACACACAGTTTATCAGGGAAATATGACCCCTGACCCAAAGAATTTAGAAAAACTACAGAAAGCCCCGAGACCACAAACCAAGAAGGACGTGAGATCCTTTGTCTCATTATGTGGTTTCTACCAGAAGTATATCAAAAACTTTAATTCCATATGTGCACCTTTAACGGAATTGACACGTAAAGGACATCCAGATCGCATTACATGGACACCACAATGTGAAATGACTTACCAAGAATTGAAGGAAAAGCTCACAAGTAAACCCATTTTGAAATTACCTGATTTAAGTCAAGAATTCATAGTAAGGACGGATGCAAGTAATATTGGGTTAGGTGCAACTTTACTACAGAAATCAGATGCATTGGATGGGGAATTAAGCCCAGTGGCATATGCTAGCAGAAAGTTGAATAAAGCTGAAATCAACTACTCAACTAGCGAAAAAGAATGTCTTGCAGTAATATGGGCAATAAAGAAATTCAATATTTATCTATATGGGAAGGCATTTAAGTTGCAAACAGATCACAAACCTTTATCGTTTCTAGCACAGGCTAAGCATGAGAACTCTAGGTTACTCCGATGGTCTTTGCTTCTGGCTCCATATAATTTTAGCATTGAGTATATATCTGGAAAAACCAATTTGGGAGCGGATTTTTTAAGCCGCCATCCGTGTGATGAGAATCACCGTAAACCCCAGAAATAATAATAAATTTCTCTATGTGAATATAGAATAAAGGACTGACATATAATGTCTGTTTTAAGAGGGGAGGTGTCGTGGAATATTCTAATCCACATATATAAATTATCAAGTAAATATAAAGCCTAATAAATACATATAATAAAGAAAGGAAGAAGAATGGTAAAGAACAGTGCTGTCACAATGACAGTACTCGAAATCCCCTTTGTTTTATGCTTCGTCTGCAAATTGTAACGTTTCCACGTTAAATAGGCCTTCTGCAACATACACGCGTTTCCCAAACACACAATAAAATGTGCTGCCTTTCTAAGTAAAACCTTGAAATATGCAAGTTGACCTAAATTTTAAATTCCATTCATGTCTTTTTCTACACTGCGTTACCAAAACGAACGAACAGATGGACAAAAGGATAAAGAGAGAGGGGAGGGCTGAAAATCAGGAACGCATGCAACACGCGTCGCGCGATACACAAATGCTGCCATCACGCGTGTAAGTCTACATGCACTAATTGTTTTTCAGACGGACAGTGATAAAATACACTACCCTTTCCCAGAGTTAGGTTTATAAATCATAAAAAAACTCTTATTAGGAAAGACAACATTAGATGGGTTTACGGTTGAAAACATAACAGTACCCAGACAGCACATCTTCGAAACAGGAGGTAGAAAATACATATTTTGAACGCAGCCACGTAGCTCTTTCAAATTGGTATATTTGGGTTCCTTAGGGCTTGCTGACAAATAATATGTAAAACGTTACGCAAATAGTCCAGGAATTAATAAATTATACCCAAAATAAAATAGTGAGGATGCCTGACAGCATGGAATCATTTCTGCTCATAAAATTTTTTTTATATAACGTGTTTGAAAAAACCTTACGTTACATAAATAGCCTACCATGTAAACTCCCAATTGATTGGAGCGCAACAAATGAAAGCCTAACCACGATTGGTCGGACTATAAATACTATCTTTCGTTGTTAGGGGAAACGGGGAAAGGTAACATTTTTTCAAACACTTGTCGAAACGGGGCCTCATTGGCTAGACTCGCTGGATATAATCACTTGGGAGCGTTAGTTCGAAACCACTTGTTTAAATAAGCTTGATAAAGCATCAGTGCGTTGAAGCCAGCTCATATTTTGTTAAAATAAAAGCCTGGAAGATAAGCAGATGGGAATTTGTGCCAGTGTTGTGCCAGAATTCATTGCTAATCAACGTATCTGTGTTTAATTCTAGGAATTGTGGTAAGCTTGAACCATTCAGTATCTATTAATGAAAATTGAATGTGTATTGTTGATTTATGCCTGTATATATATGTGTAGTTCAGTGGCAAACGTGAGGTAAAGCCTATAATGCTCCAGCCTGAACAGAGGGTGTCGGAGGAAAGTCAAACGGCATGGAATGGCCAAACAGTACACTGACACCTAGATGATTGACTAGAAAGAAATAATGCTGGAATTGCAGAGGCGTAGTGACCATTAAGGAGGTTAATGCTGGTATAAAGTACTTCAGAATAAAGCTGATAGTTGGCCTAACGCTCTGAACTCAATGTTTGTGCTGTATTGTGATCAGTGTAAAAGAGAGTATAAGTTAGTTATGAAGTAGAAGGTACATCCTTCTTGATTTCAGGGACAGTGGTCTTGATGGTAGTGAGCAGCACCTGGTCAGAGCTTTGCTGAATCCTGAGTCGGACAGCATACTCCTTGGTCCTTTTAGCTATCAGTGAGGTGTCTCCTGAACCCAGAGGAGAATTCGAGCAGAGGAGTCCTTTCCTGCCGCCATCACGCCAGATAAGCTAACTTGGCCAGCTGAGCTCAACATTATGTCCCCTCATCTTGAAATGACTTTATAAAATTAACATTAAGAGGGGAATTTACTTGTCTTAATATCAGGAACTGAGAACATCTCCAATAATAGTCCCAAAAGACAAACTATTGAAGTCATGATGACAAATACCAACAGAGCTTGAACAAAACAAAACCAGTATTACCTCATATTACCACTACACAAATGACACACATAGGATATTTTTAATAATATATGTCACTACAATATTCATATTGATAAAGTCTGTACATATACTTGTAATTAAAATTGATTGTGATTCCTGGTTCCTTTGTATTTGAATCAGGACACAAATACATTATTGACAGCACTGAATACATATTGTTATTTGAAAAGTTACGAGTGACTTCTTTAAGATATTCTCATAGAGTGTTATATGTATGTGAGTGTCACAGTGTTGTTAAGAGTAGTGGATTAAATTAAATTGTTTATCTGTCTGTTGTTGTGACTTACACTTCATCATACACATACCCTAGACACATAACGTAGCATCACACTATTCCAGAATAATTCTGACTGAGATATATAGATATGTGGTAGCAAGTAAGGTTATATATAATACACTACTCTTATTAGATATATATACCTTCACAGCTGATCTCAGTCAGTACACTAAGTCCCCTATAAATATTTATAACATCCCACTTCACCACATATATATTCTGTATTATTGGGTATGTTCATAACTTAATTAGCGGTGTAGAAAGTTTGTTTTACAAGAGCTTAGCACGTTAGAGTAAGCTTCTTCTGGGATTTAAGTTAATCTTATTAGTCAGGAGTTGCCATCAATTGCTAACTTATACAAAACTAGAACCAGGGTAAAGTTGTTTTGATGTACCATCATTTCATTCCATCCCCTAGACACTAGCCACATCAAACACCATACATTAGAATTAATTTACAGCACCGTGTGAGATCTTGAGAGGTAGCGTTAGGTCTCTTGAGAACTCATCATCTTCAACCACTAGACTCAAGGTCTTACATAGCTTGACCTCACACGGTTAACACATCTAACTCTATCATTCTTATCTTTTACCATCATAACCTCTCCAGCAAATTAAACTTTGCTACAGGTGATACGGTTCTAAATAACTAATGTTCAGTTATGAGATGAAATCATAAACCACATAAAGGAAAAAAGCAGGTTTTATGCATTCACTTTTTAAAATGTTATCAAATGCACTAAAGAACAGAAATTAAATATTGTGTACATTGTGCATACTATAAAAGTGGATAGCCGGTTATCATTATAAGCAATTCGTCATATCCCTCACAGATCTATATTTGTTGAGAAAGATATGACGAATTACTGATTAAGGTTAATAGATCATCCACTAGTTCAGAATTAACTCAGTGTAGAACTGAAGGACCCGTTCTTCCTCTTTGAACTGAGCCTGAGTTATTGTCTCATTTGCATGCTCTCTTTATCTTCATCATGGCATTAAAGCATCTTCTATTTCATTGCAATAGTTTGAGCAAGTATTTAAATTTCTCACCAAAATTTAAATGTGTACCAATAATTGTCATACATTCTCGTAGTCTTTTTACGGATAATTCATTTTCTTTTTAACAGTGATTAATTTCTTATTGTAAGTGTAAAAAAAAAAACAAAAACCAAAAAGTAATATCTGTTATCTCTAAGAGACAAAATAAGAATAGGGCTCTTGCTTACTCTAGCATGTCGTAAGAGGCGACTAATATAAGGTTGCATATAAGACTGGTAACTTGTCACGGGATTTACTCCCCTTGCTCTGCAGTGATGGTCCAACAGTGACCAAAATTCAGAGTATCTACTGAAGGTCGCCAAAGGTGTCTACCTTTCGGTCAAGATTGCTCTTGATAGAGATGTGAAGTGAAGAATGGTGCTTCAATCCTAGGAAGTTTCATAGAAATCAAATGCTACGGCTGATAGGATCGACTCATGTAAATGTTTTACCTTTCTTGACCTTCTATGAGTAATGATTGTGTTCGTTCTGATAAGCCCCCAACTGATTTAACTCAGTACAATATTACTTTAGCAGCTCTGTTATAAGTATTTAAAATGACTGAGACAGCCGCAAAAAAAATTAATGTTGTTCAAAAGTCACGTCTCAATATATGGTATACCAGCTTCCGTCTATTATCGATCATGTTTACACTTACGACTTCATAATCTATCCCTGGAAGTGTGAGGATGATTTCAAGATCCAATGAGGATGTAATTAGCCTCACTGACAGAAGTTCACTTCCACGTATGTATACGGTATATTGTGCCAGGGAATGGAGTGAATGACTTGCATAAGAGAAAAGGCAGGCTTTGCCCGATTGTACTGTAAGTGAACCGACACACACGCACGGTCACTAGCATAGTAAGCTAGCGAACTAAGGTCAGTTCAACGTCCTGACCTTGGAACCAATCACTGCGGTTACTTTTGCAAGCGGACTTATTTCATTGTAGGAAGACCGGACAGATTTATTTGAAAACACGGGATTGTTCTGGGTTCAGTTTGTCTGATAACAAAAGAGTACAAACTGAATTAGCAACGATGAAGAAAGCGAAGTAGCGTGGGACAATGAACGATTAACGAGTAACTAAACTTTACCCTCTTATAGTCTTCCGGGACTATAACCTTAGGGTTGCAAAATGATATGTTTATGACTTTAAGAACGAGTGAAAAGCACGTTTTGGTTTAGAGAAACCAATGGGAAACTTATTTATCAGGAAGCTGAGTCAGTGGTTGTTGTTGTTTTACTAGGGCTGTTGAGTTTTTCACTCTTTTGCAACCAATACCAAGTTGAAGACTCCTTGGTATTATCTACACAGTAGATCCAGGCTTTTCTGTTGCTTTTCTGCCATTTCGAAACTTGCTGAGTTGAAGTCATGAGCTCCAATTTCTCCAGCTTGGCTTGCTGTGATGAGTTACTGTATTTTTTTATTTTCAACTCGCCCCATTTTTCTTTTCCATATAATTAATTTTTTCTTTTATTTTATTAGGCGTTCGAGTCACTAGTTATTAATTCTGGGTGGTATTTTTTCTTGGACGTTAGGATAAATCCGACCACCTTCACCTACCCTGTTTACTTTTAGGGATGGGGGGGAGAGCATGACCCAGATTAACGCGGAACCAATAAAATTATTCCGGTAGATAGAAGGTCAGAGGGTTACCAAATATTACGTATTATTTCTGCGCGTGAGCAGAAATAATTTTGCGCTTTTGCTCGGTCAACCCTGAGTCATAGGTTAGTTTAAGATATGATTGGGTGTTCAGATTTAATTTATGTGCAGGCATAAAAATAGGTCATAGGTTGGTTGAAAGCGGTTCCAGATAGATAGACGCGAACGCGATGACTCATCGCGTCTGTTATTGCTTCAGAAAAATTCATATTATAAATAGCGAGCACCGAAAGTCTTTATCGCTCACTAGTCCCACGAAATTCTGCCGCGAAGAAGCGCCATTATATAGTCTGCTCAGTTCGAGATATTCTGTATTATTGGGTATGTTCATAACTTAATTAGCGGTGTAGAAAGTTTGTTTTACAAGAGCTTAGCACGTTAGAGTAAGCTTCTTCTGGGATTTAAGTTAATCTTATTAGTCAGGAGTTGCCATTAATTGCTAACTTATACAAAACTAGAACCAGGGTAGTGTACGTTTTGTCTATAACTTTTCTTTGGATAAGCTAGCAGTATCTATGATTTGTGTAGCGGTTTTGAGATAATTTAACTGTATAAGGTTAGGTACTTAGAGCGGTGTAATGTAATATGAGGTCCGTGTACCCACATTTTGATTATTGATAATTTGTAGTGTATATACGCGGGTATGGTTGTGTATTAATTTATTGTGTTAATTGGTCTTGTAGTCAGGAGACAGGAGTGAAGGGGATTTAATATTTCAGAGATGGTGTAGAAAAAGTGTGTTTAATAATTGTGTTTAATTGATAACCTTCCCGAGTCAGTCTCTAAGAAGTTAGGGCTGGGAAATTATTCAGTACCGGGATTTTTAGCTTGCAGTGAAGGGGTGTTGTGACGCCTTTCAGCGAGACTAGCACACAATAGATTCAGGTCAGACTGTGTCTGGGGGTTTACATAACTGACAGCGGGTTAAGTTGGTGCGGGAGAGAGATAGGAGGGAACTGTAAATTAATCTGACCCTTGGGCAGAAATATCTGTTTATTTCTTGTGCGTAGTTTGTGTGTAGGGGCGATTTATTAATTTAGGGGACACCAGGGTGTAGATGAAGTTTAGGTGGTAATATGTATTATGAAAACTTGAATTGTGGTATATAGAAGTTGTTATTTTTTGGTTCTACAACGCCACGGAGTGGAGGTTATAGATAAGCCCTAAGCCTACCACGGATTTTGCCTTCTAGAGGCATCAGTGAAGGTAAAGAAAGCTGGGTACGCGCTTGTACCAGCGCCCAGTATGTCTGAAACACTGAAAGAAATTAGAAGTTCTTTTGCAGTGAGGACACATACCTCAGCGGTAACTGGTCTCTAAATCAGGGGCTCTTAGATCGTTAAGGCACACCAAACAGACTAAGTTGCCTGGTGTTTATAATACTGCCATAATAATGCAGTTAGGCTTAAACCCGAAGATGGTTAACTTGGCATATGAAGAATTGTCATCAGCAGTGAAAACAACTACAGCCTTAGGCAAAAACATATCGCTGTAGTTAACAAGGCCCTCTTTACCAGTATTCATGAAAGAAGAGAGGGAAAACATACCTTTCCACGTGCTAATGAGAGGAGGTGCGTGACGGAGAAGCAACTCATCAGAGCCTCAGACGAAGACGGTAGCGTCAGAAAGGCACTGCACCGAGACAGAGGAGAGAGCGAGAAGTTAGCGAGGAACAGTAGGGTAGAAATACTTAGAGGACAGTCTCTGAGTTTGCGCTGGAAAGTCAATTAATGTAGCAGTGCTTGTGGTGTATTAGTCAATTGTGTAGGACAGCCTAGAGCGCTGTGAGACAGTAGTTATTTAGTTAGACATCTTCAGTGGGATAGAGTGTTAGTTAGTAACTATAGTGTAGTCAGGAGGGGTGGCTCTTACGTAGAGACCCCCACCAATTATATTTCGCTATTCTTAGTTTGTTTCAGGCAGGCGTGAAAGAGAGTGTGGAAATGTTTCTTATTGTGTCTGTCATTTGATTTGTTCTTTTTTTTCCAGGTTGTGCGAATTCGCACTTTATTTTTATTTTTCTGTGGTAATGATGTGCTGTTTAATAAACTATAAAATGTACACTGGATCAGTTTATCTTTAACTATACTGTACTTATATGCTCTTTCTGTTATAGTTTGTTGTGTCTGTGGAATTAGTGAAACCTTATCTCCTTTCTGGTAGTCAGAGGTGGTGAGACAGTAGCTATTACACAAGTCACAAGTGGCGAGGGAGAGTCAATCTCAGTTCTCACCCTCGGAGCTATAAGTCTCATCCTTCCACATTCACTGTCATTCTCATCTAAATCTATCTTCTCAGACTTTCTCACAACTAGTGTCTTGTCTCTGTACTCAGACAGACTCTAACTAAAGCCACTTCATGACACTTGCATTTAACGTATCGTCGCATCTGGTCCCAAGCTAGGAGTAAGAAGTGCACGGCATCCTGTGCATTCCCTGCCATCTAAGGGGGCTCTCCAACTACGCAGAGCTAACATACTGTACTCTGGTTCTGGGCTCTCCCAAAGAATTGTCACGTCCTGCACAGAGCCACTTCTCAGATCCTCCTGCCTTTGACTGGTCCAAACTGAGATCCTTCTGCATGCAGTCAACCAAGTCAAAGCCAAAGAATTATGCCTGGGGCTCAAGTAACTTCTTCAAGCTTAGTGTGCAATGCTGGGTTCTCAACAAGTTTCACCAGAGGGAGGAATCGCTGGAAGTGTGAGGATGATTTCAAGAGTCATTGAGGATGTAATTAGCCTCACAGACAGAGGTTCACTTCCACATATGTTTATTGTAACATTGTGTATAGCTGGTAGTCATATAAGGATGACTCCATATATGCCTCCATGCATGAGTCTGCGTTAGAATCCAATTAGTGAAATTACTTTTGGTTGTTATTTTTGGAGACCAAAAGGAAGGGTGATTCACCAGACAGCAAAGTTTTTAGGAACTAGAAAGAATATATTGAGAAGAAAGAGAGATTTGAAGGCTTTCAAGATGAAAATGTAGAAAGGAGCAGATGTGTCCACGACGGCGGTTTAACCGTCGTTGTGTGGTAGTTTAAGATAGGAACTTAGTAGATCTTCCTTTGAGTGATAGGATAAACAGTATTAACAGTTTTATTTCTAAGTATAATGAACATTAGTAGGGCAATGGTTCTCAAGATGTAGATTATGAAGAAATGAGATAAGTATTGTGACTCTGCGGATGCAGATTTATTATTATTTGAAGAGATGATACAAGTGATGGAATGTGAAATGGATTATAGAAATATACTCATCATTCACATAGAGTACGTTTTCACTCTGCGGATGCAGATAGTACCTATCTTGTGATGTGTGGATGGCAGAATTATGATGTGCTGTTACATAGTTCTTAATTAGTGACGCGGATTGTAGATAAGTTATATGATGAAAAGATGTTGAGAAAACACTGTGGTATTTAAATTCACATAGAAAGGAAAAGTAGCGTTTATAACAGATAATTTTGAAGAGATTCTCAAGATGTTCACCTTGATATAAGAAGTTTAGACAGTTATTTCTTAAAATCATTGACTGATGCAAACTGTGCACAATAAATAAAAGGTAAGCATCAGAATATAGCAGCAATGAAGGGGATATAAATGTATATCTCCTGCGATAGGCAGGTCTAACATAGCAACCAGATACCCAAAACATGTTTAATGCTGATTATTTGAGAACCCTTGAAGAGATGTTAACGTTGATGCTGAATATTTGAAGAGAACTTTGTTGTACAGCTGTATATAACATATTTGAACAGAAGGAGGAGAGTTTCATTAACCTGTCTACGTTTGATATTGATGTTCGTCTTTTTCTTAATAAATATAAATAACTATGATGGGTCATATATTGGCTGTGAACTGCACGTTTCATCTACCACTACTTCATATATATACTGATGCCGAGAAGCTGGAAAAAAAGTGTGGGAATGGATTTTCCTCGTGTTTGTCATGAGGTAGAGAGCGAATGGCTGCTGGAATGGAAAGTGCAGACTACATGGCAGTATACTCGGTATAAAAAGGCCGTTGAGACAAAACACCCAGTACATGTGCTTGAAATGCCACGACTATCTGAAAACGACCGCCAACGAGCCATTGGTATGTTGGAGACCGGAATGAGCTCGCGGACCATTGACAGAAGGATGAATTGCCACCACAGCACTATTGTACGTCTCAATGAACGTTACGGAACCACTGGCAGTGCCCGGGATAGACTTCGGAGTGGCCAATCACGAGTTACTACCCCTGCGCAAGATCGTCATATTGTGCTGAGTCACCTAAGGAATCGTTCTCTCCCGGCAAGTCAAATAGCAAGAGCAATAGTGGGTAGACGTTGGCAAGTCTCTCGAATGACAGTCATACGACGACTCAGAGATACAGGCCTTACTGCAAGACGACCTTATGTTGGGCCAAACTTGACTCACAGACATCGTCAGCAGCGCCTGCAATGGGCAGAGCAACATGTCAGATGGACTAGACTGTAGTGGAATGCTGTCCTATTCACAGACGAGAGCAGATTCAACATATCCTTTGCTGATGGACGTATGCGGATTTGGCGACGGTGTGGAGAGCGCTTTGCAGATTGCTGTGTTCGTCAGCACAACCGATTTGGAGGTGGCAGTATTCACATTTGGGGAGGAATCAGTTTTCACCATCGCTTGCCTCTTCACGTCTTCCGTTTAAATGTTAATGCTGTGACATATCGAGATGAGGTTCTGGATGCATTTGTTGTTCCTGCGTTCACAAATTATCCAGACTTGCAGCTTCTCCAGCAGGATAACGCACGTGCGCAAACCGCATGCACTACGCAGCAACATCTACAGCAGCAGAACATTGTGACGATTGATTTGCCTGCCCTATCACCAGACATGTCCTCTATAGAACATCTGTGGGACGAGCTTGGACGCACAGTCTACAGGCAAGGTTCTCCAGCTAATCTGCAGCAGCTCGAAGCTGCTCTTACACGTGAATGGGACTTGATTCTCCGGAATTTCCTTCAGAGATTTGTGCGTTCTGGTGGATTTGTGCTGAAGTGGTAACTTGCCACCCTTATCGACACCTGGTGTTAAAGTGTAAGATGTAGGTGTCTTCTCTGATTTAGGATGTTGCTGTGTATGTGGTAGTGGAACAGTTCACAGGGTTATCACACAGGCAACATGACGTGTAGAGTCATAGAAAGGGTAACTTCGTTGTATAAGTTTCTTTCATTTATTGCACGCCACAAAACAGTCATGATACTTATGACATCAACATGGTTAACGAGTTCAGCAAGATGATATGGCACATTGAAAACAATTTCTGTAGTCAGCAATGATAGCTGTTGTATATATGCGTCATAAGACATCACAGTTCAATAGATTCAGAAATTCATCAATCATCGAGTGCTAGTTCGTGAAGCTGTATAAATAATAATAATTTCTATAACTTCTGCAACAGTGTCAGCTACAGATCTTCAATGTTCATAAACAATAATAAATGCTCCCATTCTGATGCTAGCAGATCAGTTGTATACAATAAGTCCGTTCACTGTCTGCACGTGAATAGCATACATGGGCTACAGGTCAGCTCGACCTTTATAATGTTCCTAAGTCTAACCATCTGACTTGGACGTGATCTCTGATATAACGAATCCTGGAACACAGACAACAGTCTTGTTGGTCTAGAGCGACCCATATATATTTAACTAGTTCAGGTATACAGATACTGGTGACTTAATCCTAGTCAAAGTACCTCTCCATTTTGCATCACACAGGCGAGCAAATAGGCGACAAAATGACGAACCTCTAGACGATAGCATAAAGTTCGATACAAGAGGAATTACCTTATTTCGGAAAATCAACCATGAACATATGCCTCCAGGCAGGCTGCATAATACTGGGAAATAGTCTAGTTAGCTAACTAACTCACTAAGACACTGTATTTCCCTCAGAGAATCACAAGACGCAGTTGCGTCTGCTCGCTTCTTAAACCATTTCTAAACTGCCCCAACTGGGCGGAACACACAGAACGAACTCCCGGTTTTTGACATGCGCAGAACGACAATCTCTGAGTTGCCGTTCACAATAAGACGATTCGAAGAACATTCGAGATAAAAGTCTTACACAGTCGCGCCTTTTATGGTCATGAAAAGAAGCGTTAAGAAAGGTTTCAGACATCTACCATAGTTGACTGATACTACCAAATAAGGAGATGTGGTCACGCTTCGTTCAAGAAATTATAGACCGAACGTGTCTCTATACAAGAGAAGGCAACTCCTAAAAATTGTAGTTTCGATAACTCGGATTATGTCCCTTTGACCATAGAAAACATAATACACACTTCAGTCAAAAAAATGATCATACATATGAAAAATGTTTATACAAACGAAAAATAATAATGATCCGTGCGTAACATTACCGCACCCTCCCTGGAAAAAAAAAAATGAAACATTTTTTTTTTTTT
The DNA here is from genome assembly GCA_024509875.1 of Oreohelix idahoensis. NCBI lineage: Eukaryota > Metazoa > Mollusca > Gastropoda > Stylommatophora > Oreohelicidae > Oreohelix > Oreohelix idahoensis. The sequence goes on from JAMPIV010014246.1 coordinate 38,131, forward strand.
AAATCCTGGAGCCGGAAAAAATCTAGGCTCCTAACGCACGTATGATGCGTGGATATTTACCTAACAAATTAGCTCAACGCATGGAGCGACACTGAGATCATATCTCAGATCCTTAGAGAAAAAAATTTATCTAAGTATACGCTGATATATTCCAGGAAGGTGCCACCAACACACGCCACAATGATGGCAACAACATAATGACAATCAAATTATACTCATACCAATATATGAAATTAAATATATTATGTGTTATCATACAATGTGTTGCAAATAGCGGTGTAATTTACTAATATACCGCACTATATTATTACATTATATAAAGTAACAGTAATTAATAAGTAATACATGTGTTGCTCTTCGGTGACACAAAACATTCAATAGAAGAAGATGTGGACATCATCCGCTCCCAATGTAGGACAGGACTTGATATCCTCAAAGTTCCACAATGGACATAAACTCGCAGACTTCAATGATGTGCTGCGAAAATATCAATAACACAAATCTTAAAGACAACTGGTAAATTTCTTAATACAATCCTGAAAATAATTTATTTAAATGTGGCCGAGTGATCTTTTGGCCCGTATATCACTAACTAAGCCTTCTTAGATAATTACATGGTACAATGTTATAAATTTCCCTCAAAAAAAAAAATGAGACAAAATCTACTAACATGTCATTATAACATTGGACTGTATATCAGGAAATATATATATATGACAGAAGAATCATGTGGAATCGTGTGGACATCTGGACAGAATGTCTGCCATTACATTATCCGAACCACGGATAGCTCGAACCGAGAAATGAAATGGTTGAAGAGCTATGGCATAACGAGTGGACCTCGAGCTCTTCAAGTTTTTGCTCTGAATAGCAGTAAGCGCTTTCTGGTCGGTTTCCACAATGAAATGTGCGCCTAGAAGAAATCTTTGTAACTTCAGAATAGACCATACCATAGCCAATAACTCACGGTCTAAAACCGAGTAATTCTTTTCTGCAGCGTTTAATTTCCTAGAGATATACATCACCGGATGCAAAGTATCAGAATACTCCTGCATTAGTGCTGCCCCAATCCCTGTTGACGAGGCGTCACTTCGAAGAACAAAAGTCTTCTCAATAGTAGGTAACTTAAGAATAGGTGGAGATGAAAATAGGGCTTTAACCTGGTCCAATGAGGATTGACATTCTTTAGACCAGCGGATCAGATTAGGCGACCCTTTCTTCAATAAAGTAGAAAGCGGTGCCATAATGGAGGACAGATTCGGAATGAATCGTCCGTAGAATTGAATCAAACCTAATAGACTCCTTACTTGTTTCTTCGTCTTAGGGACCGAAATGTTAAGTATTTTTGAAACATTGTGGTCCTCTGTCTTTAAAAGACCATGACCAACCCGATGACCTAGGAAAGAAATCTCGCTAAATCCTATAAAGGCTTTAGAGGGTTTTGCAGTCAAGTTATACTCGCGAAGAGTAGACAGTAATTCGTATAAACCCAAATAATGATCTTCCCAAGAATCACTGAATAGACAGATATCATCTAGGTATGCTATGACATCTGTACGATATGCGAGAATTCGCCGCATCATGCGTACGAATGTAGCAGGGGCGTTCATAAGACCAAAAGGCATGAAATTCCATTGGAATAAACCCCTAGGTGTAGAAAAAGCTGTAAAAGGTTTGGCACGTTCAGTTAGCGGGACTTGCCAATAACCTTTAGACAAATCTAGTTTGGTAAAGAATCTAGAATTAGAAAGTTTATTGAGTAGCTCTTCTAATGAAGGCATAGGTTCAGCATCGAACTTCGTAACTTGGTTCAATTTGCGATAATCTACGCAAATGCGAATGTTATTATCCTTCTTTCGAACAATAACCATAGACGAAGAGTATGCTGAAGTGGATGGTTCAATGATTTCCAAACGTATCATTTCATCCAACTCTTTTTCGACTTGAGACTGGAAATGAATAGGTATTGGATATGGTCTGACTCTGATAGGATTGTGATCAGTTAGCACAATGTCATGTTCTATGACATGTGTGTGTCCCGGGATGTCTGTAAGAACATCCTGAAATGTTTGCAACATCGAAGAAACTTGTCGATGTTCCTCAGCGGAAAGATTTGGAGAAACGGTCACGTTTTTCCAAGATTCCGTAGAATAAAGTGGGACCATAGAAAGAGGAAGATTGACATCAGAAAAAGTAGTTTCCTCATCCTGTATAACTGACAGAGATGAGTACTGACCATGAGTTGCTTGTGAATTGTCCGTAGCCTGGAAAATAGGCTGCAAATAGTCAGGTCTTTCATAAAATTCTGTGAGCATATTTATGTGGAAAGTTTTATGCTTTCCATCAATATCGACAACATAGTCGACATCAGAAATTTTGGAGACTATTGCATATGGACCTTTCCATGCAATTAGAAGTCTGTTCTCCCTTGAAGGAAGTAGAACGAGAGCTTTGTCACCTGGACAAAGTTGTCGTAGACATCTATTCTTATTTGCAAACTGCCTTGCCTTTTCTTTAGCAAATTCTGAAGACGAAGTTGCTAGTTTGCATGCCTCGATGATCTTTTGCCTAAGAGCAATGACGTACTCATAAGAAGATTGAGTCTCATCGCTAATATTATCGGCAGTGATTAGATCGTGAAGTAAAGACATAGGGCCGCGCGGTTGCGCGCCAAAGACAAGTTCAAAAGGGGAAAACCCCGTATGTTCATTGGGGACCTCTCTATACGCAAAGAGAGCCGCGGGTAAGACCCTGTCCCAATCCTGAGGATGATCCTCAGTTATTTTACCAAGTAAAGTTTTCAGAGTCCTATTTAAACGTTCGACCAACCCATTAGACATTGGGTGATAGATACTGCTGAGAGACCTTTTAATGTGTAGCATAGACATTACCTGTGACATAGTGTCTGATATAAGTTGAGTGCCATGGTCTGACAATATTTCTCCGGGAAAACCCAAGCGAGAAAATATCAGCCAAAGAGCGTCTGCGATATCAGCAGTTGAGATGCTCTTGAGAGGTATTGCCTCTGGCCAACGTGTGCACATATCGACACATGTAAGGATAAATTGATGTCCTCTAGCCGACTTAATTCTAAAAGGACCGATAATATCTATTGCCATTTTTTGAAAAGGGCGAATAGGAATGTCAGCAGCCTGGATAGGCGCAGCATGTCGTGGTCCTTTAGATTTGACCTCCTGACATACTTTGCAAGAGCGACAGTACATTCGTATGTCCTTGCTCACAAATGGCCAAAAGAAAGCCGCAAGAACCCTCGACTTTGTACGGGAAAAACCCATATGTCCAGCACATTGCGAGTCATGAGCATGTTGCAATATTTGCAATCTCATGCTCTTAGGCACAAGAATTTGTGAATGAGTGGACGTAGTCGAGTCTTGTACCATACGTACAAGTACGCCGTTCTTCATAGAAATCCAAGATTTCCTATTAGTGTTCTGATTAGGATCACCTTTTTTTGCTAGAATGAAGAATTTTTGTAAAGAAGGATCTTCTTCTTGCAATTTGATAAATGAGTCACGTGTAATAGTCAAGTGACTATCTTGGTCATTTACTTCATCATTATTAGTTAATGAAGTTTGAGGTGGATCCAGAGCATGTGCTCTTGTGACCACCGCATTGGTAGCTTCAATGTTTTGCTCTTCCCAAACAGCAATCTGCTGTGGGGTACATTCCCTAACTCCGTGAATACGACCAATAATAAGGTCCGCAATAGGGTTTGGAAGTAGACACGCGTGGACCTCTCCCGTGAAGAAAGGAGTAGCAATGTGTATTATAGCAGTAGGATACTTTTCTAACGTGCCACCAAATGTGACACATTTGATGACTTTTCCTGTAGCACAGGATGGATCTACAAGAGATTGCCTAACGCCGACAGTAGTACATCCAGAATCAAACAACACTGAGACTGGATTACTATTTACTAGCCCCTTATGTAATATAAGAGAACCTCTCCCATCATGAGCAACATTAGCAGGAAGAGCGGGCAAAGGATGACCACAGCTTAGAGTACTAATGGTTTTCGGATCAAATAAAGTACTGCATTGGATACACTTATTTGCCCTACGAAAATCAAAAGATGAGCATCCGATAGCATTATGGTCTTTATCATTATTAACCTGTTTATCTGCTCCCTGAGATTCTTGTTGAACAGAATTTGTCTGTTGATATCTTTTTCTCTTATGTTGCGATCTACCGCGACCATTATTGCCTCTGCAATTATCATTAAAGTCCCTACTGTAATTTTTATCCTGGTTTGAGTTCCAGTTTCCATAACTGTCATTACTATCTCTATGCTGTTGAGAACCTCTATTATCTTGGTATTGAGGTCTCTGCATAAAATATTTTCCTCTATACCGATTACCTTTGTGAAAATTTCTAAAGTTAACCGGAGTAGAATAACGTGTAGTATTAGGTTGTCTCCAGTTCTGGGAAGAAGAATCACCCTGGAATTGATCACTATGGTTCTGGGCATAATTACGATTACTCTTTTTATTGAAATTTTTCTGGCTACCCTGAAATTTACGCATAAAATTTGGGCCATAAGGTGCTGCCGAAGCAACTGGCAGACCTTCTTTCACCTTAGAGTTACTAATGGTTATGTGCGGATGCGCAGTAACATACTGGCTACAGTATTCTTCCATTTCTTTTATGTTTTTAGGCTTACGCTCATGAAGAAAAGATAGAAAAGCTTCATTAACAGAAGACATAACCTTATCTCTAAGTAGTAAATCCATAAGAGCTTCAAATGTATTTTCTGTCTTAGACAACTCAACCCATCGTAAAAAAGTAATACGGACGGATGCCTGAGATGAATTCAGAGAATTCAACTCCAGTTTCTGGTAACATGGTTTTAAATTTAAGACGATATCCGTCCTCGTTAAGTTGGTACTTCTTTAACAATGCCGCCCTGACAACCTCATAGTTGTTTTTGTCAGGCACATCTACCATACTCAACAAAGTCAAAGCATCACCTCTAAGTATCTTGGACAGATGATACACATATAATGTTTTATCTATATTATGTACATTACATGCACTTTCAAATCTATCTAGATAAAATGTTATATCATCGATTGAGGGATTAAATGCTGGTAGATTAAGCTTGAAATCCTTAGCATTAGTCTTATTTGACACCTTATTTGCCTCATTAGCATTACCAGTGTTCAATAACTTTAACTTCTCTAACTCTAAAGCTAAGACTTTTTCATCATGTTCCATTTTTGCTTTTCTCTCATCAGCCTCTCTTTGTAACCTTCTTTCTTCAGCCTCAGCCTGTAACTTTCTTTCTTCAGCCTGGGCCTGTAACTTTTTTCCTTCAGCCTCTATTTCAAGTCTCTTATTTTCAGCTTCTTTTTCAAGTCTCTTATTTTCAGCTTCAGCCTGGGCCTGTAACTTTTTTTCTTCAGCTTCTTTTTCAAGTCTCTTATTTTCAGCTTCTCTTTTTTGTTTTTTCCATTTCCATTTGAAATCTTTTTTCCTCCACCTGCATCTGCAGTTTCTTTTGTTCTATTTCAGCCTCTATTCTCTTTTGTTCAGTTTGTTCTTTCATTTTCTTTTCTTCCGACTTCAATGCCTTGGCATATTGAACAGTCGCAAATTCTTCTAATTTATCACCTGTCTTCCCAAGGGCTTTACCCTGCTCAATAAAGTACTCAAATGTAGACATGATGTCCAAAATGTGAGTACAGAACCTGAAATAATTAATTATCTTATTTCAATGTTAAATAGCAACAAGACTTAATAAAGTGCTTGTATAATCTCTATGTTGAACCCAATCTCTGTGGGAAACAGGAGTTGACACCAACTTGTATTATCAAATGTATAATAATATCACAAGTCACCTCTTAATTAACAGTGCACTACCCAAATCAGTGCATAATCATCAGTTATTTATCATAACTGCACTACAATAGTGCATAAGCAAAAACACCAGTTTGTTATGATAAGTGCACTATAGACCAATAGTGCATGAGCATATATCAACAATAGTGAAAGCTAACTATGCAAGAACTATGTAAACAATAACAAGACAATGTAAACAATAGCAAAGGTCACCAACAATGTAAACAATAACAAAGATCAAAGTCAATGTAAACAACAACAAAGATCCGAGTCAATGTAAACAATAACAAAGATCAGAGTCAATGTAAACAATAACAAAGATCAGAGTCAATGTAAACAATCAACAAAGATCAAACAATACGAAAACATTCGCATAAGTCAAATACACAAACAGCAAAACTAAAAAGAAATATGCGAAGATATGACTAACAAATGACGCTACAGTGTATACACAAAAATATACGTAAAGAACTGAATAATAGCAAAGGGGAGACCTACAAATACAAACAATCGAAATCGAAACTAAAAAAACACAAAGAAAGAGAGAAAAGAAAAAAGAAAAAAAAATATATATATACAAGAAACAGAAATAAAGCACAACTCGTCACAACTAAACAGATATAGCAACGATTGTCGCTAGCAAATTTCACTGTAGGAAATTCGCACAGTCCCTAACGAAAACGCTAACAGTAGAACCTCTGTGACGTGGTATCTTCTACTGCAAGACTCCGCCCAACCGAGAAAACCCGCTGAAATATAAACATATAAATATACAAATAACAAATAACATATAACATATAAACATGTATCATGAAAACAATAGGAGAAAGTGTGAAAGTACAGAAGGCTCAGTTAGAACATAAGGGCACAGTTCACAAACAAAACAGGCCACTTAACTTCTATAAATCCAGCGTCAGCACGGTGCAGAACAGGATGTAATCAGCATTCTGAGGATAATGATCCAACGTTGATTAACTTCTGCTCCCATAAACAGCCATGACGAAGGAAATGAGCTTCTAATACTGCAACAGTTGTTACGGCACTTGACCTTCTGAATCTTCTAAATTGATTTAACCGGCACTTGACCTTCTGAACCCGCAGCAGTACCCCTGAGACCGGAACAGTTGTTACGGCACTTGTCCTTCTTTTCACCAGATCAGGAAATCCATTCGCTCGGTACTTGTCCTTCTAATTTTACATAAACTTCAATATTGCCGAGCAGCGCCGGGTAGTTTCAAAATCAGCAACTGTCAGAAAATCCGGATACTTTCAATAAAATTTCTTGTAAGGTGGTAGTTGATGCTGTAGTTGTATCTAGTATGATGATGATGTCTGGGTTTGCTGACCCCCTTGATAGCTGGAATCAGAGTGAACCAACCTATGGCCACCAAAAATGATATGGTGCGCCAAAATATCAGATGATAGAACCAGCTCTGGCCACCAAAAATGATAAGGGTGGATTTGTGCTGAAGTGGTAACTTGCCACCCTTATCGACACCTGGTGTTAAAGTGTAAGATGTAGGTGTCTTCTCTGATTTAGGATGTTGCTGTGTATGTGGTAGTGGAACAGTTCACAGGGTTATCACACAGGCAACATGACGTGTAGAGTCATAGAAAGGGTAACTTCGTTGTATAAGTTTCTTTCATTTATTGCACGCCACAAAACAGTCATGATACTTATGACATCAACATGGTTAACGAGTTCAGCAAGATGATATGGCACATTGAAAACAATTTCTGTAGTCAGCAATGATAGCTGTTGTATATATGCGTCATAAGACATCACAGTTCAATAGATTCAGAAATTCATCAATCATCGAGTGCTAGTTCGTGAAGCTGTATAAATAATAATAATTTCTATAACTTCTGCAACAGTGTCAGCTACAGATCTTCAATGTTCATAAACAATAATAAATGCTCCCATTCTGATGCTAGCAGATCAGTTGTATACAATAAGTCCGTTCACTGTCTGCACGTGAATAGCATACATGGGCTACAGGTCAGCTCGACCTTTATAATGTTCCTAAGTCTAACCATCTGACTTGGACGTGATCTCTGATATAACGAATCCTGGAACACAGACAACAGTCTTGTTGGTCTAGAGCGACCCATATATATTTAACTAGTTCAGGTATACAGATACTGGTGACTTAATCCTAGTCAAAGTACCTCTCCATTTTGCATCACACAGGCGAGCAAATAGGCGACAAAATGACGAACCTCTAGACGATAGCATAAAGTTCGATACAAGAGGAATTACCTTATTTCGGAAAATCAACCATGAACATATGCCTCCAGGCAGGCTGCATAATACTGGGAAATAGTCTAGTTAGCTAACTAACTCACTAAGACACTGTATTTCCCTCAGAGAATCACAAGACGCAGTTGCGTCTGCTCGCTTCTTAAACCATTTCTAAACTGCCCAACTGGGCGGAACACACAGAACGAACTCCCGGTTTTTGACATGCGCAGAACGACAATCTCTGAGTTGCCGTTCACAATAAGACGATTCGAAGAACATTCGAGATAAAAGTCTTACACAGTCGCGCCTTTTATGGTCATGAAAAGAAGCGTTAAGAAAGGTTTCAGACATCTACCATAGTTGACTGATACTACCAAATAAGGAGATGTGGTCACGCTTCGTTCAAGAAATTATAGACCGAACGTGTCTCTATACAAGAGAAGGCAACTCCTAAAAATTGTAGTTTCGACAACTCGGATTATGTCCCTTTGACCATAGAAAACATAATACACACTTCAGTCAAAAAAATGATCATACATATGAAAAATGTTTATACAAACGAAAAATAATAATGTTGACTGAACTTCTTTATGGTTAACTACTGTTTTCATCTATTAGCTGTTTCTTATATATTGTGGTGGTCAGTGTCTTAAATGACACTTATCTTTCAACTTGACAATGCTGACACTGAACTGTCCTTTGTAGATATCAGACTTGGTAGACCCAACTATAGGGATGCCAATGGCCAGTTGAAGTTCACTCGTTGGGGTCCTGCACTTTTGTGGGATTGCCTCTGATGAACAACACAGGCTTCTGATACTGGACAGTCCGGTTTGAGTTATTTCATGGAACCTGAAACATCATATCAGCCTTGGCTTGTATCTGGCTAGACTTGTAGCTGACTAGCACAGATGTCAGACCAATCAGTCATCAGATGTCACCGTTATACAATCATAGTAAGTAAGGACATCATTTCAGTGATATAGGAGTATTAACATTTCAATTAATTGTAACTGACTAGCACATAAGTCAGACTAGTCAGTCATCAGATGTCAAAGTTATACTGTCACAGTAAGTAACATCATTTCAATGATACAGAATTAATATTAACATTATCAGTAATTAACATCATCTGGTTTATTCCGCTCCTGTATATCCTTTACTTATTTATAACTTGATCTTTCCAAACCATAAAGTTAGTTGCTTATCCTTTACAGGACGTGGCAATCAACCCCAGCGTTTATTGGCTGTTTGTGATTTTTCTAGGCAATTTTTTCATTCAGTAGTTTGCCATTGCTTTCTGAACGGTACGGCGCTTATACCATTGTTAAAAATCCACACAAAGCGATCTGCTATCAAACCGCCTGCAGCAGGTTTTGAACCTGGTATATCTGGATTATGAAACTGCGTTCATATCCATTAGGCCACAGACGCCGACATATCAAACCATATCAGGTACAAATTTAAATACTGATGCCATTCTTAGCATCTACACAAAATTAATACACAAATAGATAAATTGAGTGCCCGACTGACCAAACGATCAGGTTGCTTTCTTCAGAGTACAATTACATAGTTGTTGAATTGAAACTGGCTGTGGACCACTCCAGTTTACCAGCTGTAAATGGGCACTCAGTTGTGCGCTCGAACTAGGGAAGGAAAAGGCAGCGAGGAAGGGGACTAGTCACCTAACCCCGTAAAAGCGGTATCTTCCATGATGAAGCTTCTAACACTTCATTTGCCTATGACAATCTCTGCCATGGGACTGCCTTTATCTCCGTACGATATACAGCATTAAATGGTAAATATTATCTACATTTGGCTGTGGGGCTAGTTTTGATACGTTTTTGTACAAACAACAATCATCCACAAAGCACATGTTTAAATCATATTCAAAATAGCAATACATTATATTAATGAATATTATACAGGCATGTTTTGTGAACTCTATATATGAACCTGAATTAAAAAACAATATTATACACGGTAGTTATCCTAATTTCGCTTACCCTCAGACTCCAGACACTAACTGAAACTTCTGGCGATCCGCTCACACTTCAGATGGATTTAGCGTAGTAGCGATCTCTGCCGTCAGTCTGTCTCAAACCTCTTTCGTTGTGTGTGTCTCCATGTTGTTGTTGTTGTTGTTGTTGTTGTTTTCGTCTATTATGTTGCTGTAATACCCTGTTCAACCTGAAAGTTGGTTATAATTGGTGTATATTGTGTGTTAGGTTCTTCGGTGCTAGTCGTCTGTTAGTCCTGGTCCTGAAAAGGACCACTAGCTGGTTGTCTGGTTTCCTCTTCGTTGCTTGTCGGTCGTGGCGTGTTCATGGTGTTCATTTCCTGCCTTCCTATCTGTCTTGTGTCGTTTTGTTAGTTTTTGCTTTCCTCGTTTCTGTTTCTCTTGTCTTCCTGCTTTCCTGTATCTGTAGTAGTGCTTTTTCTATTATTGCTGGTAGAAGTTTTTCAAGTGTTTCTTCGATGACTTCTTCGTCTGATTGTTCGTTTGATTTGGTCGCTCTTGTGTTTGATGTCATTTCCTCAATGGCTCCTCGCTCTGTTTCGATTCTCTTGAGGATTTTGGAGTTTTCTTCCGTCAGTTCTGTCAGCCTCTTTACATCTGCTTCTATTTGCTGCTTAATGCTTTTCATGTCTTTCATCATTTCTCTGAAGTTCTATATATCTATTACGTCTTCACCGCTGTCCTTTTCGTCTTCGGGAGCCTGCTTGCTTCTGTTTTCGACCTGGAGTTTTATTTTCAATTGTTTGACTTCAGCGGTCAGCTGGTGTAACTGTCGTCTGTCAATCGTGCGTTGTTTTTTCTGCAACATCCGCAGCCACTCTGTGTTTTGCCTCCTTGAAGGGGATGTTTTTTGGAGACCGCTTCCTTCAGGATGCTCTTTGTTTCCTGGAACATCGGGCAGCCTCGGTATCTAGCCCCGTGGTTTCCGAGGCAGTTTGCACAGGTGCGGTTTGAGTTTATTGCTTTGTAGTTGGGGTCCTCCTTCGCCTTGGGGCAGTCGCGATATAGGTGGCCACCCGCACAATATCGACAGACTGCATCTCTCCTGCACGTTTTCTTTGTGTGCGAGAATTGCTGGCAGTTGGAGCACTGTATCACCGGAGGGATATATGCCTCTGTCCTCTTTGATGTCTCTTTGAATGTCAGTCTTTCAGGTCTTGTCACTCCTTCAATAGTTACTACCACCAGATTGGTATCTTTTCCATTCCATGTCCTTAGCCTCTCGACCTGTATGACCTGGGCACCTGTGTTTTCAGTCTGTAGGCAGCTCTGGACTTCGCTAGCGGACCATCTTGTGTCCACCCCTCTTAGCACCAACTTCTTTGTTGTCTTGCTGGTCTCCATCACTACTTTTATCTGGTGAGGCAGCATGAATTCTTTCGGACCGGCCTCCAGTTCTGTCATCAGTGAGGTTGTCTTATCCGTGCTGTTGAGCGAAAGCACGACTCCCTTTTCGTGCTTCCGTACCTTAGAGATGCTTCTCCTGCCAGTTATTGTCTCTAGGATGCTGATCACTTTGTCATCTGGTAGGGCCCTGAGTGAGGCCTCACCTCCAGACATCTGTGTGATCTTAACCATCCTCTCTTGTAGTGCCTTGTGACAACCGGTATTGCTTGGTTTGTGTAGGTGACGCGCTCTGCTTTCCGTCTGCGTTAGAGTGTGTGGTGTGTAGGACGGTCTCACGTTCTGTTTTGTTGACTCCTGATCACTTTCTGTAGTTGTCTGATTACTACACACTGGAGCCTCTACTATGACGTCTTGCTTTGGTGATGTTTTTATCGTCTTTTGAGTTTGGAGCAGCTTCCCTGGGGCAGCCACAGCTGTCAACTCGGCATCGTGTGGTGGTGTCATTGGTGTCTGGTGCAGCCTCTCTGTGGTTGACAGGGTTTCTGCTGACGATTCGGGTACTTGTGGTGGTGGTCCCTGGGTTTTAGACTCCTGTCTTCTTTTTTCTCTTCTTGCCAGCATCTGTTTTATCGGTTCTAACGCTTTCATCTGGTCTTCTTCTTCTGACATCTGTTCTATCTGTTCTAGCGCACTCATCATGTAGTCATATTCTGGGTCTTCATCATCACGGTCAGAACTGCTTGCATCTGCTTTCTCCTCTTCCTCGCAAGGAGTCTGGAAACTCCGGCTTTCAGCCGTGTCGATACACGTCGCAGCTAGCTCCGTCATCGTGTCAAGAATGTGAGAAATTTCGGTCCCGGCACGAGTACTTGGGGCAATTTTGCTTTCTGGCTGTCTGTCATTGTTGTTTGTGTTAGTCCCCTGGCTGTTCTGCGCTGGTGGGCTGGTATAAACCTTTCTCTTTTTAGCGTGTGGTTTATTTCGGCCCATTTTGACTATTGCGATCGCTGTGTACGTCCTGAAAAGGACGCTGGTTATAGTGCGGTTGAAAAGACGTCCTGAATGTGTGTGGTTGGAATAACACGAATGTATGTTGTGCTGTGGCTGTGAAAATGGTATCGCATCGCGTGTGTGTGTCTCCAGTTTTCCAATGCGCTATTTATAAGCCTAACGCGGCCGTATCGGAGAGCAGTGACGTCACAGCTTAAGCCAATGCTGAAAATCTCTTTTCGAAGCAGCGATTTCACTCGATCTGTGCGTTGCCTGAAACTTTCCCTTTCTCATTCTCGGCTTATATATTATCCATACTGTTCCATCTTATCTTGTTTTATACAGCCGAGATCTCTCTATATTCCTATCCATGTAATTTCCCAAACTGTTATTTGTTGATTTATAATATTTAGAACAGAGGTGTGGGTTTACAGGCTTACAGCGTAACTGTGGGCAGCCGTAATACGCATATATCTCCGTAAATGATAACTTCCTACTGTTTCTTCTTATATACAGTTATACACAATCCTTTCCTGGACTGAAAGGTGAAATTCTTTTCTCAATGATTCCCTTATGCTTTTATTTATCATTGCCGATTGCCCTGTCTAATCAACATTTTGCCGATACACCGCCATTTTGAAAGTGGTCGCCTTGTGACAATCGATCGGCGAATGGTTTGTAAAAACTCCATGAACCCGTTTGCAATGAATTGAAACCAATTTTGCGACAATTCCTTACTTCTCTCTGCTGTCTCTTCGTTTCATCAACTGAATCATTAATAATAAATATCTAGTAACGTAAAGATAATAAAAACAATAAACAAGAAGCTACAGACTTTCATAAATGGATGCTTGCGTAGACTAGAAGGGTTGTAGTGGCATGAACCAGCCAATATAGAACTGATGTAAAGAACCAGACAAGCTCCAACAGAACAAGAGATGAGAAGAAGACGCTGGGGACGGATTGGACACATATTGAGAAAACCGGTTGATAGCATTACATGACAGTACTTGTTGTGAAACCCCCAGGGTAAGAAAGGTAGATGAAGACCAAAGAAAACATGGAGAAGAAAACTGGAGGCAGATAAGAAGGGGATGACAAAGACAGCGGGGACCTTGAGCTGATGACGCCCCGAAGGAGGGATCAATTTGTTGAAGGCCTACGCTCCTAGAGAAGTTGAAATGTGAAAGGAAGGAACTGTCACATAATTTGGGTCGATCTCTTGTCCGCTCCGGCAGTATTTAGCTACCTTTATGGAGCGTGCGAATTGTGTACACTGTTCGATGGTCGGCACCTTTTCTGACCCTACCTTCCAACAGGTAATTGGTAACTTCGAGTCATTGTTTGCACTTCTTCCTCTAATAATTCGTCTTGCCTGTTTACCTGTTCATCCCTGCTGAAAGAGTAGACGGATGATGCAATCTTGACCGATAGTCATGTTGGTAAAATTCTCATGTACCAGACATTGGGCTCCTGATTCACACGGAAATGGCCAAGCGAGCTCGGTTATCGCTGATATGGCTAGTGTGACCTTCTAATTACTGTCGTGAAGAGTCACAGCCCAGATGGTCAAACGAGGGTTGGTGTTAGCACAAGTACGGGGCGATAGATTATCCGTCTGCGGCATGTTACAGACATGCACCTGAAAGACTGAATATTGTAATAGCTTCCGGACAGAATTGTTACGAAGACATTATTTGTGATAATGTAGGGAGTTGTAGTTGAAATCATTACCAAGAATTGACGAAAATGCAAATTACATATTTGGAAAGTGACCTTTTAAACAACACGCAGAATTTTTCCTATGAGGACATTTTTTGAATATACCCCATCAAACCACGCTTGATTGTAACTATTGGCCGGCACTCAAGATGTAAACATAACAATAGTTCTGTTTGGAGCCTGGTCTAATAGTAACCAACAACGTGCGTGGGACGAAAGTTTCAATATAACCTGACACTTTCGTCGGTTGAAAGCACTGTGAATCAACTCGTCAAGAGACCAGCCAGACAGCCAGAGTAAAGAATAGGACCAGAATTCTATTTATCGGGCTGGATCTTGTTTGAGCATCTTGGAGACTTATATTTTAGGAAAACTCTACCTTTATTAACACGGAAAACCGGAATCCTAGGAATCTGAACACGAAGTCAGAGGGGGAGCTTATTGTAAAGTAACAACTCAGAACACGTGGAAGAGCATCTTAAACAAGCTGCCTTAACTATTTCTCTGAGCCAGAAGTCTTTGATACCAAAGACAATTTTGGGGTGAGTTGTACATTTATAATTCTACATATTGCATTATTAACACGTGAAATAATATGTATATATTGACATGTGAATATTAATATGTGAAAATTGCTAGTGGATGTCCAAGTCATACCAGGCTGGTAACCTCAGCATATAGAATGATGATTTCATGAACCACCACTGCAAGGGTTGGTGACTGTTTTATGCGAGTTTTTTTTTATAGAGAACCTAAAGCAGAGGAAGTCCCAAGTTTCATATCATTTTAGGTTCACCCCTAATGATGAGAGAAATGATGTACATATATATTATATTGTTAACCATTTAAAAAATTTAGAGATAAATGTAAACCTATTCAATCTAAATGTAATGAAAGTTTCCGCTCACTGGGATTAAGATTAATTCTCAGAGAGAGTAAAGTTCTGAGGTAGATGGAATGGTGGAATGAAAAGAAGGAGGTCCATGAGTGTGTGTCATGAAAAGTCAATACTCAGGAGGTTATTGTTTTCTCCTATTTTTGTGACACTAGTCGTGGTAACCAATTGAGAGTACTATCTCTGGAACAAGTTAGAGTATAAGTGGCCTGAAGTCGACGCTAGACACCATTATCAGACGGATCTTAGAGACGCTGGACCAGCTTTGTGATTACTCCCTGATGCTTCTTGGAACGTGTACACAACTTGCAGACTTGACCAGTCGGCAAAGACGATTGAACCAGTCCATACCTCCCTGCAAGGACCAAACAATCAGCTGGAGCAGAAATAATCAAACTTATTGGCAGCTAAGTACAAACATGATAAGCTGCCAAGTAAACTGTCAGACCATTTCCTCCCAAAATCATAACATTACCATGTGATGATTACCTTTTTTTAATGAATTATTCATTTTTTAAAACTGTTAAACATATTTGAATATTACGAGGGGCGCTTCAGAAAGTAATGCACCACATCGTTTTTCTCAGTTAATAATTAAGATAGAAGCACGAAATTTTGCACACTTCAAATATGACATGTGCCTATTGTGTGCTCCAAATTGCACTGCAACCGGCCAAATAATACGGCTGCCCTAAACCGTTGAATTGGAGCGTGTTAGCAACATGCGTTACAAGCAGCGAATTGTAATAGAATTTCTCGTTGCAGAGAAGGAAACTGTTGTGAATATTCACAAGCGTCTATGTGATGTTTATGGAAGTTTTGCAGTCGACAGGAGTACAGTCAGTCACTGGGTTCAGAGAATCAAAGAATCAGGAAGTGGAGATACGGAGCTGCTTGATCGGCCGCGCTGTGGACGTCCTGCCACAGCCACCAACGCAGAAATGTTGAAATGCGCTGAGGGCATTATTCTTACTGATAGGCGAACCACTACTCAATAATTAGCCTTACAGCTGTCAGTCAGCATTGGTAGTGCAAATGCAGTTATAAAAACTCTCGGATTTTCTAAGGTTTCCGCACGATGGGTTCCTCGAAGTCTCACAAATGACCACCGATTGCAAAGGAAAGCAATTTCTTCTGAATTGTTGGAGCGTTTCAATGCTGATGGAGAGAACTTTTTGGCTAAGATCTTTACAGGTGACGAAACCTGGGCACATCATTTTGAACCTGAGACAAAAAGACAGTCAATGGAGTGGCATCATCCGCAATCACCAAGAAGAAATAAATTCAAGACAATTCCTTCAGCTGGAAAGGTTATGATCACTGTCTTTTGGGACAATGAAGGTATGATTCTTGTGGACGTTATGCCAAGAGGAGAGATAATCAATTCGAAAGCTTACATTAAGACATTGAAAAAACTCAATCAACGTTTTCGCAGAGTTCGGCCGCACAAGAATCCAGCAGACCTGCTTCTCCTTCACGACAATGCGCGCCCTCACACAAGTCTGGCAACATGGGAAGCAATCACCAAATTGGGTTGGACTGTACTACCCCATCCACCCTATAGTCCCGATTTGGCCCCCTCTGATTTTCATCAATTTGGTCCACTTAAAGATGCACTTCGTGGGACAAGGTTTGAAGATGATGAAATAGTGATTCATGCAGCGAAGAAATGGCTACATGATCAAGACAAAATCTGGTACGGGCTAGGAATACATGCACTTGTTTCGCGCTGGCATAAAGCCGTACAAGTTGATGGGGATTATGTTGAATAATACCAATGTTTACATGACATATCCATGTATATTGTGTATAAATTTCATGCTTTTTGAATAAACAGCTCCTGAGAAAAACGATGTGGTGCATTACTTTCTGAACGCCCCTCGTAAATCTGTTATTTGTGTATATACAAGTACAAATTTAAAGTTGATTTAATCATTTTTAATGTGCGCACCCGTATGTCTCAGTCGTCTTAAATACACTTAAAACAGAGCTACTAAATTAAGATTTCGCTGAATTAAATCAGCTGGGGGCTTGAACAAGCTAGTTATAAGATAATCCTTCACAAAAGGCAGCGGGTCAGATAAAACGTTAACCTGCTCAGACTCATTCAGCATTGTTCTTGAATGCGCTATCAAAGTAGACTAAACCATGTTAAAACAAGTCAGTAAATTCAAATACATTGGACAAGTTATTAAGATGAGATGGAAGTTGCATTTCGTAGGTGAAAAGTAAAATAGCCCTGGCAAAAACAGCGTTCCAACCAATGACAATTATTTTGTGCAACAATTCTTATCAATAGAGGTTAGAAAGAGAGTTTATCTGTGTGGTGTAAAGCCTTTCTTGACATACGGAAGTGAATCATGGACAGTTAGTAATCAAGCAGGAAGAGCGCTAGAGGTCACAGAGATGTGCTCTGATTGAAGAATGTTACTAATACCATAGACAACTATACAGTGTAATGATGATGTTCTGGATGATACCAGTGAGCAAATGTCACTATGACTTACCCTAGAACGAAGCAATCTATTTTAGTTATGAGAAGATGAAAGCTAGAATATATATCGTGACACCGGGAAGGATTAGACGTTAATGAGATAGATGATGACAAATAAAGAAGATAGTAGACAGTTTGACATTACAGAATGGAAAGAAGTCAACAACAGAATTGATACATACTTCTGGAGATAAGACGCTGTACAGATACATCCTCACTTAAGCCACGAGCCATATTTATTGAAGAAGCGTGAAAGAAGAAGAAGAAGAAGGAGAAGCATCAGAAGAAGAAGAAGAAGAAGAAGAAGAAGAAAAAGAAGCATAACGAGAAGAAGAAGAAGAAGAAGAAGAAGAAGAAGAAGAAGAAGAGAAAGAAGAAAAAGACGAAGAAAAAGAAGAAGAAGAAGCGTAAGAAGAAGAAGAAGAAGACGAAGAAGCGTAAGAAGAAGAAGAAGAAGAAGAAGAAGAAGCGTAAGAAGAAGAAGAAGAAGACGAAGAAGCGTAAGAAGAAGAAGAAGAAGAAGAAGAAGAAGAAGAAGAAGAAGAAGAAGAAGAAGAAGAAGAAGAAGAAGAAGAAGAAGAAGAAGAAGAAGAAGAAGAAGAAGAAGAACAAGAAGAAGAAGAAGAAGAAGCGTAAGAAGAAGAAGAAGAAGAAAAAGAAGAAGAAGAAGCGTAAGAAGAAGAAGAAGAAGAAGAAGAAGAAGAAGAAGAAGAAGAAGAAGAAGACGAACGAAGATCTAGTAGCTGTCTTTACATTATATCATTTTTTAAATTTTTCTCCAATTTAATGAAGCATGTTAATAAATGTTAATTAAAACATGTTACCATATTTCTTATTCCTTTTTTGGCGACTTTCTAGCAAACGGGATTTTTGATATATGTTAGCTTCGGGCAACCATTGGTTTGACGGACCGACTTTTTTGCGCATGTTTAAACTACCGAATCAGAACATTTGTACCTCGGGGAAGTACTTGCACAAGTTAATGAAATTTTTAACTCTGAGATCTCATGAATACGAAGGCCCATACGGCAGACACGTATTTTTTATCCTGTCAGAAATGAAATGAGATTTCAGTTGTCAAGCTGCCCGTTTCATCCAGTTTTTCTCTTTTTTCCGTTTCGTCGTAGATGAATTTAATTATTTGACAAGTAGTTCACTCCTGCCTCAAGTCCCTTCAATGAAATAAATATCTTAGAGGCTGGCTGTGATTTTCACTGAAGAACTTGGTTGTGCACTGTGTGGCCCGCTGGTATAGACATTAAGGTGTTACTCGGTTGGAGCGCATTTATTTATGGAGAAATAGTCCAATATATCAAGATTAGTGTCCCTAGATCTATAGAGAGTTACGCCAACTAAAATTTGGCCGCCATTTTCGGCTGTACCCGTATTGTAGGAAAATGGACCAAATCGCGAGTTTCAGACCCAATTTTGCATTTTCGTTTAGGTTAGCTAATATTTTGAAATAAAATTAGATGCAAATACAGTAGCACATATTTGTACTATTATTTGTATTTCAACTAACAAAACAAAAAGAAGAAAACTAGTTTACTTACCGGTTTATTTAAAAGAATCAGTAGCATGGATTTTAACACATACTCCGTTTGAAATTTATATTCCGTTAGGATTCCACTATTTAGCAACAAATATTACGTGAGAGTTGCTACACTTAGCAAAACATATTCCCTTCGAATTGAACTATTTACCTAGTTTGAAATGTGGAAACTGGTGAATGACTGTTGTAGACACTGACAGTTTTACTAGATCCAGATGATCACACCAGTTTATGTTTTCATTAAAAATGCGACTATGTACAGATAGTTTTTAACAAAATGTGGTGGACAAAAGGATGCCTGTTCTGAAATGGTTTCCATGCTACCTGCTGTCCAACTGAAAGCGTTGTAAACATTCGAATCACAAGTCGTAACATTTCAACAGCATTTGCATACCTATCTGGAAACTGCTTAGTTAGAGCCATGACAACGACTGCGACTTGACATTAAATCAAACCATTTAGATATCACCTCAATGAACCGAGCAGTTGTCAGATTATTCACAGGTCTGCCCTCCTTTTCTACCATGTAGTGGATCCCTGCACTGACAGATATACTGAAAAAGTGAAGTGCCTGTGACACCTTCATCTTATCAAAATGTCCAGGGCAGAGTATGTCATCAGTAGGGTGTGGAGCTAGTTTCAGGGTGCTGTTCCTTTGTAAGTCAGCCAGTTCCCTAACGAGCAGAATATTTGTAATGTTAGAAGGCACATTTAACAATACACACATCTCCTCAGATAATCTGAAATCATGGCCAGAGATAAATGCAGACTTAACATTTTTGATCAAATGAGGTGTGTCAGCTAAGAAATATAGCCACATATTTGGTTGCTCTGGATGTGCAATTTTGTTCACAATTTTGTTTCTGGAAGCACAAACACCAAAGCTGGCCCACATTGCTCTGTTTGCACTTCCCATGTCACTTGTGACAGTTACCACATGCAGACCAATTGCAGCAGCTTTATGTATTATTTCCAGAATAATGGGTTTGTAAACATGGCCTTTAGTTGACCTTCCTGAGTAAAAAAAAGCAACATTTTGCTTCCATCTGCTGGATAGTCCACTTAGCATGAATACTAGTGCATTTGTCGCAATGCCCTTATGTTCAGGTACAGTGACATGACCAAGAATTTCTCTTATTATTGCATCATATTCAATAGCAGATTTAATTGACATTTCATCTAATGTCAAGCAGCACAGCTGTTCTACTCTTAACATGTTTACAACCTTTAATTTCATGTAATCAAACATCTCATTGAGTATTCCCCCAGAAATATGAATGTGCTGTATTGGGCGCTGAAGTGTACGTATAGCAGGCAGCGGGGTAATGCTGTTTCAATAACATATTATAGCCTGTTGCTCCACAAGCAAATCGAATTTGCAATGCTTTCTTTACAGTCTTACTGCCCCATTTTACTCCTCTTGAAGACCTACAATTAAGGACCCGGATCTGATCCTCAGATAGCATATTTAATATTTTATCTGTCTGGCATGACAATTTGTTCTTTATTCTATTATTCTGCCTCTTCTCTGTAGCTAAATTTGCTGCAAGTTTACTGATTTTGGTTCAAAGTGTCTTAATCAATGTTTCCTTAGCAACACAGCCGGCACAGTTATCTGTAATGACTTCTGTTTGCATGCTATTTTCTGATGCTGAAGAGTCCGTGTAGTTGTCACTCACACTGTCTGTTCCTACATTTTCTTCAATGGAACTGTCAGTTGCTGAATTTTTCTTCTTGTTGTAAGTGTGATCATGGTTTAGGCCTAGCGCTGCAGTGTGTCCTACAACAGCATCCCTTATCTTAGGTGATTTTCTATGCTGACCAGGTGCACGGTGTAAAAATGTGGTAGGTACTGCAGTCCATCTAAGTTTCTTTTTCCCATCCAGTCGCTTCAATTCAAAATCAGTCGACTCAAAGTGTTGTTCACACAGCCTTGCATTAATAGAAGCTTTCCAATGTTTTCTACTCACTTTGCATTCCCAGATCGATCTAAGTTTTTTGTCTGCTGGAAACGAGAACAATCTGTATCCTCTGCTAGAGCTATTGCTACAGCCAAAAGCTGAACAATTAGGCATCTTACTCGATGCTTACTCTCGCTACTAACCCTGGTATTGTCCAGCCGAAAATGGCGTCTACGTCGTTCAGCCTCGTTTTCGATTCTGACATAGTTGGCGTAACTCTCTATAGATCTAGGGGCACTAATCAAGATACTAGCGTAAGAATACAGAAGATGAGCACGGTAGGTATCACAATGGAAAATATACTCAACTTAAAATGAATAAAATCCTACAAAAATAATCCTTTTCGCAATTAAAAAAGGTACGTCCTTTTTGTACACCTGAAAGACAACAGAGAATAAGAACTTACAAAATCGTTGCTGGTATATAGAACAGACACATAAAAAGCTATCTGGCGACTTCACAGGGCAGACGTTTTTTCGAGATTATAAGAGGGAAATATTTATAGAGGAAAACTCTAAGCACATGGATAGTAGAACTGGGGCCATTAATAATGCTATCTAGAAAAAAATATTTGAAAGAACTGGACTATATTGCTCAGGACTAAATACGGTGAAAGAGTGAAATGAAGTAGTAGCACGTGGCAACAACACACTTCTCTCAACGACAAACTGTTTGGACATGTTATGAACCTTGAGCTGGCTACTGCCTTTATTAGAGTCATTAATGTAAAAGTCTGAGCGTGAAAGAAGAAGAAGAAGAAGAAGGGAAGTAGTAAACTATGCACAGATGAAATGGAAAATAAAGATACATTTTAATGGTCTTTTCTCCCTTCTATATTTGTTATGAATAAGGGGCCGCCTAAGCAGTTGTCGCGCCTGGAGGAATTCTGCGTCAAACAAGTGGAAGTTTCTGAAACAATTCTTTATATGAAGAGGTTGCTAGTCATTATTAGTGCCTTTTGCAGCATTTAATGATACTTCTAAATGGTTTTATTCTTTAATGTCAGAGGTGTGTTCCACAGAGAGACACGAGTAATGATGATGGCGATGCTCTAAGGCACCTGGAGGGTTATGACGATGATCACGTGGTCCCAAGGGTAAGTGGGCTGAAGTTATAATCCCGATGGAGATAATGGATAACCGAAGATGTGGTAACGAGGGAGCTAATGGATAAAAGTAGATATAATCCCGATGGATTATATCAAGCAAACTCGATGGTAAAAATGATAAGGACGATGTAGTGACCAGGCAGATTATCTTCTTCTTCTGCGATCAGTTTCCTATCCTCAGCAATCTAAACAAGGAGATGAGTTGCCTCCATGAATCCAGTCGTCAGCAGGAGGTCCTCGCGGGTGCCCCACAGTTTTTCTTCCATTTTCGTCTCCTGGGGCGAGGTTTGAGCTCTCACGTCACCAAACAGAGGGCACGTTTGCAAAATGTGTTCTGGAGTCTGGGGGCCATTTTAGCATGTGCACTGGTCAGTTGGGGCAGCTTTCATTTTGTGGAGATCGGCTTGTAGTCTATAATGTCCTGTGCGGAGCTTAAAATGGGTGGTTTGCTGTGTTCTGTCTACCTTTAGGATGGGGTCTTATGGGTAATTGCTGCCTGTTCTCTGGCTTCATACATTTGTGTACTTTCTTTTGATGAGTGTCTTTGCTTCCTTCAGTGATACTCTGTGGTGAAACTGTTCCTTCTGGGTGCCTGCTTTTGCCAGTCCGTCGGCTGCCTCATTTCCTGCAATACCACAGTGTGCAGGAATCCACTGCAGTGAAACTTTGTTGTTGACGGACAGCTGATTCAGATGTTCTATGGCTGTTCTTGTTAAGAGATCTTCAGGTTCATTTTGAAAAGTCTGGAGATTTGACATGCAGTCGCATAAGAAGACTGTATTTGATCCTTTGAGTCTTTGTTCCTCAAGTATCTTTGTAGCCTCTAGGATTGCCTGTAGCTCTGCCCTGTAGTTTGTGGAGAGTTCTTCATTTAGCAATTGACTGTTCTATTTTTTGGAGCGTTTTGGCATTAGCATTTGGATCCCTTCTCCTCCTTTCCTTACTGCTTCTTCTGAAGATCCGTCAGTGAAGACATGAATCAATGTTGACTGGAGTATTGGTTGTTGAGGTGATCCAGTGTTTTCCTTTTCAGAATTGTGGGAATCTCCACAGTTCTGTTCTCAATGCCTGGGATTGTAGGGTGTACAGTGTACGTGGGTATGGTGTTTGTGATGTTGTAGTATGCTACGAGCTGCTCCCATTCCTCTGAGTTTTCTGAGGTTACTTCTCCATTGGCAACCATCAGCTGTCTTGATAGTGGCTGAAGCTTGATCTTTTCAATCGGTTTTTGTTAAGTTCTTTTATTTTCTCGTGCTTGTGGTGCTGTTTTAGGCGACTGAATTTTTCTGTCATGATGGTGATTTTCTCATCTCTGCGTTCTCTTAGAACTTGCAGTCCTGCTGTTGCTTCCATTGCTGTTAATGGTGTACTCCTTAGTCCTCCCGTAATGATTCTGAGTCTAGCATTCTGTATTTTGTCCATCTTCTGGAGATATGTATTTGCTGCTGTTGCACATGGGCCCATTCCATATTCCAGAGTTGGGCGGATATGTCCTACGTAGACTTGCTTTATGATTTGTATTTCTTCTCTCCAGCTGGTCCCGATAGTTTTTTCATTAACTGCAGTTTGCGTGTGGTTTTTCTTTCTGTTTCTTCGATATGCGATCCCCATGTCAGTTGTTTGCCAAATTTTAATGCCAGGTATACAGGGATGTTCTCTTTTGGCAGTGGAGTATTGTCCAGAGTGAGAGTGAAGTTTTCAGGTTTGGTGGATAGGGAGAAGAGTGTAGTGGCAGTCATTTTCTTGTTTATTTGGACGTCCCAGGTTTTGGCCCACTCTTCAACTTTATTTATTGCCTCCTGTATTCTCACTTTTGTAACTCCTGTGTATTCAGACTAAGTCCATATAGCAAGATCGTCAGCATGTAGTGCCCTGTGGATGTATGGTGTGAATAGCTTTGGCAGGTCGCCGTTGAAGATGATAAAGAGTGTTGGGGATAATACTCCTCCCTGTGGGACCCGTTCTGGTATGACCACCATTCTGCTTTTCTTTCCCTGGAGTTTCACTCTTGCATGTCTTCCACGTAGGAAGTTCTTAATCCACTGTAGCATTCTGCTTCAGATTCCTTTCTGGATTCGTTTTAACAGTAAGCTCTCTTTCCAGACTTTATCAAATGCCTATGTGAGATCAAAGAAAGTAGCTAGGAGTTTGGACTTTTTATGGAAAGCATCTTCAATTTCTTGGGCGAGATATGCTGTTTGATCGTCAGTGCTTCTGTGTTTTCTGAAGCCTGATTGGCAATCATCTAGTAGTTTGTTTTCTTCAAAGTAATTCAGAAGGCTGTTGTTGACCATCCTTTGCATTACTTTTCCCAGGCAGCTTAACAGGCTGGTGGGGCGGTAGCTTAATTTGTTAGTTTTTTATTTTCCTTTCTTTGCAACTGGTATTATTTCTGCCTCTTTCCATTCTTCTGGGAAGATCCCTTGTGTCCACGACTCATTGAAGAGGTCTAATATTCTGACCTTTCCATGAGGTCCTAGATGCTGGATCATTTCATTTGTGATTCCGTCTGGCCCAGGTGCCTTCTTCTTTTTAAGATTCTGGATTGCTATATTCAGTTCTGTTATTTGAAAGAGTGAGGTCACTGAGTCTGGGCATGGCTGCATAATTTGGAGAAGGCATTTTTGTCTCTTATCTTACTTCAGCAGTTCTTGTTCTTGTCATCTTGATTGTGCTTTCTTTAGCGCAGAAGTTTGCTAGAACGTTTGCAGCATTTGAGACAGTGTAAGATTTTCCATTTTCTTCAATAATGATGCTTCCTTGGGGTTTGTTCTCTTCATTGAGACATTTAACCAGTTGCCATATTTTTGTGGTGTCTTTTTCCATGTTAAGTAATGCAGATTTTTTCTCTCCAGCTGGATCTGGATTTTTCTCTTCTGAATATAACTTGTTGTTTGTTGTGTTCAATGATGTTACTTTCAAGTTGGATTATTTTCCATTTTGAATCTTGCAGGCAGATTAAGAGAGTGATGGTGTTGATCTGGTTGCCAGGGATGTACAGGCTAAATATGAATATGATAACATAATCTAAAGATACGGGTAATAATCATCATGATGCTGTGGTCCTAAGGAAGCTAACAAGTAAAGATGATGCTGTGGTCCTAAGGAAGCTAACGAGTAAAGATGAGGATGTGGTCCTGAGGAAGCTAAAGAGTAAAGATGATGATGTGGTCCTGAGGAAGCTAACGAGTAAAGATGATGATGTGGTCCTGAGGAAACTAAAGAGTAAAGATGATGATGTGGTCCTGAGGAAGCTAAAGAGTAAAGATGATGATGTGGTCCTGAGGAAGCTAACGAGTAAAGATGATGATGTGGTCCTGAGGAAACTAAAGAGTAAAGATGATGATGTGGTCCTGAGGAAGCTAACGAGTAAAGATGATGATGTGGTCCTGAGGAAACTAAAGAGTAAAGATGATGATGTGGTCCGTAGGAATTTAATGAGTAATGATTATGATGTGGTCCTAAGGAAGCTAACGAATAAAGAAGATAATGATGTGGTCCTAAGAATGCAAACGAGTAAAGATGATGATGTGGTCCTGAGGAAGCTAACGAGTAAAGATGATGCTGTGGTCCTAAGAAAGCAAACGAGTAAAAATGATGATGACGTGGTCCTAAGAAACCTAACGAGTAAAGATGATGATGTGGTCCTGAGGAAGCTAACGAGTAAAGATGATGATGTGGTCCTGAGGAAACTAAAGAGTAAAGATGATGATGTGGTCCTGAGGAAACTAAAGAGTAAAGACGATGATGTGGTCCTGAGGAAGCTAACGAGTAAAGATGATGATGTGGTCCTGAGGAAGCTAAAGGGTAAAGATGATGATGTGGTCCTGAGGAAGCTAAAGAGTAAAGATGATGATGTGGTCCTGAGGAAGCTAAAGAGTAACGATGATGATGTGGTCCTGAGGAAACTAAAGAGTAAAGATGATGATGTGGTCCTGAGGAAGCTAAAGGGTAAAGATGATGATGTGGTCCTGAGGAAGCTAACAAGTAAAGATGATGTAGCCCTGAGGAAGCAAAAGGTTAATATTGACGGTGATGTTGTCTCAAGATGCACGCTGGCAACCCGTATTTTCCATGTTTATTCAAAGACAACAAACCATCGATATCTCGTTTAGTTGTTGGCATGTTAACACGCGAGTCAGCTGATCATTTCCGATTGGATGAGTGCTTGCCTCAGTAACCTCTTACCTCGTAGTGATTACGTCAGCATTTTGGTGGTAAATATAGACTGAGGCAAGCAGATATAGATGTTAAAAGTTATATTACCTGCCGTATTCTCATACTGACTTCTGTGTATCTATCCGTCTACCTGTTTGTCTATGTTTTTCGTGGGGTTGAAGTGGCTTTGAGGTAAGGCTTCCGCCTCTAATTCTAGTGGTAACTGGTTTGCTCCAAGTATAGGGAACAGAATTGATGGACATTTTTTCTGAACCAGTGGGTCCTAATGGATGTCATTTTCCCCTCTTGATCTCCCTGGAATGAGATAAGATGTCTAGCATTCTCGGATAAGGGCGAAACCATGAAGAGGTCCAGTGTACAAATTGCGTACGTTAAAAACCCCTCGGCAGTTGGAAATGGTAAAGAGTAGGCCATACAGCCACTGTCGTGGCAAAATTTAAAAATCAGGAAACCTACCCACCACAAAGATGTTTAAAGAATGTGACATTCCTGTAGATACACATTGGGATATTCGCTGGTGTAATGAGTTCGTGCACTGTGCTGCGATTCTCCTTGTGTGATCTAAGGGAGAAGACAGGAGCACTGATGTGTGCAATGAAGATGATCCTTAAACCTAAACCAAACCGAACTATCTTTTTATGTAGAGTGGAGAAGAAAAGATCACGTGACTGTCACATGCAGTTCACGATTAAAATGAACTCATATAATCTTGGGCGTACCACGTTTTTAAATACCTGCCGGAGATTGCTAGACCGGAATTGATCTAGCTTCAAAGCTTTATCTCCTTTTCCTCTCCGTCGTCTCGCTATCTACTGAATCATCCCCCGTTGATCTACCGGTAGACCGTGATCGACAATGTGGCCGACCTCTGCCCTTTCGTCCTAAACTTTGAGAGACAGTCCCTGTGAATTAGGTTTATGTCTAAGGTGACCATATTTTCAAAACCCTAATCCGGGACAATATAGTAGATTTGACCTATTTCAATGCAAAAAATCGGGACAAAAGGGTAAAGAAAAGGTCAAAAGTCGGGACATGTCCCGGAAAAAATCAAGTTGATGTCAATTTAAAATAATATACATTTTATATATACACATTTGAATAACATTGAATAACATACATTTTACTGTATAAGTTTAACTACTTAAACTAATAAGAGAGAAAAACATCAATAATCCTTACTTAAGGTGAAGCTGAGTTACTGTACTTTTCAGATGAGTGGATTTTTATCAATAGGTCCTTCTTTGC
This sequence comes from Oreohelix idahoensis, assembly GCA_024509875.1. Lineage (NCBI taxonomy): Eukaryota > Metazoa > Mollusca > Gastropoda > Stylommatophora > Oreohelicidae > Oreohelix > Oreohelix idahoensis. Next base: position 65,748 of record JAMPIV010014246.1, read on the forward strand.
AAGCAGCATCTTAAAAAACTCGACACATGTTTCCTCACAGTTCACTTTGGTTGTCAACATAGCTTTCAAAGTTTCAACACCTAGCTGTGTTTTATCACTTGCCCATAAGCTGTTCATCAAAGAAAACACTCTTTCTGTGGCAGCATTTGTTCCAGGTAGACAAAAAAAACAAAAAAAAAAAAAAAACTCTGCCAACTTCAAAATATTTGAAAATGTCACATTATTGTTTTTGAAGTGGGAAACCATTTCAATCCAACGTTGTGGTGGAAATATTTTTTTGGCACTCCATCCACTAATTTTCTGAGAAGTAACAAATTCATATAGACATATTCGTCATAAATTTCAGTTTCTGTAAAGTGAGCTGAAGGTAATGTTTGAATCACTAGTGATGATGATATCTCAGTAACTGCCCAAACTGGTATTCTGTTCTGCATTACCCAGCTGTAGGATTCTAGGTCTTGAAAATTTTTTGCAGCCCATTTATTCAAATAATTGAAAGCTGTTTCATAGAACGAAGAAACGCTAGCATGAAACTTTTTCACATCCTCCTTTGGAAGTCCTTCCATTTCCAGCTTTTCAAGGATTAGCTTAACTCTTGATGGCAAGAAACAGTCTTCCAGTTTGGACTTCAAAATAGTTTTCAACCTGTTGATGTTGTCAAAGACTTCAAACACAGTGACCGTCTGTCCCTCTATTTTTTGCACTGCTTCGTGGAATGGAGAGGACTGAATGTGAACAAAAACAAGCCATGCCTCAGATAGAGGATTTTCAAAGAATGTCTGTATAAAAACTGGGCATCTGTCTTGAGACTGAAAATATGATTTTAGAGGCAGGAACATCCGAAGAACCCTTTCAACAGCAGGCAGCAGAGCAAGCCACCTAATCTGAGCATAACCTAAGATCATCTGGAAGTCTGTTTCCACAAACTGGCAAAACTCCTTGAGTCTTTCAACTCGTACTGTGTATGATTTGAAGAGTAGATAAATTTTAGCAATAATCAGCTCGACATCAACAGGCAGTACATCTGCAGCTGTTCGAACAGTGTTGTGGAAAATATGACCTGCACACCCAACTCCTATAAGACTATGTCCAAGGTTTTCTTGCAGTTTTTTTGAAAACATTGTTCTGTCCTTTCCTTTCAGCACCTCCAAAATTGGAATTTGTGTTGTCTGCGCATAATCCAACTACTTTCCTGTCTAAACCATTTTCAGTTATGCAGTCATTAAGAAAACTACTTACAATATCAGATGTTTCACCTGGCAATGACTTTAACTCTAATATTTTAATTTTCACTCCATTACTGTGATCAAAGTATCTGACAAGCAAAGAAAAAATCTTGAATTCTTTGTGGTTGGATGCATCTGTCAGTACAGAAATAAATGTAGACTTTTCTAGGTCACACCTTAACTCATTTAGAATATGGGGTGCCAAGACATTTCGAATAATGGCTTCTGTTTTCGTACGTGTGTCGTAGATTTTAGATAGGAGTATTAAGACTAGGGTTTGGTCCCTTCTGAATAGGTTGGAATGAGTGATAGATACAGTGGGAGCTGGTAAAAAAAACAATAGAATTTCCCCACGTGAGATGATAGGATGTGATATAGAGGCTGTCTTTGAGAATCGAGATAATCTTCTCTCTCTCACCTATCTTCTACGACCGCTTTAAAGGCGTCAGACAGTCTAAACATATATATATATATATATTTATATATCTCTATCTACTCACGGGCACGCACATACACGTGACGACAGGTAAACACACAGACGTGGGAAAACTATAACAATGTATATATATTATTTTTTGGGATCGAGCTGACCAACGCACTGATTTTTTTGTTCAAGAGAGATATTTTAATTATCATATCAAAATTTCTCACAACACCAAAAACTACATCAAGGAAAAACATATACAAATAGTCATAACATTTAAGGAAAATGCTACAAGGATGATATCCCCGTTATGATCTTAGCTCTAGGTTTAGCCCACAGCCCCGTTAAGAGAACAGATGATGGCCCAAAGAGTTATAGATACGTAGGGTTTAGGCTAAGAGTTTTTCTTCTTTTCTCGTAAATGTATGCACAGAGTTTGATAAATCTGATTTAACCTAAGAAGTAAAGAAACTCTAGCAAATAGTAACAAATTCTGCAGGTTAAACAAAACGAATTAAGACAGTAAATGTGGGACGATAATACATCGGTAAAATAACACTCAGACCTGTGTACTCTCATTCATCCAGCCATGGCCTTTCTTACACATGTATACTCACAACTTTGCTCGCTGCCTCTAGGAACATACTAATTCTAGGACCTTCACACAGACCCGAAGATGCAGTCCTTGACCAAGAAATCCCCAGTTCCAAAAGACGTACTAAACTCTCAGGGAACGATTCCTTGGGGGTTCTAATTTTTCGAATGTCTGATTAAGTCACATAAAATTTTGTCCAGGCACGAAAGTTAGCAGAGCACAATGTCATTAGCTTTGGATTCTAGAATTAAGGAATGTCAGATCGGTGTCTACTTCCAGGAAGGTACTATATTTTGTCACCACAATACTAGTCACAATCTCTTGCGGAATGTTAATCTTGTAATATTCTCGCCGCCAGGCAGCATGTACATTTAAATTTGTGGAGCAATATGACCTGGCTCAAAAGCCCAATATATATATTTCTAGTCTTTAGAAACCGTTAGTGGGGTTGCTATTACTGTCTCTCTCTGATGGCTTATGCACTGTCAGACCCGTGTTACTTGAAACAAAGAAACCCACGTGGTTAAAGATAGGAAATGTCTATGCTTCTCACAAATATGTCTCTCAGGCTACTAAGCGCTGGCAAGTTGGGTACCACCGTTTCACTATATAAAAGAAAGAACACATATCAAATAATTTACGTACTCAATATAACTTACATTTAAAACAGCAAGCCTACAGCTTGACTTATTATTTAAATTTCCCGTAAAGTAAGTTATAAAACCAATCATCATGAATTCAGGAATATCTGCGTATTCCGTCACTATTCACTGATGTCGCATCTAGCATTTATAAGTTAGTTATTAAATATTTTCGACTGAGTATTTAGCAGTTAAATTAACTTCATTATAGCTACATTATTGTTTAGTAAGCTAAGATATAATTTATTATGTATTTCCACTGCAACTCGACGATTTAAGAAATAACAAACTATCAAAATATTCACTCTGCACACAGAACTAGTTTAAAATGGAATCGGCGATTTTAACACTAAATCACTTCACAAAACTAGATATCTATTATATATAATATTAATATACCTCAACCACAGAATTACTAAGAACGTTAAACCACTTCGACCAAACTAAGGCCATCTCTATTTACAGAGATTATTTAGAAAATCGAACGAAGGTTGTTCTAGTCTAACTGCAAAGTTACTGAGTGAAATGAAATAGTTTCAAACGTGGGTTAATATTTTAAACCAGACAAAGGATGAACTATTATTTCGTAGAACGAAATGCTCTCCCCTTTCCGGCTTAAACGATACGTTTCACACCTAACATGTCGTAACTGCCACCACTGACCAAGATGTACGCGTGTCAGTTTCAAATCTCAGACAACCTGTCTCCAATGCAGGGCAGTTTTCACACTACAGCTGACCATGGCCCACAGTGAGCGCCGTGTCAGTTTGGGATTTTTCAGACAAATGTCTGAATACTGACCGGTGCAGATGTAAAGTATCACACCTCACCGGGACTTATGCCGAGAAGAAGCTCGCGCGCTCGGTGAGAATGTAGACTATTGTCTACGTCCTATGTTCAGCGAACCGACTTATCACGCCTTCTGACGCCCTGCAGCCCTGACATCTACGTAATATCGTCCTAGCGCGATTCTCAGTTTTGAGAAAGAAACAGGTAAAGTTTAAAAATACTGAAGAAAATATTTTTCGCAACCGAGTGATGCGAAAAATACAGGAATAACAAGTATGGAAAGAATATAAATGAAAGGATTAGGGTGAGAGAATAGGAAGAAGATGTAGGTAATTTAATGACATAAAGACCTACGTGACAACGTGCACATGCAAATTTTGGCTCTAAAGTAACCTGAAGTAATTTTGATGTGCAATCCATAGACCTGAAAGTATGATTGTGTAGCACTGTATGGTATGCAAAGGCGCCTTCTATAGCAGCTAATTGCTCTTCTTGGTCACCAATTTTATCAGCTCTGAAGAAAGTGGTTAACGACGAGCTTGATGCAGCTGTAACGACGGCTCTCTTATGTTTCTCACTGCATATGTGGTTCTTAATATCACCACGTCCACTGGCTTATCGAAAACCCGGAGGCACATATATTGATTGCATCGTACATTGAAGTTTGATGTACTCTTTTTAATAAACGGATATTCCTTTTGTAAATCTTCATTGAAACTGCATTTACGCTTTGGTACCATTTTCTTACAACAATAACAAAATATGCACAAATAGTTCACCGTTTAAATTAAATAAACGTATACCGTACGCAAAATCTTGGTACTTTACCACTACCTAAAATTTCAAATAACTGCGAATATCACATTGGAACTACAAAACTAATTCGCGGTCCTGACAACCTCTTGTGCTGTTTCGGCGCCAGTTCACTAATAATTAAAAATTCCCTCAAGTCAGCCACGGAATAATAATTTTTTTTTTTAATCTGTGAGATTTATGCCAAATTCGTCCAAAACCGGGACAAATTGGCGTCCCGGATTGCATCGAAAAAAAGTAGGGACAAATTATCAAAAATGGTCGAAAACCGGGACAGTCCCGGAAAAACCGGGACGTCTGGTCACCTTATTTATGTCCCTAATTAAGACATATGTGGACACCATCATCATTTTCATCAGCTACTTCCCTGTCGTTCTCTTTTTCTTCAAATATGTTCCTCATTTTCTTTCCTGTCCTTCTCCCTTACTTCTTTCTCTTTTTATTATCATCATCATCTCAGCCCGTAACCCGTCATGGGTCGTAGGGGTGCCATGGTGGAAGCATCAGCAGACTGGGTCCTCCACTGCTCCCTATCCTCAGCAATGCGTACAAGTGTGGAAAAACCGTGTCCTGCCCATTCTTTGATGTTATCAGCCCAGGATTTTCTCTGCCTTCCTCTTCTCCGTTTACCTTCGACTGTTCCCTGAAGGATCGTTTTCGAAAGGGAGTCATGACGAGTTACATGCCCAAACCAGGCAAGCTTTTTATTATACATAATCTATTTTTGTCATTCTGTCCGGACTAAAATAATTATGTCATCATGTCCCTTCTCTGTCTCATTTTAACATTACGCGGTTTTTATCAACAAAAGAGCAAGTTTACCCGTCAAAACAGTGACGGGGGAAGAATTACAGCCAACGTCTTAACATTTCTGAATCCGCAGCACGTTTAGAGGATCTTCCTTCAACTCATTTTGCTGATGTTGAGAGACGTCTCTTTACATATTTGTAAAATATTGAAAAAGAAATGTAATATTTATGCCTATTTATTGTCATTTGATGTAATTACAGTCCTGAAAAAAAAATTTTGTTTCTTTTTATTTTGCTTCATTCTTTTTAATGGATGTCATTTTTCTAGCGACACTTTTAAAGAAAACATTCAGAAAAAAAAATAGAATTGCACGTGATTCTATTAGTAAGGCTTTTTTCACCTATTATTCCAAAATGTAATAGTATACCTCTTCTGTTTCAAGTACCATGTCGAGTGGCGTAGGAGATCATGTCTCTCCATAACTTCCTGTTTCCAGTACAATTTATCAATTCAGTTGTTGACTTCTCTCCATGCCATGATGTCAAACTGACCAGTTTTTGCTCTTTTGTTTTCCCCTATCACTTTTTTCTTCAATCTTACCTGTTGTCACGATATATTCCAGCTTTTCTCTTATATGCCCAAAACAATGGACTGAATCTTTCTAACTTGTGAAATAAGTTTCCTTTGCATGATAGCCTCTTTCAGGACATCTTCAGTACCCGTTTTGGCTGCCTATGATATTTCTTAACATTCTTCTGTAAAACCACATCTCTATGGTCTCTAGTGCCTTCCCTATTTGTTTACTAATTGTCCGTAACTCACTCCCACATGTCAGGATTGGTTCTATATGACACTGAAGAACTCTCTTTCTTACTTCCATTGTAAAAGAATTGTCATAAAATACTCTTCATTTTATAGAAAACTGTTTTTGCCTGATCTATTCGGCTCCTCAATTCTGAGATGCATCTGCTATCCGTTGTTATTAATGTTCCCAGGTATTTGAATCTATTGACCTGTTTTAAAGCTGTTCCATTTACTTTGATCGTACATCCTGGTATCCACCCATCTATTTTTAGATGTCATGAAAAATATTGCAAACAATTCTTACCTTCGTAGACTTTTGATTGGGTGTGGCGAGAGGTTTTATGTGGCTCTTGGATCAGTATAGTACTGACAATTACAGAAATAGAATTCCTGCAGAAAATGGTGAAGTCCCAGTGTCTGAGAGGACTACTGGTATCACAAATTAGTTACGGCTGTGAATGTTCTGATCTCGAAACAATAGTAGAGACGAGACCGACATAACGCGCCACCTCCGCTGTGTAACTAACTGTGATATTAATAAACAAGGAAACATATTTTACTTAACTAAGATAAAATTGACAAGTCGTTCAAATACAATTTCCTAAGTATTTATTTAGTATATACACTATCTACTCTTGTGCTGAAGGGTGAATGTTGAAAAAAAATGAAATGTAATGAATTTGTAAGTTTACATAAGATTTACAAATATATATATATATATTACAACAAGTTTTCCAATTATAGGAACAAAATTTATATCAGCTGTGCTGTTAATTAAGGATATAACACTTATCAGCTATGTTGTTATTTTTGTCTCTTGCTATGCTAATTTCACTTTCTCATCACTGACAGTTTCTATGCTCACAATGCCGACAGAAATGGTACTAATGTGTACTCATCTCTCTTAAGTCTGTTCTGCTTTGTTTGGTTCACACACTCCTGCTGAGGCTCGTTACTTTAGCCCACCCAAGACTGAGGGGGACCAAAGATGTAGAGTCTGGTAAACCTCTATGCTCCTGCGGAGTTCCAGGCAGCGGGATTGACTCGAACATACGACCTCAGGTTTTTAGGACACAAATAAACCTGTAACAAAGCAAAAATAGGGGCTAATTTCTGTCCTCCAGCCCACCTATTTCTAGTGTGAGTGAAATGAGCGTGTCTCAGATGTATGCATGTAGGATGAATGACAACATGGCTCAGTATGATTTAGCAATAGCGAGACAAGACAGGTGTCTACTTGCAAAACATTCTTTCTGATAAACTAATAATGCATGGATACATTCAATAATATAGATTCAATACATGAATACATTTACTACATTAATACATTCCATAATATAAATCAATACATGAATAAATCCAATAATATGTACACCTAGGTGTTATACAACAATGTCCTTCCCCCTATACTATATCACGCCCTCTCTGACAATAGCTGGTAACATATATCCTAACAATACTGTTATGTTCTTATGATAGGAGTATATGAGACGAGGACTGTTTGGTGATATATCAGGTTGGAGTTATAGGAGACAATAGATTGGAGTTAGATGCGACAATAGAATGAGTCCTAACAAGGACTGTTTTGGTTATATTGCAGTTGGTCTTATCTGAGACAATAGATTGAGTTATATGAGACAATAGATTGAGTTAGATGCGACAATAGATTGAGATCCTGACAAGGACTGTTTTGGTTATATTGCAGTTTGGAGTTATCAGAGACAATAGACTGAAGTTATAGACTGACAATAGATTGAGTCCTAACAAGGACTGTTATGGTTATATTTGCAGTTTGGAATTATCAGAGACAATAGACTGAATATAGGAGACAATAGATTGAAGTATGAGTCCTATTAGTCTTCGTCTATTCACTTAATTCCCCCAAGATACAATCAGTAACCTGATAGGTAGTATAATGACACACAACAAATACCAACGGTTATCGTAAATATATTTACCCTCCTAAGATTTTAAACTGGCCAGGTTTTGACGCGACTTAGTGAAGTAGGTTGCAGGTCGATGCCCTCAGGTAAGTTATAAATCAAAGTGACAGCTTCTTCCCCTTCAGTCAGTCGGTATCTCTGGCGTCAAGTTCGGGATTGCGTGGTTAGCATAAAATCCGCCCGATTATATAGTCAGGTAAATACTTGAGGAAAGCTTTCGGTTGGTTCCTGGCGGAGCAAAATGATTGGTTTCCTCCGGTTTTGTACCTGGTCTCATACAGCCTAATTTTATTCAGTTTTTAGCCGCCATCTTGCGTGAACTGCGTGAACAGTATAATTTATTCTGTCTCAGAGACTGGTGAACGGTGCAAGTTGATTGGTTGAAGCAAATCTGTATCTCGACATAGTGATTAACAAAGTAGTGGGTTACACTTCGTTTCACGACATAGCCCCCTCCTTTCCTAGCTGTGACTTGTCATAGCTGACGTGTAAACCCCTGCTGTGGTTAATCCTTTTGCGTCTGTCCTTCCAGAGTACTAGGGTGTCGACTTAAAAAATCAGCTCCTACATTGTCTCTTCCCGGAATGTAATTCACGGTAAAGGAATAAGGCGCCAGAAGCAGACTTCACCTTAAAAATCTCGAATTTAGCTTTTTAGATGCAGCCAAGAATGTTAAAGGTTGGTGATCGCTTTGGACAATGAAGTGTGTCCCATACAGATAAGGTGAAAATTTGTTGATGGACCAAATTAGAGCTAAACATTCTTTCTCTATGGTCGAGTAGTTCAACTCAGCTGCATTCAGCTTCCTACTGGCGTAGGCGACTGGTAAAAGTTCCTCCGGCTGGGCGTTTGATTTCTGCAAGAGAGTTGCACCAATACCTATACTGTTAGCGTCCGTCCTTAATACAAATTCCTGTGTGATATCGGGTAGTGTAAGGATGGGTTTGCTGGTGAGTTTTTCTTTTAGCTCTGTGTAAGCTTTTTCACAATCAGCATTCCATTGGATTTTGTCAGGCTGTCCTTTCTTAGTTAAGTTAGTTAATGGTGCACACAGAGAGTTAAAGTGGGGTATGTACTTCTGATAGAACCCACATAATGACACGAATGATCTCACATCTTTCTTCGTTTGAGGTCTGGGTGCCTTCTTTAGCTTCTCTATATTCTTTGGGTCAGGAGACATATGACCTGTAGAAATAGTGTGACCTAGGAATTCCAACTCCTTACAACCGATATAGCACTTGGTTGGACGTGCAGTCAATCCAGTTTCTCTCAGTCTGTCAAACAACATGGAGAGCGCTACTATATGCTCTTCAAATGTGTTTGTAGCAACAAGAATGTCATCCATAAAGTTAGTGATATGGGGATTTTGTACAGGTTCCAATAATTTCCTCATCATTCTTGAAAAGATACTGGGAGAATTTTTATGCCCAAAAGGTAGTACATTAAACTCGTAGTGTCCGTCTGATGTACTAAATGCCAGCATTTTCCTAACTTCTGGTTTCACTGGTATTTGGTAGTATCCCTTGCTTAGATCTACCTTCGATAAATACCTAGCCTTACTCAGTGTAGAGAACAGCTGGTTGGTGTCAGGTAATGGGTCCACCTGAGATTCTGTGATCGCATTAAGCTTCCGGTAGTCAATACATAACTTGTGTTCACCACTCGGTTTTCTCAATAGCACCACACTTGAGCTATAGGGAGAGTCTGACTTCGAGATAATTTTCTCCTTCAACAGATAATCAACTTCCTCCCTTGGTGCTTGGGCTTTCGCATAGGGTATAGGGTATGTTCTCATGCATACTGGGGTAGGGTCGGTAACCTTCATGTCGTACTCTAACAGATTCGTACGACCTGGCTTATCTGTGAGCACATCAGCATGGGTTTCCAACACTTTCTGAACCCTCTTCTTCTGCTCTGGAGTTAAATGTTCACTAATATTTACTTGAACATAATCCTCTGTAGTTGTGAGTGGATACTCCATAGAGTGAAGTGGTTCACCGTGCATTTCTGTTGCAATGGCTAGGGTCATAATATGTGCAACTTCTGATGATTCCTTGTCATAGTATTTTTTAAGAAGATTGACATGATATACCTTCTCCTTCCCTTTCTTGTCAATCTTATAATTGGTCCTGGAAAGTTTCTCCAGTATGACATAGGGTCCCTGCCATCCAATCTGCAATTTATTATTGCTGCTTGGCAACAGTAATAACACCTTTTCACCCACCTCCAGTTCCCTATCCTTTGCTTTTTTGTTGTAGTAGGGCAGCATGCTTCCTCCTGGCCTGTCTTAAGTTATCATTGGCCAGTTTCCAACCTGCTTTCAATCGAGATGTCAACTCGTTGACGTACTGGTATGAGGAAGTCACTGTTTCCTCTGCCTTTTCATCAGTCCATGTCCGCAGCAATGCTTCCAGTGGACCTTTTATTGGTCTTCCAAACAACAATGTAGCTGGAGCCAATCCAGTTGAATTGTGGGGTACTTCCCTATATGCAAATAGTGCAGCGGGTAAGTATGTATCCCAAGTATCAGGTTTTTCACTCGCCAGCTTTCTAAGGATTGAAATTAGCGTACCATTGAACCGCTCTACTTGACCGTTCCCTTGGGCATGGTAGGGACTACAATGATAGTGCCTGGCTTGAAATATCCTGAATACTTCTTGTGTTAGCTTTCCCTTAAACTGAGACCCATTGTCAGTCAATATCTGATGCGGGAAACCTAATCGGGTAAATATTGTCAACAGGGCCTCTGCCACGTGCTTTGAATCTATAGCTGACATGGCCACTGCTTCTCCCCACATAGAGCAAGTATCAACCAAGGTTAAGATGTAAGCATTTCTCTTCTTGGTCCTAGTGAGGGGTCCAACAATATCTACTGCAACACGTTCAAAAGGGGTTCCCATAATAGGCATTTCTCCCAGTGTTGCTGTTGCAGTCCTATGCTTAGGAGCTACTCTTTGGCATTCTGGACAGGATCTTACATATCTTTTTATGTCCTCTGTAATTCCTGGCCAGAAGTAGTGACAGACTATCCTTTGTCCAGTGGCCCCTATTCCCATATGTCCACTGAAGGGTATAGCATGTCCTAGCGTCATAATCTTCTCCCTGTAAGATTTTGGCACTACAAGCTGTCCATGCCCTTTAGGTCCTGTTCCAGCTTTTCTGTATAGTAGGCCATTCTTCATATACAAGTCTCCTTTCTCTGGAGGGTTATGTGCTTTAGGCAATTTGCCAAAACAAGGCTTCAACGTGCTGTCTGCTGCTTGAGCCTTTTTCATCTCTTCTGGATGAGTATTGATAGGATTCTCCTCCATTTTCCTGGAGCTTTCCCTGGTCTGGACAGGTTTTATAGGTTCTCCAAGGAAAACATACCTACACCCCAAAATCAAAGGGTAAATAGGGTCGTCCATCACTGCTGCTTTGATTTCTCCTTCCACATAGCGAGATCTTATGTTGATTCGGGCTATGGGTAATGTCATGGTTCTTGCTCCCTTGATCGGTCCTCTGATTTCCACTGTTTCTGTGGTTATCTGGTCAGGACTCACTAGAGAAGAGCACACAACTGAATCAAAGTCTAATCCTGTGTCATATAAACACAGTACTTGAGTGCCATTCACGGTCACTTCCTCACAGACAGGGGGATGATGGAAGTTTTTCTGACTTACTGCCATTTCCTTCCTTCCCTGATTCCCTGTTGTAAGACATGCAGCATGATGAGGAGGATTCTTCCTTCTGCAGTCCGCAGTATTGTGGTTACTCATTAGACAAGTTTTACACCACTTTCCTTCCTTCCGGTAAGGTGTCTTATCCGATCTTAGAAGGTTTTTGTCCTTTTGGTCAAACCTTTGTTTGTTCCTAGTGGTATGGTCTTTTTGTTCATATTTGGTATAGTTTTGTGATGATTTGAAGTTTTCACCCTGCTTCTTCTTATTTCCTAATAATTCTGCATGAGCTGCTTGATATCTCTCAGCAACAGTTACAATATCTTCCAATCTCTCTGCTCCTTGTTCCATGATAAACTTCCTCATTTCTTGAGGCATGGACTCTTTCATTTGCTCCATCATTATCATTTCTTTCAGATCCTGACACTTTCCTAAACTACTCCATTTTTCCAAATAGGTTTCCAGTCTAGCAGAGAATTGGTGATAGTTTTCTCCTGGAAGACGTTTAGCTGTTCGGAATTTCTTTCTATATGATTCTGAGTTCTTTTCATATCTCACAAGCAGTGCCTGCTTCAGGATTTCATAATCTTCCTGGTCATCTCTTGAGAGCTTCAAATACACATCGTAGGCTACACCTCTCAATCCCTGAGATAGTTTAAGACTCCATTTTTCTTTCACTAAGCCATAGATAGTGGCTAGTCTTTCGTATCTATCCAGGTACGACTCAATGGCGTCTTCTTTCTCAACAAATGGGTCCAGATGAAAATTCATGGCCCCACTTGAGGTGCTCTGGCTGGAGCTACTCTCAGAGTGAGGTGAGCTACCACCATTATTGCCAGTATTTGCCTGAATTTCAAGCTCTTTTAATCTTAACTGATGGTCTCTCTCTGCTTGTAATTTCCTTTCCTCAGCTTCAATTTTCTTTGCCTCATTTTCAGCCTCCCATTTCTTGACTTCAATTTCCAGTCTTTTGTCTTCTCTCTGAGCTTCCAGTCTTTTGTCTTCTCTCTCAGCTTCCAGTCTTTTGGCTTCTCTTTCAGCTTCCAGTCTTTTGGCTTCTGCCTCTAATTGCAACTTTCTTTCTTCCCTATCCATGTGTTTGTCCACTTCTGTTGTGACATACTGAGTGAGAGCATCACCTGTCAAATTTAATTCCTTACCCATCTGCATGATCGCAGTCCTGAACTTCACTAGATCAGCCATGGCGTTACTTAGAGAGGGTATGTATAGTTACTATAACCAAATATTTTAATTAAACTTAATTAATTTAAATGAACAAATAAATTTCCGTGCAACTTTGTGAGCATCAACTATTTACTGAGTACTAAATGGTACTCCTCCTACGAAAATAATTTTGTAAAAATCCTATAATGATTTTCTCAAAATAAAATTTATTTTCTTATGTTACCTATGGGTGGCACAAGATAGAGTGTAGATAGATGAATAGACTAAGTATGGCTCAAGATATACAGAAATATCCCAGGAACGAGCCCCCAGTGTGGCGAGAGGTTTTATTTGGCTTTTGGATCAGTATAGTACTGACAATTACAGAAATAGAATTCCTGCAGAAAATGGTGAAGTCCCAGTGTCTGAGAGGACTACCGGTATCACAAATTAGTTACGGCTGTGAATGTTCTGATCTCGAAACAATAGTAGAGAGGAGACCGACATAAAGCGCCACCTCCGCTGTGTAACTAACTGTGATATTAATAAACAAGGAAACAGATTTTACTTAACTAAGATAAAATTGACAAGTCGTTCAAATACAATTTCCTAAGTATTTATTTAGTATATACACTATCTACTCTTGTGCTGAAGGGTGAATGTTGAAAAAAAAATGAAATGTAATGAATTTGTAAGTTTACATATGATTTACAAATATTTATATATATATATATATATATATATATATATATATATATATATATATATATATATATATATATATATATATATATATATATATATATATATATATATATATATATATATATATATATATATATATATATATATATGTAAATAAATATTACAACAAGTTTTCCAATTATAGGAACAAAATTTATATCAGCTGTGCTGTTAATTAAGGATATAACACTTATCAGCTATGTTGTTATTTTTGTCTCTTGCTATGCTAATTTCACTTTCTCATCACTGACAGTTTCTATGCTCACAATGCCGACAGAAATGGTACTAATGTGTACTCATCTCTCTTAAGTCTGTTCTGCTTTGTTTGGTTCACACACTCCTGCTGAGGCTCGTTACTTTAGCCCACCCAAGACTGAGGGGGACCAAAGATGTAGAGTCTGGTCAACCTCTATGCTCCTGCGGAGTTCCAGGCAGCGGGATTGACTCGAACATACGACCTCAGGTTTTTAGGACACAAATAAACCTGTAACAAAGCAAAAATAGGGGCTAATTTCTGTCCTCCAGCCCACCTATTTCTAGTGTGAGTGAAATGAGCGTGTCTCAGATGTATGCATGTAGGATGAATGACAACATGGCTCAGTATGATTTAGCAATAGCGAGACAAGACAGGTGTCTACTTGCAAAACATTCTTTCTGATAAACTAATGCATGGATACATTCAATAATATAGATTCAATACATGAATACATTTACTACATTAATACATTCCATAATATAAATCAATACATGAATAAATCCAATAATATGTACACCTAGGTGTGATACAACAATGTCCTTCCCCCTATACTATATCACGCCCTCTCTGACAATAGCTGGTAACATATATCCTAACAATACTGTTATGTTCTTATGATAGGAGTATATGAGACGAAGACTGTTTGGTGATATATCAGGTTGGAGTTATAGGAGACAATAGATTGGAGTTAGATGCGACAATAGAATGAGTCCTAACAAGGACTGTTTTGGTTATATTGCAGTTGGTCTTATCTGAGACAATAGATTGAGTTATATGAGACAATAGATTGAGTTAGATGCGACAATAGATTGAGATCCTGACAAGGACTGTTTTGGTTATATTGCAGTTTGGAGTTATCAGAGACAATAGACTGAAGTTATAGACTGACAATAGATTGAGTCCTAACAAGGACTGTTATGGTTATATTTGCAGTTTGGAATTATCAGAGACAATAGACTGAATATAGGAGACAATAGATTGAAGTATGAGTCCTATTAGTCTTCGTCTATTCACTTAATTCCCCCAAGATACAATCAGTAACCTGATAGGTAGTATAATGACACACAACAAATACCAACGGTTATCGTAAATATATTTACCCTCCTAAGATTTTAAACTGGCCAGGTTTTGACGCGACTTAGTGAAGTAGGTTGCAGGTCGATGCCCTCAGGTAAGTTATAAATCAAAGTGACAGCTTCTTCCCCTTCAGTCAGTCGGTATCTCTGGCGTCAAGTTCGGGATTGCGTGGTTAGCATAAAATCCGCCCGATTATATAGTCAGGTAAATACTTGAGGAAAGCTTTCGGTTGGTTCCTGGCGGAGCAAAATGATTGGTTTCCTCCGGTTTTGTACCTGGTCTCATACAGCCTAATTTTATTCAGTTTTTAGCCGCCATCTTGCGTGAACTGCGTGAACAGTATAATTTATTCTGTCTCAGAGACTGGTGAACGGTGCAAGTTGATTGGTTGAAGCAAATCTGTATCTCGACATAGTGATTAACAAAGTAGTGGGTTACACTTCGTTTCACGACATTGGGCTTGACACAAAACACGTGATGTGTTGTTTACCATTATGACAAAAGTATCACCTTTGAAAACGTAACATTCAGATCTTATATTAGTGTGAGTAAGTCACCCGACAAACATAGCGGGTAATAATCACGATGCATGTCCTCATGGCGACACTAATTCTGCTGTTGTCATTTATCTGGATGCCTTGGTTATGAGGCTATGGAGCAACTCGTCAAGAAATGGCTTGAGGAGAAGTGAAACATGCCAGTGGATTGACACTGGAGTCATTAATTAACAGCTGCTTTATCGCAACATATTTTGTAAATATACTGAGATTTTTGTTTTCAATCTTGCCTAGGTACATAAAAAAGCAACAAGCTGAAAATAACTTTCTATTACTCCGACTCCGGAGAACTTTTTTTAAAAAATACATTTTTTCCTCGTTTTGGCGAGGCACGTTCCGTTCAACCTAGTCAGTTATATTAGGGCACATGTTCAAATATAAAAGACCTGTTTGTTTTAGTAAAGAAATGTCTGCTGTAAAGACATTTCTAATGTAAAGAAATGTCTAATGTAAAGAAATATCTAATGTAAAGAAATGTCTAATGTAAAGAAATATCTAATGTAAAGAAATGTCTAATGTAAAGAAATATGTAATGTAAAGAAATGTCTAATGTAAAGAAATATCTAACGTAAAGAAATGTCTAATGTAAAGAAATGTCTAATGTAAAGAAATGTCTAATGTAAAGAAATGTCTAATATAAAGAAATGTCTATTTGAGCCACTAAATCGGCCGAGTTACTGTAACGAACTCTACTCATAAATATTTAAGATACATATTCATAATAACGCGAATTGCACACGGGGAAAATTCGAGAAAGTGTATCCAAAATCAAACACTCGCCATTGTTAAGGATGCACTGAAAAATGTACCATGAAAAAGACTGAAACTTTATTGGGAAAAGACGGGACTTTTGTAACCAATAAATAATAGAATTAGAGGGTTCAGTAACACAGCTTGGATGATACGATAGGAAACTCTGCAAAAAGAGATACAGCATGAGGCAATCTGATCATCAGAAGTAGCCCCCCCCCCCCTTAACACTCTAATGGGGGCGGGCCAAATTGGGTTATGACTACCAAGTGTCAGCCTACTTTTGTCTTTTGCAGAGAATTGAACCCATTTCACCTTGGCTGCAGCTTTCAACTTCACTCCTGTTTTTCTCCTAGCTGGAGGCAATTGTGAAAGTTGAAAATAAATTACTGTCATGAATTCTATAACCCGTTGCAGTTGTTCCACGGCCAGCACTATGCCCGTATTCTTGACTGTCCTTTCAAACCCAACAGTTTCAGTAGATCATACACTGCGGTAGCCACTAGACCTCTTGCACCTACCTCAACAGCCATGACCCTTGTAGTGAAGCTGTCGTCTCTCAAGTCCGTGACCAGATCATTATACTTGGCCACTTTGAAAGAGGACGTTATAGTCTCACTGGGAACTATTTCCCAGAGACTACTTACATGCCGTCACGCGATGCGACTATAAAAGCATCCGCTATAAAAGTACTTTCATTAGCTCATTCCGAACAATCAAAACTTTGACGAAAATAATTTGTGACATAAATGTTAATTTGTAAGCTCCAAGCTGTTCGTTTAATGTTCATGCACGCAACAAAAAGACACAAATAGCTCCGTGGAGGCTCCTATGTACTCCAGGTTATCGGGGTAAAACATTTGGCAAATAATCATGTCCATCTTGTGTAAGATATGTCACACCCGAACGTGACTAGGCCTATGCCGCCACTCATGTATCGTGCAATGCTTTCTTAATGTCCTACGTGCCAATAGCCAAATTGTCTGCACAGGACGTCTAAAAATAGAAATCAATAAGCGTTTAGTGTTGTGCAAGAGCTTAGCAGAAAAGGTTTTAAAATATACAATGGAAATACATGTTGGGCGAAAATTATAATAAAATTAGTCCAAGAATAAATAAGAAAATAGTCTGCTTCAAGAATAAATCAACGATCAATCAAGTTCAAGAATTAATGAACGATCAATCAAGTTCAAGAATTAATGAGCGATCAATAAAGTTCGAGAATTAATGAACGATCAATCAAGTAAAAGAATTAATGAACGATCAATCAAGTTCAAGAATTAATGAACGATTAATCAAGTTCAATAATTAATGAACGATCAGTCAAGTTCAAGAATTAATGAACGATCAATCATGTTCAAGAATTAATGAACGATCAATCATGTTCAAGAATTAATGAACGATCAATCAAGTTCAGGAATTAATGAACGATCAATCAAGTACAAGAATTAATGAACGATCAATCAAGTTTAAGAATTAATGAACGATCAACAAAGTACAAGAATCAATCAACGATCAATCAAGTTCAAGAAGTAATGAACGATCAATCAAGTTCAAGAATTAATTAACGATCAATCAAGTTCAAAAATTAATGAACGATAAATCGAGTTCAAGAATTAATGTTAAGTTCAAGAATTAGTAAATGAGTAATCGAGTTCAAGACTGATTTAACGAATGATCAAGTACATGAGTTAATAAATGAACAATAAATTTCAGGAACTAATAAATGAACAACCAAATTAAGGAGTTAACAAACAATTAAGTACGCAAGTTTAAAAACGGACGATCAAATAAGAGTTATTAACAAAAGGCACACGAGTAAGTGTCGTACATTTTTTAGATAAGTATAGAGATTTATTTGGTCCCGTCTGAGTAGAGCAGAAGGTGGGGTATATGAGAAAGAAAAGTGTTAGAATAGATTCCACGAGTGAAATAGATTAAGGGGAAGATCCGTCTCTGGAATGAGTGGTTTCTCTAGTCCAGCCTATTTATACGACTATCTTTAGAAGAAGACGATCTGTCACACTTCCTATAATGTTATTTATAAGTTATCTACACACACACACACACACAGTTATGTGACAACAAAACACACAAAACGTGAAAAAAACTATGGTAAATGGATATGGGTCTGACCAACAGGTTAAATTAAGTTTTTGTTTAGTTTATTATCACTTAAACTTTACAACATCAAACATCTACAAATCAATATATTCGTGTTTACAGACATAGGAAAATAACCCCCATAAGTGCCCTCCCCTCTGTTGAGAAAAGATCCCACAAGAAGTTAATAATCCAAAAGGTCAAAGATTAACACTAGGGTATAGAATAGCCAGTATAGTAAAGAACAAAGTTTCTACTTAAGCTATACAGTAAAATAATCAGGTTAGCGAAACAAAACAAAAAGTGGGTACAATGATTGTAACAAAGGAAAATATTTCTCTCTCTCTCTGTCTTTCACTCTGTCATTCTGTGGCCACAAACACACTTGCTTATCCAATACTTGGTGTAGGTATCCTTTGGAAAAACAATAACAATAGTATGAATGTAAAGGGCAATTTTTACTATCTTGCAATATAATACATTTATATACTTATTATGTTCGCAAATATTTTGTAATCAAAGTATTTCCTTTTTAAGTGCTTAAGGAGAAGTCATTTTTGAGTTACTTCCCTTGAAAGTAGTTCCGTCATCTTCGATCGGACTCCGCGGACGAGTCTAGGCCTACTGCGATTTATTCTTTGGCTGGGTAGGAATAGATTGTTCTTGCTTCAGTATATCTATGGCCTGAATTTATACGTAGTGTTTGTATGAGTAGGACGAGTCTGTCTTATATATGGATATCTTTACATTTCTAAGTCGAACTATGTTGGTTGTCGCTAGAAAAGGTCAAAGGCTATGCAGCGGAAGTATCGCTAGCAAGGGGTGTGATTCATGGCCGTCATCCTGTCTGGATGTCGAATTTTGTTGTAGCAGGCCTATCGCCGAAAAAGTGATCTATAAGTCAATGGGGAAAAGTGATAGTCATTTAGACATGTTGTATGTACTTTACCCCAGTGTTTATTCTCTTTTGCCAAGGAATGGCAAAGTTATATTTCGCATAGAAAGGTAAAACCACAATTTATTATGAACTTGGGCTTCGCCATCGTTGTCGATAAACAGATGCACAGTGGTACTTTTGAAAAGAATATTTATTCAAAGGAAGACGACATTCCTATGTATCAACACTAGATTGTATGATATTATTCAATCACCTCTATGAGAGAAGCTATGAAGAAATGAGGACATTTAACGAATGACCAATTTTGGTCTGGGTCCTATAGTGAGTGAAACTCACGAGAGAAGAACAGCCATGTTGAAATTCATATACTTTGTATTTATCGAGTGAGAAAAAGGGATGCCTGTACTATCGCTCGATGAACCAAGAGATCACTGCTACATGTGAGAACCCATGTCTGGGATTCCTATATCTTTATGGAAAAATATATATATTGAACTTTACGTGAAGGGATATTCACTAGACGAGGTTAGGTCTAGGAGCCTTCCTATATATTGGTTATGGTCTGACGTGCCCAGTCAGAAAAGCCAGATGATTTACATGATGGAACTCTGAATGCTTATTTACGAATGCTCCATTATGATATTTGCCAAGCATGAATGCTAACTTAAGATGATATTCCTGTGATCAACATTATGCTGTCTATGTCGACATTTGTTCCTGTAACCATACACGTACTGTCCAAGTGTGCGTCCCATTAAATGTTATAAAAAGACCACCGTAGTTCCAGTACTTCTTGAATTCGAACAGTGTGAGTATGAGTGATGTACTACCAACCTGTCAACTCTATCGAATCATGCTACCATTCGCGTTCTGACATTCACATGCACACTCATTGTTTACACTCACATTCTTGTCGGAGCCTCATCACGTTCCAGGACAAGATAAACTGTATGACCAAAACTGTGCTGGGTTTAATGAGTTGACAATCGTTACACTTTACTACACCAGTCCCAACATCTACATTTATCAACTGGTGGACATTCACGTCATTTAACAAATAAAGCGTGATTCAACAACTAGTAGCCAGTATGAGTTAACAACTAAACAGAGTTTAACAACTGGTGTGCCAGCTTCCTGGGTCAACCTGCACAGTGACCATATTGAGAAGTAAACTACTGAGACCAGACGTTCCTTGGGGTCTGTTACGACACACAAATACATCAGCAGTACAACTCTACAGTGATGTCAGCGTGACCTGTCCTGTCGACAGTATGCGGTAACTAGGTCAGCGTTTGTTGACATTTGGTTCGTTGGACATTTGCCATACAACTGACAGTGTTACACAGCAAGCTTGGTTGAAACATAGAACATTACACATCAGGACTGGAGAATATTTGACAGTGTTTGCGAAAGGAAATGTTATTGAACTGAGAAGTCCTACATCGATTGTTATCATTCACATCAACGATGGAGCTTCTATTTCTGTGTTGAATTTAAAATAATTAGACCAGAAGTATTTGTTTAATAAAGTACCACAGTACTGTACTATTAGGCAGTGTAACTGAGCCTTCTTTACAACACATTCTTTCTGCAACACTCTATTTACATCATATTGCCATACTATTTATGCAATTATGTATTTATGTTTAAATATTTATATGTGATATTTGTTTGTATCCAGCGGGTTGTTGTTTTGGTTGGGCGGTGTCACACAACAGAGTATCCCACGTAATAGAGGGTCTGATGTGTGCGTTTCTATAGGTGCAATTTTCTTGATTGAAAATTTGCTGCGACAGCTGTTGCTATTAGTGTTAGCTGTGAAGACTGTACTCATTGTTGTTTTTGTAATATTCCTCTGTTCTTTAGTTTGTTTTGATTTGTTTGTAATTTGTTGGTCTACCCTATTCTATCTTTCAGTTCTATTCTCAATTTATATTTTTATACTGTGGCGTTATTTGTATTTGTTATCCTCTTGCGGTTTATCTTTTATTGTTTTCCCATTTCATTTATTTCATTTCCGCAAATGTTTTCATGTTCTCCTGTATAACTGTTTTGTTTTGTGCCTGATCGACATACACTATTTAAAATATAGTTGATCATATAAATTGATGTACAAGAATCAACTGATAGTTAATTGCTATTACTAAAGGTACACAGTTGATGATATAAAACACTATTTCTGGTGCACTGCACTTATATTATAGAGTGAACCAGCAACTTATAGCTGTTATTATATAAGGATTTATACAAGACCTTTGTAAGGCTTGTTTCCCACAGTGATTGGGATAGTTAAGTACTATTTTCCACAGGTTAAAAAGTTATCATACAAGGTCTTTGATTAAGACTAAGAAAGTGAATTTATTTACTTTTGCAAATTACTGATCTTATTAGACAAGATGTCTACATTAGATTATTTTATCACACAAGGCAAGGCTCTTGATAAGACTGGTCAGCAATTAGAAGAATGGGCAGTTGCTCAATATGACAAAGCATTAGCTGCTGAAGAAAGAAAAGCATTGATTGAGGAGAAAAGATTAGAAGCTGAGGAAAAAAAATTACAAAGAGAGTATGAACAAAAGAAATTGCAGATACAGACTGATGAAAAAAGATTCCAGATGGAAATGGAAAAAGAGAAAAGAAAAGATGAAGCTGCTGCAGAAGAGAAAAAATTACAAGCTGCTGCAGAAGAGAAAAAATTACAAGCTGCTGCAGAAGAGAAAAAATTACAAGCTGCTGCAGAAGAAAAAAGATTACAAAGAGAAGCTGAAGCAGAAGAGAAAAAATTACAAGCTGCTGCAGAAGAAAAAAGATTACAAAGAGAAGCTGAAGCAGAAGAGAAAAAAGCAATAAGAGAGCATGAACACAAAAAAGAACTTTTAGCATTTGAGTTAGAAAAGTTAAAGTTAACAAACATAAGTGATGGTAATCAAGCATCTGGTGGTAATGGTAAACCCTTTACTTACAAGGTCAAGGTACCAGCGTTCAACCCTTCCAGTGATGACATAACATTCTGGCTAAATAGATTTGAACGCTCGTGTCGAGCACATAATGTAGATAAATCACAATATGCTAACCAGTTATCAGAAAATCTGAAAGGTGATTCTCTGACTAGTTTAAGTTTGGTTGAAGAGGCTGACAAAGATAACTATGATGTTATTAGGGCAGCCTTATTAAAGAAGTATCAGTTGTCTGAAGAGGGTTATCGGAAGTTGTTTAAGACAATGGTGCCTGAGGCAGGTGTAGAATTCTCAGAATTCATTGCAAGGACACGTCTTACATTTGATCGTTGGATTGAGCTATCCAAAACAGAAAAGACTTATGAAGCCCTTATGGACTTGATACTCAGAGACAAGATTATGTCAAGTATAAATAAACCTTTCCTCGAATTCTTACATGAGCGTAAACCTAAGTCTCTAAAAGAAATGGAACAGTATTGTACCCAATACGTCACTGCACATCCGGACGTAGCTATTAGCAACAGTAAGGTTAAAGAAGGTATGCCAGTTGCTTCTGCAACACCATACAACCCTAATCACTCTCACAAATTCCAAGGACCTCAAAATAGGTTTAATAAAAAAGGTAACTATTACAGTTATCAGAACCAAGGTAACCAATCATTTCAGGGTTCTTCTTCGAATACCTGGAGAAGAGCTGACAGCCCTCGATTCAGGGGTGGTCATAATTACAGGAACTTTCGCAAAGGAAGTCATTCTAGAAACTATCCAAGTTTTCCTTCATGGAGACAACAAGATCATAATTACAGAGATACTCATTATAATGAATATGATGATAGTAACCAAAGGAGCTATGATTCAAACCCGAGTAGAGGTTATAATAGTGGAAAACAATGATAAGTACAGAGGCAATAATAACAGAGGTAGAGCACAATTCAAAAAACATAAAGCTCATTACCAGGCGAACTCTGCACAGCAAGAGTCCCACGAAGCCTATAAACAAAATAAAGATAATGATGACTCTAATAATATGGCATGTGCCGCTTTTGATTTTGGGAGAGCATCTCAGTGCCCCCAATGCAAAACATTATTTGAGCCAACCACAGTGTCTACTTTAAGCTGTGGCCATCCTCTTCCCGCTCTTCCTGCGTCAATCGCGCATGATGGGAGAGGTTCTCTTGTCTTACACAAAGGTTTAGTAAATGACAATCCAGTCTCAGTACTTTTTGATTCTGGATGCACAACTATTGGGGTTAGGCAGTCACTCATAGATCCTTCTCATTCTACAGGCAAAGTAGTCAAATGCGTAACATTTGGCGGCACCATAGAGAAATACTCTACCGCTATCATTAGGATTGCTACTCCTTTCTTCACAGGAGATGTACACGCATGTCTTTTGCCGGATCCGATCGCTGATCTTATCATCGGTCGCATTCACGGAGTCAAAGAATGCACTCCGGAGCAAATTTCCGTTTGGGAAAATCAAAATATGCAATCTGCTAATGCGGTAGTCACTAGAGCTCAAGCTCTCAATATGCCTGAAACTTCATCTGTTGAAGATAATGAAGTGCATAACCAAGATGATCCCTTGGTAATTTCTCGTGACTCGTTTATAAAACAACAAGAAGAAGATCCGACTCTTAAGAAATTCTTCACTCTTGTAACGAAAGGTGATCCGAATAAAGATTCAAATTGTAAATCTTGGATTACAATGAAGAATGGCGTACTTGTACGTATGGTGCAAGACTCCACTAAGTCAAGTCATTCTCAGATTCTTGTACCCAAGAATTTGAGAGTTAAGATCTTACAACATGCACACGACTCTCAGTGTGCTGGTCACATGGGTTTTTCCCGTACAAAGTCAAGAGTTCTTGCGGCTTTCTTTTGGCCTTTTGTGAACAAGGACATACGGATCTATTGTCGATCCTGTAAAGTATGTCAAGAAGTCAAATCCAAAGGTCCTCGTCATGCTGCGCCTATTCAGGCTGCAGATATTCCTATTCGTCCATTCCAGAAAATGGCGATAGACATCATTGGTCCATTCAAGATCAAATCTGCTAGAGGACATCAGTTTATCTTAACGTGTGTAGACATGTGCACACGTTGGCCAGAGGCTATCCCTCTAAAGAGCATTACTACCGCTGACATTGCAGATGCTCTTTGGCTTATATTTTCTCGGCTGGGATTCCCCGGAGAAATATTATCAGATCATGGCACCCAACTGATATCGGATACCATGTCTCAAGTAATGTCTACTCTACAGATAGAGAGATCTTTGAGTAGCATCTATCATCCTATGTCCAATGGGATGGTCGAGCGACTAAATAGAACACTTAAGAACTTATTAGGGAAGATAACTGAGGATCATCCTCAAGATTGGGATAGGGTTTTACCCGCGGCCCTCTTCGCGTACAGAGAGGTCCCCAATGAACATAAGGGTTTTCTCCCTTTGAACTTGTCTTTGGCGCGCGACCGCGCGGCCCAATGTCTTTGCTGCATGATCTTATAACAGCTGACAATATTGACGATGACACAAAATCTTCTTACGAGTATGTCATCGCGCTGAGACAAAAGATTATCGAAGCATGCAAATTGGCAACGTCCTCTTCTGAATTTGCTAAGCAGAAGGCAAGACAATTTGCTAATAAGAAGAGAACTTTACGACAACTTTGTCCTGGTGACAAAGCATTTGTTTTGCTACCTTGTCGTGAAAATAGACTCCTTATTAGTTGGAAAGGTCCGTACGATATAATATCGAAAATTTCAGATGTTGACTACATCGTCGATATTAACGGGAAGCATAAAACCTTCCACATCAATATGCTTACGGAGTTCCATGAACGTCCTGACTATCTACAGCCTATTTTCCAGGCAACGGACGATTCTCATGTCAAACATGGTCATTACTCATCACTGTCTGTAATACAGGATGAGGAAACAAGTTTTTCGGATGTTAATCTTCCGCTTCCAATGATCCCACTACATTCTAGTGAATCATGGAAAGACGTTACTGTTTCTCCTGATTTGTCTCTAGGAGAACAGCGACAAGTTTCGTCTATGTTACAAACATTTCAGGATGTCCTCACTGACATCCCTGGACAAACTCATGTCATTGAGCATGACATTGTTCTAACTGAACATACTCCAATTAGGGTTAGACCTTATCCTATCCCTATACATTTCCAAACACAGGTTGAAAAGGAGTTGGATGAAATGATAGATTTACAAATAATCGAACCATCCACTTCTGCATATTCTTCGCCGATGGTTATTGTTCGAAAAAAAGACAATAACATACGTCTTTGCGTTGACTATCGCAAATTGAATCAAGTTACGAAGTTCGATGCTGAACCTATGCCTTTACTAGAAGAGTTACTTACTCGTCTTTCTAAATCGCATTTTTTCACTAAACTTGATTTGTCTAAAGGATATTGGCAAGTTCCATTATCCGAACGCGCCAAACCTCTTACCGCTTTCTCTACTCCCAGAGGCCTTTTCCAATGGAATTTTATGCCTTTCGGCCTTATGAACGCACCAGCTACATTTGTACGCATGATGCGTCGAATCCTATCGTATCGGTCAGATGTCATTGCTTATCTAGACGACATCTGTCTTTTCAGCGATACTTGGGAAGATCACTATTCAGGGTTAGTTGAATTATTATCAACTCTGCGTGAGTATAACCTGACAGCAAAACCATCCAAAGCTTGTATTGGCTTTAGCGAAATTGCTTTCTTAGGCCATCGAGTAGGTCACGGTTTCTTGAAGACAGAAGACCATAATATCACTAAGATACTTAACATCTCTATCCCTAGGACTAAAAAGCAAGTGCGAAGTCTTTTAGGTCTCATACAATTTTATGGACGTTTCATTCCGAATCTGTCCTCTATCATGGCACCTCTCTCTACACTATTAAAGAAAGGGTCGCCTAACATGGTTCACTGGTCTCATGAATGCCAATCTTCACTAGAGAAGATCAAAACTATGTTTTTCATCACCACCTATTTTAGTGTTACCTACAACAGATAAGACATTTGTTCTTCGTAGTGACGCTTCATCCACTGGGATTGGAGCGGCACTAATGCAAGAGTACTCTGGAACTCTGCATCCTGTAATGTATATATATCCAGAAAACTTAATGCTGCAGAAAGGAATTACTCGGTTTTAGACCGTGAATTATTGGCAATGGTTTGGTCAATTCTCAAACTCCAAAGATTCCTTCTGGGCGCGCATTTCGTAGTGGAAACTGACCAAAAAGCTCTTACGGCTATCCAAAGTAAGAACTTGAAGAGCTCGAGATCAACTCGATACGCAATCGCTCTTCAACCTTTTCATTTCTCGGTACGAGCTATCCGTGGTTCAGAAAATGTGATGGCGGACATTCTGTCCAGATGCCCACATGATGCCACTTAACTGTTAAATATTGGATCTTTTTAATATGTATAACTTTACAACAGTTATTTTTTGTTTCTTTACTAAGATACACATTTGTAATTTAATAATAGAATGATGGTATCGCTACTTAGCGGTTTATTGATGTTTATTCACCGCTGTTCTTTGATGATTGTTTCTTCATAAATCATAAATTTAAGATTATAGTGTGAATTTTTGGTATGCATTGTATAATTACCAGAATTGTATTATACGTACATCACACCTTCCTGGAAACATTTATTCGTAGAGAAACAATTTCTCTCAGATTTTAGATATATTCTCACCGGTCATATTAGGAATTATAGTTATTCCTGATATTTTCATCTGCGCAGTATTCTTGCGTTGTGAGCCTATTCTACGTGCTCCTAGATGTATTTTAAAAAAAAAAAATTTTTTTTTTTTTTCCCGGGAGGTGTGGTAAGACTGTAAAGGGCAATTTTTACTATCTTGCAATATAATACATTTATATACTTATTATGTTCGCAAATATTTTGTAATCAAAGTATTTCCTTTTTAAGTGCTTAAGGAGAAGTCATTTTTGAGTTACTTCCCTTGAAAGTAGTTCCGTCATCTTCGATCGGACTCCGCGGACGAGTCTAGGCCTACTGCGATTTATTCTTTGGCTGGGTAGGAATAGATTGTTCTTGCTTCAGTATATCTATGGCCTGAATTTATACGTAGTGTTTGTATGAGTAGGACGAGTCTGTCTTATATATGGATATCTTTACATTTCTAAGTCGAACTATGTTGGTTGTCGCTAGAAAAGGTCAAAGGCTATGCAGCGGAAGTATCGCTAGCAAGGGGTGTGATTCATGGCTGTCATCCTGTCTGGATGTGAAATTTTGATGTAGCTGGCCTATCGCCGAAAAAGTGATCTTTAAGTCAATGGGGAAAAGTGATAGTCATTTAGACATGTTGTATGTACTTTACCCCAGTGTTTATTCTCTTTTGCCAAGGAATGGCAAAGTTATATTTCGCATAGAAAGGTAAAACCACAATTTATTATGAACTTGGGCTTCGCCATCGTTGTCGATAAACAGATGCACAGTGGTACTTTTGAAAAGAATATTTATTCAAAGGAAGACGACATTCCTATGTATCAACACTAGATTGTATGATATTATTCAATCACCTCTATGAGAGAAGCTATGAAGAAATGAGGACATTTAACGAATGACCAATTTTGGTCTGGGTCCTATAGTGAGTGAAACTCACGAGAGAAGAACAGCCATGTTGAAATTCATATACTTTGTATTTATCGAGTGAGAAAAAGGGATGCCTGTACTATCGCTCGATGAACCAAGAGATCACTGCTACATGTGAGAACCCATGTCTGGGATTCCTATATCTTTATGGAAAAATATATATATTGAACTTTACGTGAAGGGATATTCACTAGACGAGGTTAGGTCTAGGAGCCTTCCTATATATTGGTTATGGTCTGACGTGCCCAGTCAGTAAAGCCAGATGATTTACATGATGGAACTCTGAATGCTTATTTACGAATGCTCCATTATGATATTTGCCAAGCATGAATGCTAACTTAAGATGATATTCCTGTGATCAACATTATGCTGTCTATGTCGACATTTGTTCCTGTAACCATACACGTACTGTCCAAGTGTGCGTCCCATTAAATGTTATAAAAAGACCACCGTAGTTCCAGTACTTCTTGAATTCGAACAGTGTGAGTATGAGTGATGTACTACCAACCTGTCAACTCTATCGAATCATGCTACCATTCGCGTTCTGACATTCACATGCACACTCATTGTTTACACTCACATTCTTGTCGGAGCCTCATCACGTTCCAGGACAAGATAAACTGTATGACCAAAACTGTGCTGGGTTTAATGAGTTGACAATCGTTACACTTTACTACACCAGTCCCAACATCTACATTTATCAACTGGTGGACATTCACGTCATTTTACAAATAAAGCGTGATTCAACAACTAGTAGCCAGTATGAGTTAACAACTAAACAGAGTTTAACAATGAACCTATAGTGTCAGGTAGGTTGCCCAAATATGGCCACAGACCAGCCTTGGTATTTGATAATAATTTCAAGGAAGTCGAAAAAATTGGTGAGTTAATTTTTTCCTGGATGAGTCCTGTATCACCGCATATAGTTATTGAAGCAAGACATTCTCGGGACGTTCACAGTTATTAAAAAAAAAGAGAAAAATAGTTCCTGTTTTGTCTAGCCTCTAGGTGCTACGACCGTTACGTTAACAAAAAAAACTGATGATGATAAATCCTCTCGACTTTCTCTGGGATGAGTGCGGATTATGAAACAGCGTTATCTCCTGGATAAAAATCACTTGGGACAACGACTGTCAGTAGTCGGGAAAAATGTTATGTTTATTGCCGCAGCGGGCTGATAAATTGAATAAAACAATCTGGATATTTGTAAGTTCAGTTAGCTCAAGTTACAGTTAATATGCCTTCAGTAACTGAGAAAAGGGCCGACAATTAGAGAATACACGCTGGCCGCTGGTTTTGACCAAGCCTATATTAGGAAGAAAACAAAACATTTAACCAAAATTACAGTCCTATGCTATCACGCGTAAAGTGTGATCTCTTATCCTCTCCGCCCTCTAATTAAATTAAAAGGCACACGGTATTTTAAGCTTATACTATCGCGCTTCGCTTAGCAAGTACGGATTTGGGTTTTAGGCATGCAGCCGTCCCCGTCACCCCCCCCCCCCCCATCCGACCCGGTAAAACACTCAGCGCACGATGTCAGTTATAATTTAATTATGACTCCGCCCTTAACAAATATCGCCTGTCATTACTAGCTAGTTGATTGTTGGCGTCTATCGTTTTTAACACATGATATAAACACTAGTCATTAAAAAAAATTTACACA
Organism: Oreohelix idahoensis; assembly: GCA_024509875.1. Classification (NCBI taxonomy): domain Eukaryota; kingdom Metazoa; phylum Mollusca; class Gastropoda; order Stylommatophora; family Oreohelicidae; genus Oreohelix; species Oreohelix idahoensis. The sequence continues at coordinate 95,200 of JAMPIV010014246.1, forward strand.
CAAAGAAATATAATACGCATAATACTCTGTCACTTTATCCGTCAATCTTAACATTATACTTAAGTCAGCTAAAAATGGTTGATGGATTTTACATTACTAAACCACTGGTAAGAGAATATCTGCGTGTTTACTATTTCGCTAGTCTTAACGCTCGGGAATAGCAGTGAATAAAATGGTAAAACTTTTAACACATTTAATACTTAAACACAACTTAAATTATTACAACAATCAGAAATTTAAAACCCCAAGGGACAATTTAACACATTTAGCGAATAAAATGGTTCCTAGTCTGGCGTGATTAGATTTATCCAAAATTTCTGAGAGACTGATAACCGACTAGGAGAGAAGGCAGAATATATACAGATTTTGTATAATTATCTCCAAAGGATGCGATACTTCACACCTTCTGGGTTGCGGGGAATTCTGAAATCTAAGTTTCCCGAGATGAAAGGTTTTGCTATTCGCTCTACTGGCGTTTGCCGACGAACATCATACGACTTGAGCCGTACGAACGTGCCGTCTTAGATTGTCTCCCCCTGTCGTATCAAATACTTAAGTCCCCTGAAAATGTAAACATCAAAGGTACGGGAATAATATTATCGCCCTTGATTTTTCAAACAAACAAACCGATTATTTCTACGCGCGTCTGTCTAATTGCCGATAATTGGCAAATCAGCTATCGCGAGAACTCGGGTAAGCAAACGTGATTCGCTCCCCTGTTACCTGGCATGTTGTGAAAGTAGGTAACCAACTCGTTAGCGCAAGAAAGACAGGAAAAATAGGCGTGGCTACAAATTATGAGCCAGACAAACAACGAAATTGCGTGGATTTTTTGTAGCAACGTTAAAACACTAATTGAGGAAGCCATGTGGTTGGATTTCTGAGGATATTTTACATTTCCACGTCACAGTAAGGATTAATAATCAAACAATCAAGTTCAAGAAATGATAAACTATGTGAAGGTTGTGATACGTTAGAAGTAATGACATTGTCCCGACGAGGGGACTGTCTCACAATTACATAGTATTTACTTATTTTATTCTAAAATCTTTAATTTGATAACCGCCTCGACTTGGCAGGAATGAAGTTTAGTCATTGTGAACAATGTTTAGTTATTTCATTTTTTAGAGCAGGTAGGACCACAACAAAAAAATAAAATAAATAAATACATAAATAAAAAAATGGAGGATAACACTTTGGAGTCAAGTCCCCTACTCCTCCCCCTCCCGCCGAGCGTCACTAAGGTAAAAGAGCCGAAAAGCGAGTCATATATGGTAAAACCCCTGACGATCATATTACCTCATGTTGTACTGTTATGAACAGTTTCTTTATTAATAATAATAATACCTCTTTTGTTGAAAGAAAAACTGAACCACCAAAAATGAAAAGTTCAGTTTATGTTGACGGTCTAAGGAGAAAAGCTAGGTGTTACGTACATTTATTACCTAAGGGGGTAGTCTTCGGTCCTGCCAAATGTACGCACCAGTCTCAATATAGTTATATTATTTGTGCGGTCGAATGATTCGCGCACTGACGTGCACAAAGCAGTGTGAGTTGCTTTGGGACGCACGGGTAACCTAGTTGAGTAGTTTCTGACGTCATGATTTGGAGGGGGCAACATGGACCTTGTTTATGTCCGTGATTGATATATATTATTATTGTATACATGGCACGTTTATGGAAGCCATTTATTCTAGTGATCTGTATTGGTCTTCAGGTCGAAACCAATAGCAGTAATGTCACGTAAGTTATCGCCCCAATTCTTAATGTATGCTGTATTGTAAGGCCGCTCTTATACCAGTCTAGCGGGAATATGTTATTCCTAGAATGGACCTACAGAGTCGTTAGCCTTTAGGATTCGTATCGTAGAAGAAGGATTCCTACGAGTGGGAAAGAAGTTAATTTGATTGCAGTATTTATATGTGTAAACGCCTTTATTGTAATGCCAAAGTCGTGGCATGTTTTGAGAGGTTAGTTAAAACCTAAAGATACTAACTCAGATACCTCTTCATATATGTACCAGTGAATATCTATTGAGTCTACGTTATTTGGAACTATGTCTTGGATAGAAACAGTCTCTTATTGGACGAATGCGGGAGTTCGTGGTATGGGAGTACATGCTTAAGTGGATGACCTCAAGCAAGGTCAACGGACATTCCCTTGCTGTTAAAACCTAGTAGGAATATTATTGGATTCTTATTACTTACGTGAGAGAGGATTTTAGATATGAATGACCAGAGATGTATCGTTTTATCGGAACTGTCACTACTATGTATAAATTGTTCATCGTACCTGTCAAGGAACATTGTACCGTCTTGTCAAACGTTTTCGTACCACGTAATAAATTATAATAACTTTACCGACGAGTTGAGTATGATCATGTTGGCCTGATTTTGCCTTCCACTCGTTGAAGTTCTGTTGGATAGCTCTTCATCTAATTTTCATTCTACATTCGCGTCAAGATGCTAGTACACTGGTACATCTGCTACTAGCTATCATGTTACCCGAAAAGAGCGCTCAACACTAGGACAATGAGAAAAAGATTGTTACTGCAACATTAGTTGAGCTCATTCACGAGCTATAAGTGAATGACTTCTTATTTTGTTACAGGGGTCGACCTGAAGAAACATGTCAGCGTTTTAATATCGAGTGCTAGAAGGTTTCCTATAATATTTTCTACGGACAACTGGCAGATGGCAAAAAAACATCTGGGACACCGCAGCTGAGGTTTAAAGATGTCTGCAAGAGAGACATGAAGGCACTGGGTATAAATCCGACAACCTGGGAGGATGAATCTGCTGTTTGCACCATGTGGCGATGCTCCCTATTGCACAACCTCAGATTGGGCGAAAAGAAGCTATTACAACAAGTAGAAGAGAAAATAAAATGCTGAAAGGAACACCAGGACAAAAAGGCAGCTAATGGCTAACATCCCAGGGGAGCATTCTCGTAGTCAGTCATGACTGAAGGGGCGGGGCTACTACTGCTAGATGGTTAATCAATAAGGTAGAGTAAATGTATGAATTACGCTATAAATAAATACAGCAGCACGGAATAAAATGACCAGAATGCAAACTGGTCAACCACATACACCTTACATTAAAGACCTATCAAAATCTGGCAGAGGAGAACCAATATAATTGTAAATTTTAGAGTGACAGAAACTTTAGAAGAAGCGAATACCTAGTCATTACAGGTCATACGAAAACACGACAATCTTATATATCGACAAGCGCATTGGCGAATAGACACAGACAAGTCAAGTACTGGACGACTAATAAAATAGTTAATGATTTAGCACTAGGAACCAATACACAAAGAAAGCTTTGTTTAGAAGGAAGCAATGCACTATCTTCACGCCTGTTATGAGAAGATGAAAGCTGGGATATATTTTGACGACATGAATGGTTTCAGGACACAGAGATAAAGGACGTCAAAGACAGAAGATACTCGACAGTCTGACATCATAGCATGGACAGAAGTCAACAACAGCATTGATAAATAGTGCTGGAGACAGAAACATGTGGAAAGACATAATCGCCCCGACCATCAGGCATGGTACTTGAAGAAGAAGACGACTAATAGCAACACGATTACGTCAACAAAACAATAGGAAATATTAACAAATTACTACTAAAAATAGTGCTGTATCAGAAAGGAGTTGTAAAGCAACACTTAAATAAGTTGTAAGACTAAATAATACGGCTGATAGTTTTACAGATGCCAACAAATCTATAGGTATTTTATATTTGGGCATGCGCCCCTAATATAACCGACTAGGTTGAACAGGACGCGCCTCGACAGAACGATGGAAAATTGTATTTAAAAAAGAAAAAAGATGCCAGAAACCAAATTTAAGATAGACTTCTTGGGAAAATAAAATGTTTATATTAAATCTTCGGTGCGTGAGAATGTGCTCTCACCTGTGACTTTGTAGGAGATCTCTAAAGACATAAGAAGAAAAGGATCTTATCTTCCACCAAGCATGTCGTAAGATGCTACACACCTGAGGTTCTTCATCGAGCTAACAGCTCGCTATTCTAAAATGCACTGCTAAGATAACACTGAGGGCAGAGTGGCAGGATAGTTGGAGCGCTTGGTTCTCGATGCAAAGTTACCTCATCGTGAGCTAGATAGGAAACCATATCATACCATCTGGTTAAGATTATATTAAAACTAAAGTTTAATTGTGTCTAGTGCTTCCTTAACGTCATTACTTCCCTGTTCGTTCTTTATGGAGCATGGAAACACCCCTGCAGCTGGCCACTTTGATAGATGCAGGCAAAACAAGCATTCAGGTGTCTGTAGCAACTCGTTTTATATGAAGAGATAGCCAGCTCGATGTAGAGCCTCTCATAACTTGCCTGAGGGATCAGTAATCTTATTTTTTTTTATATTTGTGACGTGTACATGTAAATAGACCTCTCCTTATCCGTCCACCTTTGCTTCCCCATCCAAGGCTTATAATTTGCTACGCGAAAACCACGCAATTCGCTGTCCGTAGACTTACTTTGAAGCCACGCTTATTTTCCTGTTTACATGAACGAATGAGTGTTTACAAACAGACCTATTAGCTAGGCGCGACCTGACAGATAACAGCAGTCAGCGAGTTATGATTCGCTTAACTGAGCTCTCACGCGAGCTAAGATGTCAATCATCGGATAGTGACAGAAAGCACGCGATGAAACTGATCAGACGTTGAAGCCACTTCAAAGAGCGATAATAATATTTCCCGGTCATCTTACTTACTTTCTTAGTCGTTCCCCTTCTACCGTGAGGTGTAGATGTTTGGAAGAGAGAGCGCCAGACTATCCTATCGGCTGTCTTCCTCCTGGCCTGGTTCCATTCTAGTCCTCGGTCCTTCAAAGATAGTCTAATGTTGTCCTCCCAGCGGACTCTGGGTAGTCCTGGGGGTCTGGATCCCTGGCTCTTTGTTTCCCATGCTTGTCGTGGTAGCCGATCTTCTCCCATTCTGCAGACATGGCCAAACCATCTTAGTTGGGACTGTTCTACTTGGGTCTGCAGGGGGTGAGATTTTAGGCCTTAACGTATCGTCTGGTTGCAGACCATGTCTCTTTTTGTTACTTCAACCACCTTCCTCAGATACCTCATTTCTGAGGTCTGGATCTGGCTTTTGGGGGTTGTAGTCATTGCCCATGACTCGCATCCATATGTCAAGACTGGAACATAGGTGGAGCGGTATACAGCCATCTTCGTTTTCTTACCAACCTCTCTATTGCAGAGGAATCCTCGATTTATGGCCTGAAAAAGTCTCCCAGCTGCTGCTTTTCGTGTGGCCAACTCTTCTTTGATGCCTCCCTTTCGGTCTATAATAGCTCCGAGATATTTAAAGTGGTCGACCTGCTCCATGACCTGTTCTCCCAGCTTAATCTGATGTCTTCTTTCTTCTCGTGATATCACCATGGATTTTGTTTTAGAGCTGCTTATGACCATCCCTCTCTTCTCCGGCTCTTTCTTCCAGACTTGCAGGTTGGATTGGAGATGTGCCTCTGATTTAGCAATCAGGACAACATCATCAGCAAATGCCAGCTCTGAAATACATACCTGTCTCATCTTCCAGTATTCCACTGAATACTTTCTTGTTATCTCCTTACATGACTTGAAAACATCGTCCATGTGGAGTATAAAAAGATAAGGTGACAGGATATCACCTTGTCTTACACCAGTGGTGGTCCTGAACTCTTCTGACTTATGGTTTGCTGTCCTCACACAATTTTCTGCAAGACTTGTAAAAGCTCTGTATAGCATGAATCAGAGGTGCTGGAATGTTCTTCCTTGCCAAACAGTCCCAAAGTTTGCTCCAGGGGACCCTGTCAAATGCCTTTTCCAGATCTATGAAACAAAGATGAATCTCACTCTTATGCTCAAGGGCCTTTTCACTCAGCTGTCTGAGTGTGAAGATTAGGTCTTGAGTACTTCGGTTTGCTCGGAATCCGCACTGGGCCTCATCCAATTGTGGCTCAGCTAGGCGTTGGAGTCTCTGCTCTAGGATTCTAGAGTAGATTTTACCAGGGACACTGAGAAGTGATATGCCTCTATGGTTTCCACATTGTCGATTGTCACCCTTTTTGAAAATTGGTGTTAGGATGGCAATCTCCCAGTCCTTTGGTATGGGCTTGTTGCACCACGCTGCCTGTAGGACCCTTAAGAGTAATTGGTCGCCTGATGCTCCCATGTACTTAACCATTTCTGATGTTATACCATCATGCCCTGCTGCTTTGCCCATCTTGATTTTCTCCAGTGCTGCCTTCAGTTCTTCCATCTTTATGTCATCTTCATCACCATTTGTTTCTTCTTCTGTGCAAGTGGTTATCATTTCTGATGCTTGACCTTGTTCACTCCCGGTGATCTTTGATGTTAAAAATGTCAGGGGGACTTAAGTATTGTTAAGTATTAGATCTACGAAGGGGTAGACAACTCTAAGACGGCCTGTTCGTACGACTCACGTGTGTGATGTTCGACGGCAAACGCCGGGAGAGCGAATAGAAAATCCTTTCATCTCGGGAAACTTAGATTTCTGAATTCCCCAAAACTCCGAAGGTGAGCCTTTCATCATCTTGTAGAGATATTGCAGGAAATCCGTATATATTCTGCATGCACGTTAAGTCAGTTATCAGTCTCTCTCAGAAATGTTGGATAATCTAAGCACGTCAGACTAGGAACCATTTATTCTCTAAGTGTGTTAAATTGTCCCGTGAGAATTTAAATTTCTGATTATGGTAATAATTTAAGTTGTGCTTAAGTATTAAATGTGTTAAGAGTTTTACCAATTTTATTCACTGCTATTTCCTAGCGTTAAGACTAGCGAAATAGAAAACGCGCGGATATTTTCTTGCCAGTGGTTCAGTAATGTAAAATCCATCAACCATTTTTTTTAGCTGACTTAAGTATAATGTTAAAAGTGACAGAGTAGTGTGCGCATTATCTATTTCGTGGTGTGCAAAAATATTTTAAATGACTAGTGTTTATATCAGGTGTTAAAAACCGATAGACGCCAACAATCAACTAGCTAGTAATGACAGGCGATATTTGTTTAGGACGTAGTCATAATTAAATTATAACTTTTATCGTGCGCTGAGTATTTTACAAAAAGTTGGAGGGGATCGGCTACATGCCGACACCCCAAATCCGTACTTGCTAAGCGAAGCGCGATAGTATAAGCTTAACATACCGTGTGCCTTTTTAATTTAATTAGAGGACGGAGAGAATAAGAGATCACTTTACGCGTGATAGCATAGGATTGTCATTTTGGTTAAATATGTGTTTTCTTCCCAATATAGGTTGGTCAAAACCAGCGGCCAGAGTGTTTTCTCTAATTATAGGCCTTTTCTCAGTTACTGAATGCATATGAACTGTAACGTGAGGTAAACTGCACCTACAATTATCCAGATTTGTTTTATTCAATTTATCAGCCCGCTGCGGCAACAAACATAACATTTTCTCCGACTACTGACAGTCGTTTTCACAAGCGAATTTTTATCCAAGTGAAACACTGTTTCATAATCGGCACTCTTCCCAGAGAAAAGTCGAGAGGATTTATAATCATCAGTTTTAACGTAACAGTCGTAGCACCTAGAGGCTAGACAAGACAGGAACTATTTTCTCCTTTGTTTATAACTGTGAACACCCGAGAACCCATTGCTTCAAGAAACATATCATCGAGGAAAAATTAACTTACCAATTCGGCGACAACCTGGAAATTATTATTCAATACCAAGGCTAGTCTGAGGCCATATTTGGGCGACCCACCTGTCGCAAAATTGGTTTCAATTCATTGCAAACGGGTTCATGGAGTTTTACAAACCATTCGCCGATCGATTGTCACAAGGCGACCACTTTCAAAATGGCGGTGTATCGGCAAAATGTTGATTAGACAGGGCAATCGGCAATGATAAATAAAAGCATAAGGGAATCATTGAGAAAAGGATTTCACCTTTCAGTCCAGGAAAGGATTGTGTATAACTGTATATAAGAAGAAACGGTAGGAAGTTATCATTTACGGAGATATATGCGTATTACGGCTGCCCACAGTTACGCTGTAAGCCTGTAAACCCACTTCCGTTCTAAATATTATAATCAACAAATAACAGTTTGGGAAATTACATGGATAGGAATATGGAGAGATCTCGGCTGTATAAAACAAGATAAGATGGAACAGTATGGATAATATATAAGCCGAGCATGAGAAAGGGAAAGTTTCAGGCAACGCACAGATCGAGTGAAATCGCTGCTTCGAAAAGAGATTTTCAGCATTGGCTTAAGCTGTGACGTCACTGCTCTCCGATACGGCCGCGTTAGGCTTATAAATAGCGTATCGGAAAACTGGAGACACACACAACAAAGGAGGTTTGAGACAGACTGACGGCAGAGATCGCTACTACGCTAAATCCATCTGAAGTGTGAGCGGATCGCCAGAAGTTTCAGTCAGTGTCTGGAGTCTGAGGGTAAGCGAAATTAGGATAACTACCGTGTATAATATTGTTTTTTAATTCAGGTTCATATATAGAGTTCACAAAATATGCCTGTATAATATTCATTAATATAATGTATTGTTATTTTGAATATGATTTAAACATGTGCTTTGTGGATGATTGTTGTTTGTACAAAAACGTATAAAAACTAGCCCCACAGCCAAATGTAGATAATATTTACCATTTAATGCTGTATATCGTACGGAGATAAAGGCAGTCCCATGGCAGAGATTGTCATAGGCAAATGAAGTGTTAGAAGCTTCATCATGGAAGATACCGCTTTTACGAGGTTAGGTGACTAGTCCCCTTCCTCGCTGCCTTTTCCTTCCCTAGTTCGAGCGCACAACTGAGTGCCCATTTACAGCTGGTAAACTGGAGTGGTCCACAGCCAGTTTCAATTCAACAACTATGTAATTGTACTCTGAAGAAAGCAACCTGATCGTTTGGGCAGTCGGGCGCTCACTTTATTTAATTGTGTATTACTTTTGTGTAGATGCTAAGAATGGCATCAGTATTTAAATTTGTACCCTACATGGTTTGGAAAGATCAAGTTATAAATAAGTAAAGGATATACAGGAGCGGAATAAACCAGATGATGTTTATTACTGATAATGTTAATATTAATTCTGTATCATTGAAATGATTTTACTTGCTATGACTGTATAACTTTGACATCTGATGACTGACTAGTCTGACTTATGTGCTAGTCAGTTACAATTAATTGAAATGTTAATACTTCTATATCACTGAAATGATGTCCTTACTTACTATGATTGGATAACGGTGACATCTGATGACTGACTGGTCTGACATCTGTGCTAGTCAGCTACAAGTCTAGCCATATACTAGCCAAGGCTGATATGATGTTTCAGGTTCCATGAAATAACTCAAACCGGACTGTCCAGTATCAGAAGCCTGTGTTGTTCATCAGAGGCAATCCCACAAAAGTGCAGAACCCCAACGAGTGAACTTCAACTGGCCATTGGCATCCCTATAGTTGGGTCTACCAAGTCTGATATCTACAAAGGACAGTTCAGTGTCAGCATTGTCAAGTTGAAAGATAAGTGTCATTTAAGACACTGACCACCACAATATATAAGAAACAGCTAATAGATGAAAACAGTAGTTAACCATAAAGAAGTTCAGTCAATTGATGATAGTTATTTGTAAATGCAAAGGACTAAGGACAGTGATCCAGTGATTGCAGTTTTCAGTAACTTTATTACTCAAGATCTTGAAGTCTAACAGACAATAATAGTAATTGTGTGAATAATTTTATATATATCTTTTTATGCTCTTCTCCAACTAGTAGAAATAGAATATTAGTGTAATTATTAAAATATTTAAACTGTACCTGAGGAATTATTCACTTCTTGCATTTGTGGTCACAGTGAATGTTCATTTTAATTATCCCCTAGAATATAAGTAATCATAAGATAGTCACAGGGAGGAGACGCCTTAAATCCTGGTACAACTTCTTACCAACTGGCCAGGGTTTTCACAGTCTGACTATTTCTATGATAGCCATACACCAGTGCTTATTTCTAAGGCTGGGGTATTACTTGTAAGACCAGAACTCTTACTGGCATACTATCCTGGTAGCATATGAGATACCTGGATTCTCACATAGATACATAATTTAAATAACCTCCCGCTACACCACCTGACACTATAGGCATACTATTGTTGTTATGTTTTTTTCGAAGGCTACCTACATCAAGTATTGGGTAAGCAAGTGCGTTTGTTGTGGCCACAGAATGACAGACCGAGAGAGAGAGAGAGAGAGAGAGAGAGAGAAACTATTTTCCTTTTGTTACAATCAATGTACTCACTTCTTTTTTTTTGTTTGCTAACTCGATTAGTTACTGGATAGCTAAGTAGAAACTTTGTTCTTTACTATGCTGTCTATTCTATACCCTAGTGTTAATCTTTGACCTTTGGGGTTATTAACTTCTTGCGGGATCTTTTCTCAACAGAGCGGAGGTCACTTATGGGGTTATTTTCATATTTCTGTAAACTTTATATATATGTCGGCGTCTGTGGCCTAATGGTTTATGAACGCAGTTTCATAATTCAGATATACCAGGTTCGAAACCTGCTGCAGGCGGTTTGATAGCAGATCGCTTTGGGTGGATTTTAAACGATGGTATAAGCGCCGTCCGTTCAGAAAGCAATGGCAAACTACTGAATGAAAAAAATGCCTAGAAAAATCACAAACAGCCAATAAAACAATAAAAGCTGGGGTTGATTGCCACGTCCTGTAAAGGATAAGCAACTAACTTATATATATATATATATATATATATATATATATATATATATATATATATATATATATATATATATATATATATATATATATATGTGTGTGTGTGTGTGTTTGATGTTGTGAGAAGTTTAAATGATAATAAACTAAACAAAAACTTAATTATCATGTCGGTCAGCCCTATACCCTATTATCCATAGTTTTCTACGTTTGTGTGTCTTGTTGTCACATAACTGTGTGTGTGTGTAGATAACTTATAATTAACATTATAGGAAGTGTGACAGATCGTCTTCTTTAATCATAGTCGTAAAGATAGGCTGGACTAGAGAAACCACTCATTTCAGAGACGGATCTTCACCTTAATCTATCTCGTTCGTTCGTTTGTTCACTCGTGGAACCTATTCTAACACCTTCTTTTCTCATATATCCCACCATTCTGCTCTACTCAAGCGGGAACAAATAAATCCCTATACCTATCTTTTAAATTTACGACAATATTCTCAAATATTCCAAGGAACTACATGGTCGGATGCTTCTGGTGCACACATAATTAGCCTCCATTGTTGGATAGTTTAAAACTTAACTAGCACTCCCAGAAATAGTAGCTATCTGACGATTTTTGCAGACGCGAGCAACGATACAATCAACTTATGCTGGGAAAGTTTCTGCACTGTCAGATTTCATGTGTGTCAAACCAGGCAGTTAGTTCACCGGGTTAAATCTCTCACCGATATTATTATAGATTGGTTATCGAGCTAGTTTCTTACATTTACACTTCTCAAATATTTAATACTGGAGCACTCTTTCAGGCTATAAATCGAGGACTCCTTAAGCAAAAGAGAAATTGGCAAGAAGATGAAGATGGCTGTATACCGCTGCTCCTATGTTCCTGTCTTGACGTATGGATGCAAGTCATGGCTAATGACTGCAACCCACAAACGTCAGATGCATACCTCAGAAATGAGGTATTTGAGGAAGGTGGTTGAAGTAACAAGCAGGGACATGGTTGACAACCAGGCGATACGTTATAGCATTAAATTCCAACACATACAGACCCGAATGGAACAGTCCTAGTCACGATGTTTGGCCATGTGTGTGAAATGGGAGATGATCGGGTAGCATGACAAATAAGGGAGACCAAGAGCCAGGGATCAAGACCTCCAGGATGACCTATAGTTTGCTGGGAGGACAACGTCATACAATCCCTGAAGAACCGAGGACTGGACTGGAACCAGGCCAAAAGGAACACATCCGATAGGACAGTATGTTGCTTTCTCTGGCAAATCTCTACACCTGTAACCTCGAACGTCACATTAACTGTGCCATCCTATAATTCATTCTGTGCTCCTCACTTTACTTTTATTCCACCTCTAATAGTATTTGGTATTTTCGATTCATTGTTTACACTCCCTTCCCTCAATTCTTGTTATATCGGGAATACAGCGACCATCTTTTATTGATTAAGGTAATCAATCCTTTTCGCTTGAACCCACATTGACACCTGGGATCTGTAGAAAGAAGTGTGGTTTACTAATGTGTAACACACTTTCCTGCCAGTCTGTGCATGGGTGCGGCCGATTAATAAGTATACAAACTTGGGAATACCACAGTCGATTATCTTAGCTGTTAATGTCTCTGTCGGACCAAGCTGTTGTGAATGTTTGTTGGACCGGATGAATGATGTAATCATTTCCGGACAAGACTTGGCGGTAGAATAATTATCTATCTTGAAGTAGATTACTTGTGATACATTTTGAAGTCGTGAGTGTAAACATCATCGATAATAGACGGAAGATCACATACTATATATGGTGATTGTAAACAACACATTCATTTCTTCGTTTGTTATGCAGGAATTTTTTCGTGAGAGAGAGGGAAATATACGCATCTTACATGCTATTGGCTTTGCATTTGAAATGTAAAAATACGGCATTTCAGCTTGGAGCCTTGTCATATAGTAGCAATCTGGATGTGGGGCGAATGTTGCTTTATAATTTAGCGCCCTGGGAGTTTACCGCACTGTGAATTTCAACTCGTCAAAAGGACAGCCAGGCAAGCCAGAATAAGAAATAGGATCAAGATTTGACTTTAAAGGACCGGACAACGTTTTTGAGCATCTTGTCGACTTATATCCCAGGAAAACTATACTTTCATTAATACCGAAAGCCCGGAATCCTAGGAACATGAACACTAAGTAATAGTGTGATTCTATTCTTTGCAAAGTAATACCCAAGACCACGTATAAGAGGCATCTTAATCAAGTTACCTTAACTAAATCTCTGAGCCAGAAGTCAGTCTATTTTCCCCCAAAAAATTTGATCGGTAGTACCAATTGATGGTGCTTTCTGTGGAACACATGTGTGATATAATTGGCCTGCAGTCAAAGCTAGACACCTACAGCAGACGGGTCTTAACAGACGCTGGACCATCTTCTCAATTACTCCACGATACTACGAGGAACGGGTTGCGGCAACCAGACTTGACCAGTGACGAGACTGAACCAGTCCATAACCTGCAAAGAACAATCATCGGCTAGAGCAGAAACCAGTCGACCTTTTACTGGCAGCTAAGTACCCATTCAAAACTTCCAAGTGAACTTTGTTTTTATTTATAGTGGAAAGAGAAAACACCCTATCCAGATCACCCCCAGTAATGAAATTTTTAAGACTCTATGTAATTCACCCCACCCTTACTTATTTTACAATTGTTAATGATAATCGATTATTAAATTTTGTTATCTGTAAATATACAAATTTATTGTTGATTTAGTCATTTTGAGTGAACTGCACCTGTATGTCTCAGTCATTTTAAATACTTATAACATAGCTATTTAAGCCATATTTTGCTGAGTTAAATCAGTGGGGGCTCATCAGAACAAGCGAAATCCTAATTTATAGAAGGTCAGGAAAAGTACAAAGTTTACACGGCCTGGATCCTATCAGCCGGAGTACTTGATTTCTTTAAGTTCCTGTGAGGCTCCCTAGATTTGAAGCATCATTCTTCAATTCACATCTCTACCAAGAGTAATTCTGAGCGAAAGGTAGACACCTTTGAAGACCGTCAGGAGATTCTCTGAATTGTTGCCACTGTTGGACCATCACTGCAGAGCAAGGGAAGTAAATCCCGTGACAACATCCCAAGGTAGAAGATGAACGATTAAGTAAGGAGTAATGATTAAATACCATGGTAACTGGAATATCTGTATCAACTGTGATAGGAGGTTTTGATGTTAATAAAATTAATGGTTAACAAGGTGAGGTCAAGCTATGTAAGTTCCCTGAGTAAAGAATGATGATGATGTATTTCTCAGGGTCCCTATCCGCTACCTCTTCTGATCTCACCCAGTGTAAAGTAATCTCGTTGGTATTATGTGGCTAAGTGTCTAGGGTAATGTATGCAATATATGTAATTTCAAAAAGACAGAACTTCAACTTAACCAAATTTAAATAAGCAAGACTGTTTAAAGGTTATATACAATTTATTGTTCCTGTACCTCAATCTTTATGGGGTCAGGAATTCTTAAAAATCAAGAAAAGGATATTTACAAACTAGAAATAAATATGTAGGACACTCTGTCCATGTCTGTAAACAAAAGTCACTGGAACGACTAAACCCTCTGTTCTTGTTACTATGTTGGATACTATCACCACTCCTTCAATATCAGTCTACTTGTCGTGAATTATTCTAATCCCCATATATAAATTAAAACGTAAATGTAAAGCCTAACGAATAAATTTAATAAAAGAAAAGAGAAATGGTAAAAGAACAGTGCTGTCACAATGACTGTACTCGAAATCCCCCTTGTTTTCTACTTCGTCTGCAAATTGTAACGCTTTCACGTTGATAGTAAAAGCCTACTGTGTCGCTGCACGCTTTCTTCAATGAAACGTGTACTGTATTTCTTGGAAAAAACTTGAGATACGCAAGCTGATCAATGACCTAAATTTAATATCTCATTCATTCCATTTTATACACGGCGTAACTAAAAGACAGATAAAGCAGGAGAGAGAGAGGGGCGAATGAAGGCAGGAAGCATGCAATACTAAACACGCGTCGCGCGATACACAATTGCTGCCATCACGCGTGTAAGGCCACATACACTAACTTTATTTCAAATCGACAGTGATAAAATACACTACCCATCCGAGAGTTAGGTTTTAAAATCCTGAAAAACGCTTATTGGAAATATGACATTATACTGGTTTACGTTTGAAAACATTACAGTACCCAGACAGCACATCTTCGAAACAGGAGGTAGAAGAAATTGCATATTTTGAACGCAGCCACTTAGCTCCATTAAATTTGTATATTTGGGTTCCTTAGGACTTGCTGACAAATAATATGTAAAACGTTACGCAAATAGTCTAGGAATTACCAAATTATAGCCAAAATAAAATAGTGAGGGTGTCAGACAGCACCTAAATCAGAATCGCATCAGTGGCAGAATTTTAGGCCACATTGTACGGGTAATGAGTCTACTATGTAATCTCCTATTTGATTGGATCGCAACAAATTTAAGACTAAACACGATTGGTCGGGCTATAAATACTATCTTGTCTTGTCAGGGGAAGCGTGAAAAAGGAGTACTTTTTTGAAAAAGATGTGTTAGACATGGTTTTTCATTGGGTAGCGCTGCGAATATACTCGATTCAGAGCGTCTGTTCATTGCCACATCTTGTAATAAACCTACTAAGAAGCAGTGCGTTGAGCACCAGTGTATATTTTTTATAAAATAAAGCCTGGGACATCTGGCAGAATCGGATTTTGTGCAGATATTCATTGCCAAGGTCGAAACGAACTGCTGTTTATTATTCTATGAATTGTGGGGACCGTGGTCTTAAAGTTACTGAGCAGCACTGGTCAAAGCTTTTTGTGAAGCCAGAGGACAGACCAGCATACTCCCTTGGTCCATATAGCGCAAACCAGTGGGGTGTACTCCAGAACCTCATTCTAAATTATCGAAGAGCAGAGGAGTCTTTTAACTGCAGTTCCATCCGAACAGATAGAAGGGTGATTCGTGGCCACTAGTGAGCTCAAAACATTACATGTACCCCCATCTTAAAATGACATTCTGTGTAAAATAAAATTGAAGAGGGTTAATTTAATTGTCTTAATATCAGGAACTGAGAACATCTCCAATACTAGTCCCAAAAGACAAACTATTGAAGTCATGATGACAAATACCAACAGAGCTTGAACAAAACAAAACCAGTATACCCTCATATTACTACTACACAACTGACACACATAGGATACTATTAAAAATATATGTCACTACTAGTATTCAATATTAATAAATATTCTGTGTACATATAAACTATGTAATTAAAAAATGTGATTGTGATTCCTGGTTACCTTTGTATAATTTGAATCAGGGACTCATTATACATTCATGCAGGCACTGAATACATTTGTTATTTGAAATGTTTGATCAGTGATCTTAAAGATATCCTTGGTAGAGTGGTGTATGTA